>PVKU01001508.1:0-295317 GCA_004027475.1 Anoura caudifer | reverse complement strand
ATTTCCACCCCCCTAGTTTTTGTCCACGTGTCCTTTATACTTGTTCCTGCAAACCCTTCCCCTTCTCCCCTGAAATTCCCTCCCCTCTCCCCTCTGGTGACTGTCAGCCTGTTCTCAATTTCAGTGTCTTTGCATATATTTTGCTTGTTTGTTTGTTTTGTTGATTAGGTTCCTGTTAAAGGTGAGATCATATGGTATTTGTCTTTCACCACCTGGCTTATTTCACTTAGCATAATGCTTTCCAATTCCATCCATCCATCTCTCTTGTTTTGTTTTGTTTTTAATATTTTTTATTTTATTTTATTTTTTAACATTTTATTTATTTATCTTTAGAGGGGAAGGGAAGGAGAGAGGGAGAGAGGGAGAGAGGGAGAGAAATATCAATGTATGGTTGCCTCTCATGTGTCCTTGCCAGTAACTGGCCTGCAATCCAGGCATGTGCCCGTACTGGGAATCGAACCGCGATCCTTTGGCTCACAGGCCCATGCTCAATCCACTGAGCTACACCAGCCAGGGCTCTCTTGTTTTTACATATGTGCTGAATAATAGTAGTAACAGAAAAATCAATAAATAACTGGCATCTGCAAATGACATCCTTAGTTCTATCTAATTAATGGTAACTTACATATGAGAAGAATTTCTTAGAAAGTTTATTTAAATAAAACTTACTTTTGTGGTATAATTTTACCTCTGATAAAGCCTTTTGTCAACACTCCTAAATTGAAAATCTTGTGTGTGTAAGCTTAAAACTTCAATTGAGGAAAAGTAAGTGTAAAATTCTCTCTGAAATGTTGACAATAATACCATATACTAATATTGATGTTGATAGTAATATTGATAAGATTAACTGCATACAATTAAAAATATATCCTAAAAACAATATCTAATAAAATTTAATTTTAACCAGAATAAAACAAACAAAACAAAAAGATTCACTCTCTGCTCATATTTCCATGAGTTCATGGTCCATTCAGGTTATCAAAAACCGAAAAGCATTTTCGTAGCAATTTATGCCTTACACCCAACCACAGTTATTTCAGAGTTAGAGTTTGGACTTCGATAAAATTTTAAATGTTTAAATAAAAGAATGGAACATATTAGCTTAATGCACATAAATATTTTCTGCAGTAAATTAAATTTTTTTCTATTCTAAATAAATTAGCATTCTGTAGCCTAGTACAGAAGAGGATGTTTCTGCATTTAGTAAAACTAGCTGGTCCACATTTTCATTACTGGATGGATGAGGTATACCAGTAATGAGCTCAAGTTCACAAATGCTACATTTGTTCATGCTGTTTCATATTTGCGAGCATATTGGTTTTGCAAACCCTCCTATTCTCCTCTGTGGATGTCAAAAGGACTTGGAACGCAGTGCAGCTGACATGCACATGTGGTCTTTGGGGAAGCCTCTCATGAGCTGCTCTGCACAACCCAACAAGAAATAGCTGAATCTGATGATTTTTGAGTTCTTTAAGAGTTAAGTTACTTAACTTTGACTAAGACGTAAGTGTCCTGATAGAATTTTCTAGATTGTTCTGTGTGGTAGAAATTTTAAGTTATTTATTAAAATCTATTTTTATCTCCTTTTTGCCTGCTTAAGAGTTAGTATGGGCTAATGCTAAAAAAAAAAAAAATTGCTAAAAACATCCAATTGAACAATGAGCAGAGGATGCGGATAGACACTTCTCCAAAGACTATGTACAGATGGCCAGTAGGCATATGAAAAAAGGCTCAATGTCACTTATCATCAGAGAGACGCAAATTAAAACTACAATGCGTAGGGATTAATGGTGATGGAAGGACACTCATTTTGGGGTGGTAAACACAATACAATATACAGATGACATATTCTACAAGTGCATACCTGAAACCTATATAATTTTATTAATCAATTTCACCCCAATAAATTCAATTAAAAATACGAAAAGCACCAGAGAACAGATTTAACAGAAGTACACCACCATCTGATCAACAATGATTTGAAAAGCCAAGGCCTAGATCAGGCACCAGCCGTGAGGAACAGGCTTAAGTGTTAATAAACCCCATTTGTTAGGACAAACAAACAAAACCCACAATGAGATATCACCTCACACCTGTCAGAATGGCTACCATCAATAAATCAACAGCCAAGTGCTGATGGGGATGCGGAGAGGGAACCCTCAGGCGCTGTTAGGGAATAATACACATTAGTGCAGCCACTGTGGAAAGCAGTATGGTGGCTCCTCAAGAAATTAAAAATGGATCTGCCTTATAACCCAGCAATTCCTCTTCTGGGTATATATCCAAAGAATTCAAAAACACCAATTCAAAAGAATGTACGCACCCCTGTGTTCATTGCAGCATTATTTACAACAGTGCAGGTATGGAAGCAACCCACGTGCCCATCAGTGGGTGAGTGAATAAAGAAGCTTTGGTACATTTACGCAGTGGAATACTATCCAGCCATTAAAAAAGAGAGAGGCAGCATGGATGGATCTAGAAGATATTAAGCTAAATGAAATAAGTCAATCAGAGAAAGACAAATGCGATATGCTTTTACTTATATACCCAATCTAAAGAGCAAAATAAATGAACGAACAACAAAACAGAAACACAGTTCTAGAGATCAGATCATTGGTTGCCAAAGAGAAGGGAGACTGGGGGCTGCGTTGAAGAAGGTTAAGGGATTAAGAAGTACAAATTGGTAGTCACAAAATAGTCACAGGGCCATGGAGTACAGCGTAAGTAATATACTGAATATTATTATAAAACTACATACAGTTCCAGGTGGATACTTGAATCATCATGGAGAGTCTACTTTGTAAAGTGTATGACTATCTAACCATGATACTGTACACCTGAAGCTAATACAAAATAATATTGAATGTAAACTATATTTAGAAACCAAATCAAATCAATCAATAAATGAAAGAGTTAGTTTTGGCTCTATGACTGAATTCCAGTTAACACAATGTTAGCAGAAATGAGTGGACCTCTTCCCAGGTTGGCCTATAAAAGGTCCATGCACACATTCATGCTTTTTCCCTTCTTAGTAACGGATAGTAAGCAGTAGTGTGACCTTGAAAATTACATGTTGAAGGGCATACTGCTATCATCATCTTGAGCCCCTGTGTGATTATGTGCAGAAGAATGTCCCTATGCCCTTACCTCATTTCACTCCTAACCATTCACTCCTATGAAACATTATGGTCTATTAAGTGAGTGAGAATTAACCTTCCTTTTTGTTTACTCATTGTATGTTTGGGTCTATTTGTTGCCATAGGTTAGTCTCTCCTGGTTAGTGCAATCAATTACATAGACTCAAATACTCTGTATAAAGTAAAAATCTGTGCTTCATATCATTCCTTTAACCATATAGCCCAGAGGCAGTGATTAAAAGCTTCCTGAGAGGAGAGAGGATATAATGGATCTCTTTCTCCCCCAAGGTGAAAACATAGTCAACTGAATTTATTAGTACATTTTTTCATTCACGGTGAAGGGCTAGTCTATGAACATCATGCCTTTGAGCTTTCATATGATTTGCCTCACAAATACAACTGGATTCAAAATAGCGTCTGGCCATCAACCTCCGACGTAAACTTTCCTGACAAAATATGACTTAAGATAAAGAAAAAGGAACAATGGTTGCAAAACCTTCAAAACCTAGAACTAATCCAAAGCCAATAGTATTCAGATAGAATTTCAACAAAATAAAAGGCTCTGAAAGTTCTAACACACAGCACTCAAACAAGGATATACCCTGCTTAGCCTGGAGGAAGAAACAGCTCTGCCTTCCTGCTTCTTGGCTTAGAGACTTCGGAGACAGACAGCGCTGGACAGCCTCCCCCGTGTATGTGGTGGCAGCCTCTGAGGACATTCAGAGCATCCACCCTTCCCTCCTGTATCCTTCGGTCCACTGCATTTCAATGGGTATGTTTTCACAATTCAAACTTTTATATGTGGGAGAAAAAGGTGAGAAAAGTGCTAAAACCAGACCACGTTGTAGATTACAGCTTTCCACTGGTCCCAAGTATCAGGGTATCAGGACTACAGATAGGGAAGGAGCTCAAGTTGATCCTGAAAATTGTATTTGAATCATCCTGGGTGCCACTGGAAAGGAGAGGAAAGGTTTGACCATAAATATGCTTTGTGCTTTGACCTGGGAAATGCATCCAACCAGAAGTCAGGAAGACAGTGCTTGGGGTATTCACAACTAAACACTTGTGTGCTTGAAGCATCAGTTTACATTAGAACTCTGCACAGTAAGAGATAGGGGTGTGGGGAACCCTAAGAAAATATGCAAATATTCACTGGAACAAGAGAAAAAGAGCACATTTTTAAAATTTGAAAATGTAGTATTTAAATGATTGGCTAGAGCAAAAGAGAGAAAATATTTTCAATTTACTAAATATGAAACCAGAAAACATTTTTGCTACAAAAAAAAAATGGTATCACAGAACCAAAAATAGGGAAAAGAGATAGATAAGGACAAAAACAAAATGCTTAACTTGTTTATCCCCGTCTTGATACAGAATGATGGGGCAAGAGAAGATTATAAGGAAGAAAATTATGCTCTGAGAATTTCAAGTCACAAGGTTCACTAATGTAACTTTGGGGTTGGATTCACACTCTAGAGCCTTCAAACACCAAGAAGAAAATTTAGTGTAAGTGGTGTTTCAGTTTCTGACCCTTTAGAAACCTACAGAAGAAAAAATAGTTTCTGTGGAAAATATTTAAACACAAGCCTCAATTTTCCATGTGATGTTCAAGATAAATGAATTCTCAATTAAACAAAACTCCAGTACACAAAAGGGAAATATAAACAAACATCAAAATAAGATAATTTTTGGAAATATTCCACATAGAATATTAATAAAATGTTAATGTGCTTAAGGATATAAAAAGGGAATTAAAGTATTATGCAAGAATATTATGCTATCTAAATTGATCAATGTTTTACACAATCTCTGTGCAAAGGAGAAAGCTATAACAAGTAAATAACAAGTATCATACACATGGATGAAATATAAATACATTTCCTTTAAGAGCAACTAAGACAAGAATGATCCTTTTCAATACTTTCTCTAGCCAGGCTAGGGCAATAAGGAAAAAATGGAAGGAAAAGTATTTGAAAATAAAATTAAAATTGACATTATTCCAAGATAAGGTGATTTTCTTTATAAAACCCAGAAAGCCTTGGTTGGTGTGGCTCAGTGAATTGAGCACCGGCCTGTGAACCAAAGAGTCTCGGGTTCTGTTCCCAGTCAGGGCACATGCCTGGGTTGCAGGCCAGGTCCCCAGTATGCCTGGGTGCAGGCACATGAGAGGCAACCACACATTGATGTTTCTCTCCCTCTCTTTCTCCCTTCCTTCCCCTTTCTCTGAAAATAAATAAATAAAATCTTTAAAAAAAACCAAAAGGATGTACTGATAAATTAACAAGTAAGTGAGTTTAGTATGATGATTAATAAATATAAAAACAATATACCAAATTAAATTATATTGTTATAAGCCAAGAAAAAGAGTAATCCCAATTGAGAAAAATAACAATACTTGGAATATCAACAAAATATAAATGTATTTATGGTAAACTTAACAAATATATATATGTATGTATATATATACATATATAATTATTTAAATACCTTAAGCAAGACCTAATTAAATGGAGAAGTATAACATATTCAGAGATGTTTGAGAGAGGCTATTAACCTCAAAACAAAATACAGATTCATTAGAATTCAAATTAAAAAATCAAACTCAGTTTTTCATAAAACTTGACAAGTTACTTCTAAAATTTTTATTAATAATGTAAGAAATATCTAAAGAGAAAAGTCAGATGAGCAAGTTGCCCAAACAATAGAGAATATTAAAATTCATTATAATTCTATGGTGATTTAAAAGTGTGATCTCAGTACAATAGATAAATATACAGCCAGAGAGAAAAGAGAACAGAGAGCACCTAAACAAATCCATGCATCTATTGAATTCTGATACATGAAAGAGAAGATATTATGGATCAGCAGGGGGAAAAAATAAACCATTAAATGAATGGTTTGGGAGCTATTAGTTTTCATAAATAAAAAAGAAAAAGAAATAAAACTCTACTTCACAACATAAACAAAATCAATTCCAGATAAATTGAGGATATAATTGTGGAAGGCAAATTATTAAAAGCCTCTAAAAAACAATATAAGAGGCTATCTTTCCAATACTTGGTAAAGAAAATTTCCTTAAACTAAACAGGAAAATGAAAACTATTGAAACAATGATATATATTACACCACAATAAAATTCACAACTTCTTTTATGAAAGAAAGAAAAAAGAAAAAACATAAACAGGGAAAGACGTTGAAATACATAAAACCAACAAAGATTAAATATACAGAAAATATAAAGAATATCTATTTTTTAAAGAGTCATAGAAATCCATAATGTAATGCAGAGAAAAGTCTAGTAGATCATATATGAACATGCCAAATCTCATTTTTGATATAAAAATACAAATTAAAACTATAACACATATAATTTCACATGAAAGCTTAAAAACACTGTAAATCTTAAAATATCACATTTTTGTGAGAATGTAATGCAAAAAGAACCCTCACATACTATTGAGGAGAATGTCAGTTGAAACAATAACTTAGGGGAGAATTTTATTTCACCCAGTAAAATTGAACATGTGCGTACCCTACAACCTGGCGATTTCTTTCCAAGGTGTATGTATATGTGTCAACCAGAGGGCATATACAAGAATAGTTTGTAGAGAGATTTTTTTATAGTATAACAAAACTAAAAACAACCTAACTATTCATCAACACTCATCTAAGTATAATAGACTTCTATACAGAAATGAAAGCTCATATATAATATCTTACATGAATCAGTCTGTGTGAATATCAAAAATATAATATTAAAGTAAAGAGAAAATAGAAAAATGCATATAACATGATGTTGTTTATAAAAGTTCAAAAATAAGCAGGACAATATACTGTTTAGGGATGACTGCATAGGTGGTAAAACTAAGAAGGAATGTCTCTAGAATATAGATGAAAATGTCAAAGAAATGCAAACTATGAAAGAGATGATGAGTTATTTGGGGCACACTAAACTCCTGTCTAATACATACGTGTTTGTAGAAAGAAAGAACTTTAAATGTGCTACCTTAAATGGGCTTGAAACCCTATGGTTGGGCAAAATGATCTCGCTGCTGCTGCCCAGAATCTGAGAGAGTATTGTACTGCATATCACTAGTCCGGGAAAATATCAAAATTTAAAATTCAAAGTATGGCTGAATATTGCTTTGTACCATCATAAAGTTGAAACATTAAAAGTCAAAATACCATTAAGTTGGAAATCATCTGAATAAAGTCTTCTTAGAAAAGAAGACAGGAATTACTTACAAATTTACAAATGCTTGGAGAAAGTTTTATTTAAGCCCTTATCCTTTGCCATATCGAGTAGAAGTGAATAAGAAAATAAAGATTTTTTGTAATATTAATGATGTTGAAAATATGTATTCATATATACAGATATATGACTTTGCACCCTTAAAGAACAAAGTTTCAGGGCTGCCACAGAATTTTTATAAATGGTATGTATCTACAAGACCACAACAATATCTCAAAACATTCCTCAAAGCAGAGATTGCATGAGTTGTATTTTCTGACCCAACTTTAATAACAGATATTTAATTCCCCAAAGCACAAATACAAGATTACAAACCTCTGAAAAAAATCATAGGTAACTTCTTTGGTGCAGCCCTGGCAGGGCAGAGCCTCCAGGAGTTGGGAGGGTGAGGCATCTGGGAGCCCCCAAAGTGGGGCTAACTGATCTCCCATGAGAGAGAAATAGCAGAAGCAAGTACACTATATAACAAAACAGACCAGATCCAGGGGAAACTGTGCTCAGGAGTAACTTTTTAAGTGTAACTGTTTATTAAGAAAAGGAAAAGAATACTAGAAATTAAGTAAGTAATCACCATGAGAAGTGAAAAAACAAAACGCGAGGGAGATTTTTCCTGTTAGAAGCGTATTGGGTTAGATAGCCAGGAGCATCCCTCCAGAGCACAACAACTTATAGTGCTGGATAAAATTAGAAAGGTAGGTTTTAAAATGCATCACTGCAGGAAATCTAAGATGTCAAAGGGGTAGGTGGAAGCCACATTAACTTCCTCCAGGGCCAAACTGAAATTACAACTAAATTATAGAATAATCATCCTGAATAACCAGCTGAAAACTGGCTGCAGAGGATTTGCAGAAGACACCATATTGAGACTGTTAGGAAGTGCAGAGATTTGAAAAGGGCTGGCACTGCTCCTACAGGCAGCAGGCAAGGTCCTGGAGGAATGTATCAGTTGCAAAGTGTCCCCCTGAGCAGAGTGGGGTCTCAACTCCAAGCCAGGATTCCCCAGCTGAGAACACCAACACCAAGAAAAGTACCCGTATAACATATGACTATGAAAACCAGTGGAAATTCTGTCTGCCAGGGAGAGACAAGAGTCTTTGAGAGACCCAAGTGTCCTCTTAAAGGCCATCCTCTTAAAGGCCAACCAACAAAATCTTGTTTGCAGTCACTCACCATAAGCTCTGGCAAAGGGAAGGCAGAGTGGACTAGAGTTGCATGAATATAGACTGGGTTTTGTAACTCTGAGGAGAGAACTGAAAGGATGGCTGCCAAGATCCTTGTTCTGAGTCACTCTCCTAAACCACAAACACCATCTTTCTTGGGTGGATCTCTCCCCTCGGTATGGCACCAAACTGGGGGAATGCAATAGCCCCACCCTCAGGGTTTCCTATAACTCCACATCGTGGAGTCTGCACTCTGCTGAAGAAGAATCAGGTGCCTCAGCTGGGGGTGTGGAAGTCTGAAAGACTCAGGGAGTGCAGTGACTGACATGTGGTTTCAGGGAGGTGGTCATTCCTCCCACTTTTCTGAGAATATGATTGCTGCCTCCCCCTCAGGGGAGAACTGCTAGCCCCACTCTCAGGGCTCCCAGAAGCCTCATCCTCCCAGCTCTTGGAGGCTCTGCCCTGCCAGATCTGGGAAAAATCCAGGACAGACTGAATTGTGTGGCCCTGGGTCAGGGTACACTTCTCTCACCTTCGCCCAAGCCTGACCAGCACCTCCCCTTCATGAAGGATCCACTAGCTCCACTCTCTCAACTCCCAGTGGTCCTGCCCTGCTGAGATCAAACTCCTGGTAGAATCTTGGACAGACTGAATTGTATAGCTCTAGGATGGAGGCCAATTTTCCCTCATTTATCCTACCAGTGCAGAGTCCTCCCTTCGTATGGTGAAATCTTGGTCTGTTTTGGCCTGACAAAATCTGCTGCCTCACCTGATGTCTCCCTGAGACTCTGCCCCACCATAAAGGTGTGGAAACATTCAGCATCTTACCAAAAGTCTACCTTACCAAGACTGGAAGTCATAGCAGATCTAATACATAGAACAAACCCAAAAGGGCATCCAAAATAGGGAGACAAAGAAACATGCCCCAAATAACAGGAAAAATATCCAGAAAAAGAGCTAAATGAAATGAAGGCAATCAATTTATCACATATAGAATTCAAAAAAGTTGTTATAAGGATGCTCAAGAAACTCAGTGAGAACTACAACAGCATGGAAAAGGACATAGAAACTATAAAAAAGAACCAGTCAGAAATGAGGAATACAATATCTAAAATGAAGAATACACTAGAAGGAGTAAACAGTAGATTGGAGGAAGCAGAGGAACTGAATCAGCAATTTGGAAGACAAGATAGCAGAAAACTACAAATGAGGGCAGCAAAAAGAAAAAAAGAATATTAAAAAATGAGGAGAGTTTAAGGGACCTTTGGGACAATGCACAGGATAACAACATCCACATCATAAATGTACCAGAGAGAGAGGAGAAAGAACAAGGGATTGAGAACTATTTGAAGAACTAATGCCTGAAAACTTCTATAAACTGGTGAAGGGAAAAAATACAAAAGCCCAGGAAGCACAGAAAGTCCCAAACAAGATGAATCCCAAGAGTCCCACACCAAGACACATCGTAATTAAAATGGTAAAGGTTAAAAAAGGGAGAGAAACTTAAAATCAGCAAGAGAAAAACAGTTGGTTACCTACAAGGGGTCTCCTATAAAAACATAAGCTGTTTTCTCAACAGAAACATTTCAGGGCAAAAATAATTGGCATGAAATATTCAAAGTGATGAAGGGCAAGAACCTATAACCAAGATTGCTTTACCCAACAAGGCTCTTATTTAAAATTGAAAAAGAAATAAAGAGTTTCCCAGATTAAAAAATAATAATAAAGAGGTTTGTTACCACCAAGCTAGTATTGAAAAAAAAAAAAAAAGTTAAAGAATCTTTTTTAAGAAGAAGAAAAGAAACAGAAAAACATAGTTAAAAGAATAAAAGGTAAATAAATATGTACCTATCAATAATCACTTTAAATGTCAATGGCTTAAACATTTGAATCAAAAGACATAAGTAGCTGAATGGATAAGATAGCAAGACCCATATTTCTGTCTATAAGAGACCTACCTCAGAATAAAAGATACACAGAAAAAAAAAAAGAAAGGAATGGAAAAAAAGATATTTAAAACAATGAAAAGAAAAAATATCTGGGGTAGTAACACATAAATCTGAAAAAATAGATTTTAAAACAAAGGCTATAGTAAGAGACAAAAAAAGGCACTACATAATGATAAAAAGATCAATCCAATAAGAGGCTATACACCTTGTAAACCTTTATACACCTAACATAAGAGTACCTAAATATATAAGGAAAATCTTGGTGGATGTTAAGAAAGAGATCAACAGCAATACAGACAAAGTAGGGAGATTCTAACACCCCATTGACATCAATGGAAAGATTTTCCAGACAGAAAATCAACAAGGATACTGCGGCCTTAAATGACACATTAGACAGATTGAATTGATACCATTAGAGCATCTCACCCCAAAGTAGTAGAATATATATTCTTTTGTACTGTAAATAAAACAGTATCTAGGGTAAATCATATGTTAGATCAAAAAGCCATTCTCAATAAATTTAAGAAAAATTCATATCAAGTATCTGCTCTGATTATAATGGCATGAACCAAGAAATCAATCACAGGAAAAAAAACCCTGAAAAACAAACAAAGATGTGGAGGTTAAATAACATGTTTCTAAACAATGAACAGGTTTAATAATGAACTCAAGGGAAAAAATCAAAAGATGTCTTGAAACAAATGAAAATATGAATATAACAACCCAAAATCTATAGTACACAGTAAAAGCAGTCAGAAGAGGGAAATTCATAGCACTATAGCCTACCTCAAGAAGCAAACAAAAAATCTCAAATAAACTATTTCAGTTTACACCAAAAGTAACTAGAAAATCAAGAAAAAACAAACCCCAAAGTAAGTAGACGAAAGAAAATAATAAAAATCAGAACAGAAATAAACAAAATAGAATCTTAATAAAAAACAGCAAAGGTCATTGAAACAAACAGCTAGTTCTTTGAAAAGATAAACAAAATTGACAAACCTTTAACCACACTCATCAGAAAAAAAAGAAAGAGAAGATCCAAATAAATAAAATCTGAAATGAGAGAAAAGAAATAATAACTATGAACACCAAAAAGTACAAAGTATTGTAGGAATATATTACAAACAACTATATGCCAACAAATTGGACAATCAAGGTGAAATGGATAAATTTCTAGAAATACACAGTATGCTAAAACTGAATCAGGAAGAGTCAGAGAATTTAAATAGACAGATTACAATTAGTGAAATTAAAGTAGTAACCAAAAAACTCCCAATAAGCAAAGGTCCTGGACCATGTGGCTTCACAGATGAATTTTAGCAAATATTCAAAAAGGATCTAATACCTATTCCACCCAAACTATTCCAAAAATTTGAGAGAAAACTCCCAAAATCATTTTACAAGATTATCCTAGCTCTAAAACAAGATAAAGATGCTGCAAAGAAAGATAATTATAGGCCAATATATTTTAAGAAAATAGCTGCTAAAAATCTTGACAAAATATTAGCAAAGCAGATCCAGCAGTACATTGAAGGTGTCATACAACATCTTCTAGTGGGATTCATTCCGGAGATGCAAGGTTGGTACAATATTCATAAATTAATAATGTGATACACCACATAAACAAACTGAAAGATAAGAATCACATGATTGTGTCAATAGATGTAGAAAAAGCATTTGATAAAATCCAGGGCCCATTTATAATAAAAACTCAGCAAAGTGGGACTCAAGGAGACATGTGTCAACATACTAAAGGCCATATATTACAAAACCACAATGAACATCATACTCAATGGGCAAAAACTAAAACCATTTCTCTTAAGATCAGGAACAAGACAGGATGTCCACTTTCACCACTCTTTTCAACATAGTACTAAAATCCTAACCACAACTATCAGGCAAATAGAAGAAATAAAAACATCCAAATTGTAAAAAAAGAAGAAAAATCATCATTATTTACGGATGACATGATACTGTATATAAAGAACCCTAAAAATTCCACCAAAAATATACTAAACCTGGTAAGTGAATTCTTTAAAGTAACAGGATACAAAATAAATTTCCACAAATAAATTGCATTTTTATACAATAATCATGACTATCAAAGAGGGAAACTAAGACAACAATCCCATTTATAATTGCATTAAAACTTAAATACCTAGCAATAAATTTCACCAAGCATGTAAAGGACCTGTACTCAGAACATTATAAGACACTGAAGAAAGAAAATGAAGGAGATACAAATAAGTGCGACCATTCACCCTGTATATGAAAATGAAGAAGTAACATCATTACAATAGCCATACTATCAAAACAATCTATAGATTCAATGCAATTCCTATCAAGAAACCAATGACATATTCCACAGAACCAGAGCAAATATTCCATATATATATATATATGAAACCACAAAAGAATATCAACAGCATACCCTGGCTGGTGTAGCTCAGTGGATTGAGCATGGGCCTGCGAACCAAAGGATCGGGGTTTGATTCCCAGCCAGGGCACATGCCTGGGTTGCAGGACAGTTCCCAGCTGTGGACACATGAGAGGCAACCGTACACTGATATTTCTCTCCCTCTCTCCTTCCCTTCCCCTGTAAAGATAAATAAATAAAATATTTTTTTAAAAAAAGAATATCAGCAGCAATCTTGAGAAAGAAGAACAAAGTTGGAGGAATCATGCTACCTGATATTAACTATACTATAAGGCCACAGTAATCAAAAGAGAATATTACTGGCATAAAAACAGATATATAGATTAGTGAAACAGAATAGAGAACCCAGAAATAAACCTATACCTTTAAAATCAATTAATACTTGATAAAGAAGAAAAAACATTCAGTGGGGTAAATATAGTATATTCAATAAATGGTGTTGGGGAAACTGGACAAATACATGCAAAACAAATAAACTGGACCGCCTTCTTACACCACACACAAGATAAATTCAAAATGGATGAAAGACTTAAGTATTAGATCCAAGATCATAACTATTCTAAAAGAAAACATAAGAATTAAAATCTTGGACATTTCTAGTAGCAATATATTTTTTTCTGATACATCTCCTCAGGCAAGGAAAACAAAAGAAAAAAATAAACAAATGGGATTGTAGGAAACAGAGATGATTTTGCACAGAAAAGGAAGCCATCAACAAAATGAAAAGACAACCCAATAAATAGAACATATTTGCCTCTGATATGACATGTATACATCTGATAGAGGTTAGTAACCAAAATTTATAAAGAACTTATTAAAGTCTACACCCCCAAAAATCCAATTAAAAATGGATAAAGGACCTGAATAGATACTTCTCCAAAGAGGAATGGCCTATATGTATGAAAAGATGCTCAACATGACTAATCATCCAAGAAATGCAAATTAAAACCACAATGAGATATCACCTCACACCTGTCAGAATGACTCTCATCAGTAAAGGAGCAAACAAGTGTGAGCAAGGACATGGAGAAAGGGGCACTCTCATGCACTGTGAGTGGGAATGAAGGTTAGTGTAGCTGCTAAGGAAAGCAGTATGTCATTTCCTCAGAAAATTAACAATGGAACTGCCTTATGAGCCAGCAATTTCATTTCTGGGAATATATTTAATGAAATCCAAAACATCAATTGAAAAGAATATATGCACCTCTAGTTATATTTTGCTTGCTTGTTTGTTGTGTTAATTACATTCCAATTATAGGTGAGATCATATGGTATTTGTCTTTTACGGCCTGGCTTATTTCACTTAGCATAATGCTCTCCAGTTCCATCCATGCTGTCACAAAGGGTAGGAGCTCCTTCTTTCTTTCTGCTGCATAGCAAAATATAACCAGAGACATTGAAATTAAGAACAAACTGACAGTAACCAGAGGGGAAGAGAGAGGGAAATAAATGGGGAAGGAAGGAAAAGGGTCATCAATTAACATGTATAGAGGACCCAGAAACAAAGCCAAAGCAGGGTAGGATTGAGGGTGGGAGGTGGGGATTGGGGAGGGAGAAAGTGGTGGTGAGAAAATGGAGGCAACTGTATTCAAACATTAATAACTACATAAATAAATAAAACAAAAGAATATACGTACCTCTATGTTTATTGGAGCATTATTTATTTTATTATTTATTTTATTATTTATTCATTCATTCATTTGTTTGTTTGTTTGTTTATAGAGAGAAGGGAAGAGAAAGACAAAGAGAGGGATAGAACCATCAATGTGTGGTTGCTTCTCATGCACCCCTACTGGTGACCTGGCCCGCAACTGAGGCATCTGTCCTGACAGGAAATCAAACCAGCAACCCTTTGGTTCACAGGCTGGCACTCAATCCACTGAGCAACACTAGACAGGGCAAGAACATTATTTATCATAGTAAAGATTTGGAAGCAGCCCAAATGCTCATTGTTAGTGAGTGATTAATAAAGCTGGGGCATATTTACACAATGGAATAGTACATGGCCCTAAAAAAGAAGAAAATGCCACTTTTTGCAACAGTGTGGATGGACCTGGAGAGTATATTCTAAATGAAATAAGCCTGTCAGAGAACTTTTATGTGGAATCTAATGGACAAAATAGAAAGAGATCCATAAATACAACGAACATACTAGGGGAGAACCCCACAAAATGGAATTATATTCTGGTGGGTGGCCCCCTTGCAGTACACGATTCCTCCACTAGGCGAGTGTTCTAGGAACACATCTGTATCAGCATACTATCTGGCAGTATTGTGAGAGACTGAGTTTGGCCTCAGTGAATTGTTTTTTGAACAGTTTTTCATGATATGTGATTTACGAGTGCACCTGACCACACCATACTGAATGTTCAGCATTTTTTATCAAAAATGACATGACCCCCAGGTCCTACCCTCTTGATTCACCCAATATTTCTGAGAGACTCTTTTTGTTTCCAGATGAAAAACGTCCTCAAAGGGAAACGTTTGACCAATGTGGAAGAAGTAAAACAAAAAAATGTCAAAAGCCCTAAAAGGCATCAAAATCAATCAGTTCAAAAATTGTTTTGAGAAACAGAAAAAAGTCTTGATAGGTGTATTGCATCAAATGGAGAATTTTGTGAAGGTCAGTGAAATTTAAACATGTAAGAATAAATGCACAATTTTTTACAAATAAATTTTCTTTTTGAGTAGGGTGTCCTCTCAGACAATAGCTCTCGAAAGAAAAAGGCATCTGGGGCTCAGTGAAAAAATTGAAGGGATTAAGAAAAAAATTTGCTAGACAGACAACATATGGTGATTGCCAGAGGGAAATGGGGTTTGAGTGAGTTAGAAGAGGGATTAAATTAGGGAGGTAAGTGACTTGGGATGGTGAACACACAATATAGTACGCAGGTGATGTGTTATAGCATTGTATATGTGAGAACCATGTAATTTTATTAACCAATGTCACCTTCATAAATTCAATAAACTTAAGTAAGTAAAGTGCATGACTGTAACTGAGTACATGAAAAAATAAATGCTCTGCCCTAAAACTAATCATCTAAAACAAGTAAGAGACAAATAAAGTGTTCATTTTTCCTCACAGTATCTGCTGAACTGTTGAGACTTTGCGTGCCCATTTTGATTACCTTACCAGATTTACAGAACAGGAGATTAAGTTCAGGGCCCATTAAAACTACAGGAGAGCCCTCCTGAATAATGCTAAGACTTGCAAATGTCTAGATCTATAACATAAGAATTAATTAAAAATGTCATATGTCTCAAAGGGAGACTCAAATAATTTTTTTCTTTTCACTAACCTGGTTCTAATATCATGGAAGAAAATTTTCCTGAGAATTTATAATCTTGACTATTCCACAAATAAGTTTGCAGCCACAGTCAGTTTTACTTAAATACTGAACGTGGTTAATTGAGTTTACTGTTGTCCAAAACAGGTAAAGCCCACAGAAAACAGGCAAAAACCAACAAGCAGTAAGAGAAAACAAAAACGAAACACTGCAAAACAATAATATTTTCTGAAGAATTACAACTTCATTCTAGCACTCAAAATATCTCTATAGATAAAATATTATGTAAAATTAAAAGCTCAGAGACAAAATAATAACTTACAATGAAACAATGGACATGAAGGACAATTAGGAAAAATAACAGACAAGAAAAGTGAACTTACCAAAGCCTCAGATACTGAATTTCGATAAGATAAGCTCAAATAAGTGACTGTGAAGCTTAAACATGAGTTAGGAATAAGCAGTTTTGAATAAAAATCTTACAGACTTCCACATATGAAAATTAGAAAAATTAAATTTAAAAACACCACAGCCAAAATACTAGGATAAATATAGCTAAAGAGAGAATTAGTGCATTGGAAGAAAGATCTGGAGAAACTATTAGAATACTATTGATAGATACCAAGCGATCAAATTTAAGAAAGAGATAGGAATGATAGAGTGCAGATGTCTGAAACAGTCAAGAAACATAGCTCAGAATTATTCATAATTATTGAAAAATGCTTTAAAAACCAGTCACTTCAATAAATTCAATTAAAAAATCAATAAAATTCAAATATATTTATTAGTTAAACTTTCAGTAAATTATGAAGAGAAGGAGACCTAGTTACAAAATTTCTACATCAAGCATCTTGCCTAACACCAAAGAATTACATGCTTTTCCTTTCAGATCAGAAAAATGATTGGACCATTAACACCCTTACTTAACATTTCAGTAGAGGTTCTAACCATTGCAGTCCAAAAAGACAAAAAAATAAAAGGTAAAAGAACCTTAAAAAAACTACCATATTATTTTTGTTTGTGAATGATAACTATGTAAAGAGCCAAAAGAATCTGTATCAAAATTATTAAAATCATTAATAGAATTTAGCAGTGATGCTGAATAACTCATCAGTGATCAGAAACTGTAATTATTTTTAAAATTTACTTAAAGGTGCTTATATAATAAAAATATATTTTAGAGAAAATATGTAAACCTTCTATGGAAATATTACAAAGTTTATTTGAAGGAATATAAGAGACTTTAAATGAATAGAGAGGTCTGCTGTATTTTTTTTATCAGAAAACTCAGTGTTTTAAATATAGTGAGCATATTAACTGTCCCCAAATTGATCTATAAATTAAATGCAATTTCAATTGAGATTCCAACAAATACTTTTGTCAAACTTGATAAACTAATTCTAAAACTGAGCTGAAGAAAGAAGCTAAGACAACTGAAGACCATCCTAAAGAACAAGGAAACACTGAGAGGATACACGCAGCATAAGTTTGATAGTGTGGCACTGTCGGAAGGAACCGTAAATAGAGCACTAAATAGATTAGAGAGACCCGAAACAAAGTAATGGGCGAAAACCACAGCTGAAACTCAAATCCAGGTTTATTTGATTTCCAGGTTCCTCCATGAATAATATTTACAAAATACAAACTTATTACTGTTACTATCCTGCTTAAAAATCTATGGCTTTCTGCCCTGGCTAGCATGGCCTAGTGGATTGAGGGCCAACCTGGTAACCAAAGAGTTGCTGGTTCAATCCCTGACTGGGGCAGGTGCCTAAACCTCAGGCTGGGTCCTGGTTGGGGGCATGAGAAACATGCATTGATGTTTCTCTCCCTCCCTTCCCCTCTCTCTAAAAATAAATAAATAAAATCTTTAAAAAAAACAAAACAAAACTATGGCTTTCCATTCCTTCAGGATTGTATCAATCTTTTGACATGGCATGCTAGCCTCTTCTGGCCTCTGCTGGTTTCCTGGGTATTCTTCCAGACTCCTCTTTGTTACGCTTAGTGTTGCATCCCATCCATTTAGTGATACCCACAGTTTCCTGAATTCATCATGGTTTCTTAACTCTGAGTGTTTGGGCACACCATCCTGAAGACTTCTTTTCCTGTCATCCTAATGATGGGTTAATTTTACACAGCCCTAACTTCTGTGCCTGGCACCCAGTAACTACTGAATGAAATGTTCAAAAAATAAGGCAAAGAATGGTACATTCCTGGAAGCCTGTTCTCAGTGGAAGGGAATTTCCACACACAGATGTCATATGCATGTACGATTGAATTCTTTGATGTGGCTATTACATTAGACTTGCTCTGAACCAATCTGCGAAGCAGTTTGTAAGGGGATATTATTACATTGTTGATGGTCATTCACTCAAAATGTGTCCATTTAAGATAAATTTTGAATAAATACTTCATTAGTTCCTATATTATATCAATTTTGTTATAAAATAAATTACATTCTAACTATGCCATGTAATTGACTGATGAAATAGATGCTAAGCTTTAATGTAACAGAGTAAAGAGAAAGCTTTTAATATGAATATTCATTTTACCATATATCATAGCTGTTCAGTGTTTCAAATACACATAAGAAAACTGTCTAGCTTAAATTACCTTTATCACCTTTTGATTACTTCCAACTAGGCATAAATAGCCAGGTTCCTATCTTTCCTCATAGTATACATATAACAACGCATACACTTTTCATTTCTTGTTCACATAACTTGTTTTGGAGGTGCGTACATTCTTTTCCTTTTGTTACTGTACAAATTTATCACTCTGTATCTGCACGTACTCTGCCAAGAAAAAAGAAAAGAAAAGTTAATAGATTCTGAGGCTCAATCCATATCAGGACATGAGTTTTGAAGCCAATTTTCAAATTGACTTAAAATAGATAAGTTATAATCCAATTTCCTGTTATCGATAAATTTTATTAGCATTTTTCCATTACAGTTTATAAGGCAAATTCTGATTTATGCTTGATAATCTTGATTCTTTCTTTGCAACTTGAAGCTCACATTTACAGGATGTTAATGTACTGGGAAGCTAGACTGTAAGTTATCGGTGCGTTACTCCAGCCCCACTAACTTCCTCTTTTATAAATTACGTTTAAGGACATTTCTAAACACCGGAACCGGTGAGGTCATGCTGGGACAGTGAAGAAGGAGACACATGCTCCGTGAAGCAGGCTTTTATTCTAATTTATGTTAAGTTTCCAAATCCTAGATTAATGAGTAGCAAATATGAACCTCTAAAAGGGCTCATGTGCAAATATTTCTATTTGCGGCTATCTTTTTAAAGTGTATTAAAGGTTTGCTCTTTTGTGGCCGTAACATAAATGTGATAACTTCACACCAGAACCCAGTGCTCACTCAATGACAGTACAGCAGACTTCAAATAAAAGCAGCCATGCAACCAAAATTAAAGTTCAATATCGTTAATTTAATTACAGTACATGATTATTTGACAGTGCTACGGATTGAATTTAAATGATGATATTGTAATCGATTGTTAATCGCTAAAAAGCATGCAGTAATGATAATGCTGCCTGGGTGGTGGTGAGTTAAGAGTTTATCCTATTCAGGGACCAGATTGAGGGAACAAATGGCTGCTGTCACCATCAATGAATCACGGAGGACGGAGATTGAAACAGGGCTGTCTGTGAGCATGTGGGGCCGAATAATGACCACCATCATCGGCGCGCTAACAGTGTGCCAGCCTGTAGCTACGCACTCTGCTCACATTATCTCATTTAATCTTCACAACAATCCAAGGGGATAGATAATGCCATCTCCATTTTACAAATGAAGGAAATGAAATTCTGAGAGTCAAAGAAACCCACACACAGCCATGCACTGCATAATGAGGAGTGTGATCTATCTGATTGGAAAGCTCACACTTTGAACTGCTACTTACACTCTGCCCAGTGAAAATCTGCAAAGTGAGCTACCTGTGATCTCAAGGTGCTTGGTGTTCGCCAGTCACACCATTTGTAATTTACATTCTGATGGCTGTTTGCTAGGCATGTTCTTCTTCCTTCCACATTCTTTCAAGTCTCTCTTCCCCCTTTCTTTGTTTCATGATTTTAGGGGTAAGTTAGTGAGTAAACTGTTCTATTTTTCATCTATTTTGTCAGATGGCTCTATCTTACAAGAAAAAAAGAAAAGTTCTGTGATGCACCCTTTGGGTTACAGTTAAAACAGATAGTGGTTAGCAAGGCACTGGAGACCTCCGGCTGGATTACTTGTACTGAGCAAGGCACCCAGCAAGGGTTGAAGAACGGGCTGATGGAGAAGAAATATCCTACTTCATGTGAGGTCACTCACAGTTTATTGATACTGTTTTTCCTTGTCTTCCAGCAATCTTTTCATTGTAAGGCCCCTTTTATTTGCATTGATTGCAGCTCATTAGAACTTGGTGCTCAGAGAAAATATGGTAGAGAGCTAAAAGACCATATTTTTCTTACCAGCGGCTAATAATCTTTTAGTGGAGAGATAAAATTTGGAAGACATTGACCACCTTTATTTTCATTGTCAAGCCACAATACCTTTAAGGCATAGGGAAAGAAAATTATTCTTAACAGTAACTTACAGAATGACTCTGGTCCACAATTTACAATGCGTTCTCCCCAAACATCTTCAGTGGCTTGAAACACTGTTCCCAAGTAAAAGAGTAATTATAATTTAGACCTTAGAAAACATTTTCAAATAAACTATCTCTTTTTAACTCTCACAACTATACTATATTATAAATAGAATTTTCCTATATTACAGATAGAGTAGATGACTTTTATAAGTGTCTAGTAACGTTCTGGAAATCAAACTAGCACATTACCCGTATCAAGATCGAAATGCTGCTTGCACAGGAACCTGTGTTCCTGGTACTGTGTGCCCCATGAATGTCTGGTTCCCAGCTGGCCACAGAGACTACTTTATTGCATCTGAAGTAGATGTCTGGTAGTAAGTAGTAGAGTATCAAGAGGAGCTTGAACCCAGTCTGGTTTAACAGTCTGTGCTGTTCATCATTTTGTTACAGTGAATTTAAAGATAAAGCTGAGTTTTAGTAAAACCTTCATTAAACAAGCTTCTCTTAACAAAATTATGAGGTAAAGAAGATTTTCTTTAAAACCTCCCATAATTCTTCTGTACTGTATTTCTTCGCATTTAGATTGCTCTCTTCATCAGACACCCAGGCATAAAACTGCAGCTAGAACCCACATCTCCTGACCCCATCTGGACCTCTGTCCACCAGGTCACCAGATTGCAACACTAATTTTTCCATCTGGCACCATATTTCTGGAATTATTATTCACATTCTCACATGTGTGTATTTCACAGACTTTGGTTTTATGACACAGTTACGCAGAAAAGCTTAATTCATTACCATGTCTTAGAAACCAGCTTTTACTGCCATTGTGGTGGTTTGCATGGATTCAAACCATTTTGTTTACTTTTCAGCTGATGTACAGCACTCACATTGAAAGCTAAACCTTTGTAATTTTAGCCTTAAACTTGCCAAGGAATAAATTATGCTATTTTGGCATTAGGTGAGATTTTATTTATTCGACATGTGGTTCCCACCTACTTAGGGAGCCTAGCGTTGGTCAAATGCACTGCCTTCTCTGTACAGCCTGCTGTGTTTTCTTTTGCATTATGGACTTCAGTTTACAGCCAGACATAATAATGAATATTTTTCTATAGGAAGGTACACTATAATAATATTAGATATGTTAATACCCAACCAAATATTTGTTAATGCCTAGAGACAGATGCTTTCAGAATACTTGTAATTGGTTTGTTAAATATGAGGTTATGAGATGCTTTTTCTATAGACTCCTGTAGTTGGGATATAATAGAATGGCTTTGGTAGCAAAATAAATCTTGGCTCGGAATGAGGTTTACAATGCAACTTAAAAATCATTGTTCAAAATTACACTTTAAGGAATGATGAAATGCAGACGTTATTCAGCCCTGCCTGCAGAACTTTCTCTGGTATGTAAAACCTTTCAAATAATAACAAGATCTATACTTTGACATAAATTTACCAAACAAAAGGAGAGCAGGCTTTTACTACTGAGCAGGTATACTGCTAGATGGAGAATTTGTAGTAAATCCCAACATCATTGCAGTTTGGGCTTGAAATATTTCACCATGAATGTGGCCCTTTTTCCTGTGAAAGGCTTGAATGGCGTTTCCAAAGATAAGCACTGCCTATTCTGTGCCCCAGGTGAAGTAAAAATTCCGCAGTAACAGATCCAGAATGGATGTCAGTATGTTTCATTTTTAATGCTGACTGAGTGCCCATGCTTTGGCTTCTAAAAGAACTGAGTGTTCTATTCCATGGTGGGTCTTTTTTCCACACTTCGTGATCAAAGGTAGACAAATGAAACCCCCTCAAGGGCTTTCTTAGCATGTGGCTTCCATAAAGGGATTATTCCTGCTTTGAGACCCATGCTTTTTAATGCAAATGAGTATTGTCGGGAGTGGTTTTGAATATCCTAAAGTTTTTTAATGATTTTCAGACAGGGACATGGTGTAATAGATAAGACCATTATTTGGAAGTAGATCATAAATAATGTACTTGAGTGACTAAGAGGTTTAGCCAACCAGGTTCCCTGAGCATTTAGGTTCATTAGTGCATTCACCTTGCAGAACAGTGTCAATCCGTGTTGAATGTGAGCGGAGAATAAGACGAAATGAGACTGATGACTAAACTGTTAACTTCTTGAAGGCAGGGGCTATCTGTGGTTAACCATTGTTTCCCAAAAGCTGGGCAAAGAATCTGTCAAATAAACATATTTTATATTTTATGAATGTGTGAGCCCTGTATTAGAATTGGGACTCTACCATGTAGGCACCAGAGAGGCCATAGAGTTTCAAAAAATAAAAATAAAATACATATCAGGGTAACCAGGATGTTTAAAGCTCCGGAACATAGGTTTTACAGACAACTGAAATAGCTGGTCCTATGTCACCCAGAAAACAAAGATTAGGAAGCTGTAATTACTCTCAAAATATATGAATTTCTATTCAATTAAAAGTGGAATAAATATCTGCATAGTTCCAAAGAAGAGAATCGGGGCTGATGGATGAGAGTTCGATGAAGGAGAACGGGGCTCGATTTAAGGGAAACAAATAATCGGCATGGGAGCAAACTGCGCACCGGCCCTGTGTGCTCCAGCAGGGCAAGCGTTCATGCAAAGTGGAATGTGAGCTCCTGAAAGGCAGGGACCGTGTTTATCCCTTGCTTCTATAATCCTGCCCATCGTATGGTAAGATCCAATACATGCTTATAGAATTAATATCGCACAGGCTCAACAGAAATCTCTCAGGGATAGTGGAGTCCTGCTCATGTCCCCCTGTTTAACCTGCACATTTGTTTTATTTGTAAAAGCCCCTCTAGCTCCTGATAATTTAAAGCCAACAGAAAGTACATTGAACTTAAAAATTGAACTAAAATAATATGTATTTTGTCCCCAGACAGCCAGGATGAATGAAAATTGAGTGTAAAGGAAGCTATAGTATTAGAAAAAATAATTTTATTATTACAGAATATTGTACTTTTGCTTCCTAAGTATTTCTCATTTGTCACATGAAAGTTAGCCTATTTTAAAGTGTTTAATATATTTTCATGAATGATTTAACTTTGCAAATAGCTGTGGTAAATATTTGATATGCTGTTATTAAATTTTCTTTTCCTGACCTAACCTTTTGACAGTTATTTTACTGTGGCCTGATCTTGTCGGATTTAAGTCATTTCCACATTTGGATAGTCATTCCAAAGAAAGATTCAATAGAAAAATGTATGTTTATACCTTCTTATTAAAGGTTATCTATCCTAGAAACTTACATTTTTCTAGATAAAGTAAGTCCAAATGGCAGGCTACTATTCTGCTGCTATTCTACTGCAATAATAGGATCAACTTAAACAGATCAAGGGAAAAGGAGTGTCAGGAACACAAAGAGATATTTTGCACAATGTACCCTAACCTTGCCAGAGAGATGTGATCTTTTTTCCCTCTAAGAGGCCAAATAACACAAGGCAAGGTTTTGATTGAAAGTGAAAAAAGAAAGTCGTTGAAGTCCCACAAGGTTTCCTTTTAAATTATGTTCAAAACCAAAATTAATAGATTTGATATTACTTATTTTATTACTGTTAAAATAACAGACTTTATACACACATCTACCTTCCTTATCTTTCAAATTTCCATTGAAATTACAAAAAAAAAAATGTGTGTGTGTCTGTAAGAAGTTGAGAAAAGTGCAAACTGGAAATTCTGAGGAACTCTTATAAGATAAAATATTAAACAAAATAAAATTGAAGTAGAAAACAATGAAATAGAAATACAAGGATAGGAGCCATCTTTCCCAAGTTCAGAAACATCATGTGCCAATTTCATCAAGATAATTAATAAAAAGACTACCTCTAGAAGAGCTGGGATAGTAGGACTCTTCTTTCATCCCACTTGTTTTCACTTGGCATATACATGAAATCCACGTATTGTATCCTAAGAAGAGAATCATTTGCATATTTTGAACATGTGATATGGATGTGGAGATCTAAGAAAGCAGGAATAGTTTTTGAAAATGCTAGATAGTAATCAAAGACATGAAGAGCACAAGTTAAAAAAGAAAAAAATAAAGTCAATTGTACTTCAGAAGGAAACGAACTAGAGTTCTTCATTGCTGAACTAAAACAGACTTTTGTTTTAATAAGTAAAGGTCTCAGCATGTGTAAGACCTTCCCCCTCATGCATTCTAAAAAGGAAATGGTCAGTCAGTGCAAAGTCAGTGTACTCACTGTATAGACAACATAATTATCTCTCAAGAGAGTTACTTACTTACTTTTTTAACACAGAAGTCTGATAGGGAAACAGATGACTTATCTTCAGAGAAAACCTAGGACTGCTACCCAGGTAAATGAACCTAGTACTTTAATAATATACATATAAAACTGAAAGCAGTACTTTGGCCCTAGAATTCCACACAAGCCACACTATCAATCATGTGGAAAGGCAAAATAAAGACATTTTCAAACAGGCAAAGACAGAGTATGGCTCAATTTCTCAATAAGGAATGCCAGTAAAATTTTAAAAGGCTACAAGAAATAAGATGGCATAAGGCAAATTAAAAAGTGACAGCTGATTTAAGTGGCAGAAGCAAAGAAAATGCAAGAGTAATTAAATGGGATTCCAGTAGACTGGCATTTGGGAATTTTTTCTTTCAGGAGTAAGAGTTTGATGACATAGCAAACCACAATTACCATATTTTGCCAGGTATAATGTGCATCCATGTTTTTGGCCCAAACTTTCAGGAAGAAAATCTTTCATTTTAATTTTTAATTTAATGTTTTGTTCATTTATATTTAGTTACTTCCTTTTTGTATTATAAATTAATTTTAGCATTTATTTTTAATATATTTTGGTTTTGTGTAACAAATAATTACAAAACACAATAACAAATACAAGGTATAAGAAATTTTATATAGCAGTAACAAATTTACTACATTTACATATCATTAGTACTACCCATGTATAATGCGCATCCTTATTTTTTCCTAAAAAATTTGGGTAAAAAGTGCCCAATCTACATAGCAAAATACAGGTACCTTTTGTAATTAAGAATATTTATCTATTCATAAACTACAAAGATGGATTTTGTTGAGTTTAAATTACTAGATTCAAAATATAGGCAAAGAAGACAATTATAGATAATAATAAAATAAGTAGTTACAAATATCAATGATATAAAATAATGTGACACAAATTAAGATGTAGGAAAGTGAGGAGAAGGATTAATTCTTAATCTATTCATCTTTCATCCTCAGGAATGAATATATATAATTTAAATATGATCAGTGGAAATAATGTACTATTTTAAGAAATACAAGTAACAATTACAAATACTAAAACTCAAAACAACTTTAAGTAATTATTTCCAGAAAGTTAGTAAATAGCAAAATTGATATTTTGGAAGTGTTTCTATGTTTTCATGTACAGATATTATTTTAATAAACCTGAACTAATTTTAATTACATTTTTAAATTAATCTATAGATACTGAGGAATTTCAGATGAATACAACTCTTATAGAAATTATTTAGATGTATACAAGGTCTGTCCAGAATGCATGCAGCCATGTAGTATGAAAAATATAGGCATTTATTAAAGAAGATACAAGAAATATTGTACATAGGTCAATGACACATTGATCCTCTTCAAAGTAGGCACATAGGGACCTCACACAGTTCTCCGAATTGCTATCAGTTGCCTCATCATCTTTTGCTGAATCTCATCAATGGTCTGAAATCTCTTCCCTTTCAAAGGTAATTTTAGTTTTGGGGAAAGCCAGAAATCACAAGATAGCAAATCTGGGAAATAAGGGGACAAGTCACCTGGGTGATTCGATGTTTTGCCAAAATTCTGCATGAGAAGTGATGCATGAGCATGCACATTGTCATGATGAAGCTTCTAGTCACCAGTTACCCATAGCTGCAGCCTTCTGAATCATCTGAATAGTTTCTGTGGAGGAATATTCAAGCTTCACCAAAAATTTGATGCAGGTTCATTGCTTCACTCACTCAGTCACTTTGAATGTAATGGCCACACAACACAGCTGTTCACTCAATAGCGTCTACAGCCCCCACTGGCTAGTACAGTGAAGTTATCACTGTTCATGCATGCACATTCCAGTCCATTCTCCTTGGCTGCCAGATTACATCCATGCCATGCTAACCATTCTCATTATATTAACAATGGTTGGACTTTCTCCAGACCAACCTTGTATTTTCACTGCCACTCTATAATAGCTATTTATTATGAATTCCTACTTTTAAGGTTATAAAGTTAATCACATTTATGTTGTAATTTACTCTATGTAAGGTATTGATACCCATAGTAACTATGTGATATATCCATTATTAATATTCTAATTTTGCAGTTGAAAAAACTGAGACAAAATCTTAAATGTTTTGTCGGTGAGTGACGTAACCAAGATTCAGTCTGTAAGTCTAGAGTATGGAAGTACCTAATATCTCTCAACATATGCTGCTTTACAATAAAAAAAGGGGTCTATCAGTACTCAACAGCTTCTTTTCAGTTCCACGATCCATGCATAATCATTTCTAAGTCCTTTAAAAACCACTGGATTTGGGAATGATAATAGCAAAAAATCTAGGCTTTCTCAGTAGACTAGAATGATGCTGATACTGTGTTAATTATATTTGACTATTTAATTCTTTCCCAGTCATTATGAGGTAAATAATGGCATTTGGTTCAATTATATTGATGAAGAAAACCGGCTGATAGTGGTTAAACAATGTGTTCAGTGCCTTGTACCCAGTCACTGGGAGAACTTAGATTTAACCCAAAAATCCTTTCAGAATCCAAAATCTACTTACTTAACCACTAGACTATCCTGCTTCTCGTAAAAAAATATTATTATTATTGTGTCAGGCATGGTGCTAACAACTCTACTTATAATTACTTCATTTAGTCCTCATAACTCTGAGAAGTACTATTGTTACCCTTATTCTACAAGGAATGTTAAATAGTTCTTCCAATGTCACACAGTTCGTTAGTGACAGAGTCAGGTCTCTGATGCCAGAGTCTAAAAATCTTAATTTCCATGCAAAATTTCTTTTAAACTATTAACCTGAAACCAGAGAACAAATAAGATGTAATGAATAAAAAAAGAAATATTTTAACTCTATTAATTTGGGCATGATGGTAGAATGGAAAGTGTTATAGTTCTTTTTTTTTCAAAAATTGGCCATCTGACTTTGAGTATTTCTTTCCTCTGAGTTTAGTTCTCTTCTGAAATGGGCATAATAGTAGTTATATGCAGCAGTGTCGTGAGGATTAGAGACACTATATGTAATATATATATGACATTGTAGATGGGCAATAAATGGTAACAATGTCTATTACATTTTCCAAGATCCATCCTTTGGAAAAATATCTCCACTAGAATCTATTCAGTGATTTACAGAATGAAATATAAAATTTATACTAGTCATAGAATACTCATCATTTACATTGAATGATGTAAATTTGAAGCATAATTAATTGGTTCATAGTTTGGTAATCCAACTCCTATAATGCATTACAAAAGACCACATCAGCAAACCAAAGGTGTTTAAAATTAATATAATTTTAACATGTGTAGTATTATATAGATACTGTTTCTGGCTTGTTTTTTCACAATCAGGACCTTGGGAGCCTATACAGCAACCTTGAGTGAACTAGAAAAAGCATCCTCTCTGGGCAGATGGAGCCCTGAAGCGTTTAAGCTTCTGTAAGCAGAAGAAACTTTGGAAAAGATAATACCCTCTCTGCTCTTGATAGAGCCCAACTCCAGGACTCACAGTTTGGTTGTTGAAGAACAGACTGGATTTTAAGCCCACTTGTTCTCCCTTGTGGGTGCCTTTGTGCACCACGCAAACTACTCAACTGTTTCTGGTTGCCCTGCTCAAATAACTGAGGATTAGAAATCTTCTGTGGCTGTTTAGAAACTGAACTCAGAGAAAAGTATTTGAGTAGGATCAAATGACTAGCCAGTAAGAAAGTTGAATGTCAGTATAGGCTCTTCACCTTCAAGTTCAATGTTCTTTCCATGAAGTCACTACCTCCAATTCATGAGATTGGGTCAAACCTGTTACAGAAATTTGAAGGTTTAATAGCCTGCACAGTTGTGACATAAAAACAATCATCTAAATTTTTAAATCTCTCCTTATTAAGTGAGACTTCCTACTTTACATTTTGGTTTTGCCGAAGAATTAGTTTGAATAATAGTTTTGTGACCTGCAATAGTATTTTCATGTTAACTGTCAATTACAAAACTTATCAAAGTAGAATATATCCAGAAAGCTGTAATTCTCTAAAGTTTCTGGCCTTCCAGAGTTCTTTTAAAATGGCTAAAATGTATATATTTTTAGAAACCGTGGTTAATTTTATTTTACTCTTTTCTGTTTATTATTATTTTATTTATTGTATAGACCATATATAATCAGAGTCCTTGTCTTAAAAAGGCTTTGCCCAGAAGAAAAAAAGATTGTATGTGTGAGACAGAAGTGCCATACCTACCATTTGCCATACTAAACGATTCTGCAGCTCTTTAACGCGTGGTTCGCAATGAATGATTGAGAAGTTTGGCACATTTACAAGGCATCTGGCACAGACTTGAAAATCAGGCTTCTGAATCCTTGTTACAAATAAAAAAATATATAGCTATCACTGCCCACATAAAATTGCAATTATTGCCAAATTAATGAATAAATCATAAAGCATGTCAGCAACAAAAATAAGTTCATTTCATTAAGGATTTAGTTATATAACTGTTTATCCCTAAAAATAATAAAAACAAACAAACAAAACCTTAGCATGGTGATCTCTATGCATCAAATGCTATGCTAAATATTGTGGATCCTTCTAGTGATAAATGAACAATTTTTGCTCCTAAGGAGCTCTATCTTGAACATAAAACACACATAGGAGTATGCATTGATATTATGGATGCACAGAGCAATAAATCATGCTTTGGATGGGGTAGAAATGCAATTTGAAATGTGACCAAAAAGCTTAGTCATTTGGTAGGAAAGAAAGAATGTCTAGTCAAGGGACTTTGGACAAGTCACTGAACCTGTTTGGGTTAATGTTACTTTGCAATAATATAAGAATGTTGTTTTTCAGCCATGTTATTGAAGTTATTAATTTACGTAGTTGTAAATCGAACTACAGATTTTGAAAACATTTCTTTTGTCTATTGCAAAAACACCTATTAAGTATTCCCAGTAGTTTGTTGTGACAAGCTTCCTCCTTATTATCTATTACCAAAGGAGGCAAGCCACCAGGGACAATCAAACCGCAGAAGCTGGCATATGTAAAGTTCACACCCTGGCTCCCCAGACTGCTCTTTGTAAGCCTGTTTTCTCAGTTGTTGACATCTGCTCCCGTCTCTGCCAGACCTCAAGTTTGCCTTCCTTTTTTATCCTTGCCTCTATTAAAATCCTCATTCTAGAAAGATCTTGTTTACATGAAGTAGTTTGTTCATGTTGGACATTTAGAAAGAAACTGAATGAAACTGAACGTCCCTTTCTGAATACAATAACAAAATGTTGGGCCACCTTTTGTAACTCATGATTTGGTTTGATAGTAATACAAAACAGTAAATAAATCATGGTACATGTGATGTTTACAGCTAATGTGAGTATTTAATTCGCTAAGAACAGATGTTTGGCAGACTATTCCATTTTATTCCTGATCTTTAGACACTTCCTAATATTTACTGCAGTTTTTGTAAAGGTTGAGATAGAATCCCTTTGAACCATTGTTAGAGCCCATTCCTGGGGATGGTTCCTGTGAAGAAGCACAAGGTTTTGTTTGCCTTTTAAAGAATTCACTAGTTCTTTATACTATTGTGCTTCACTGTCTGAGTGTAGAGCTATTTCAAGACATGCCTTTGTGGACCGCTGTGTCACATCTCTTTATCAAACTACAGTGGCCTGTGGGGTTCCTTGCTCAATACTCTTGCATCTTTCTGTATTTCGTGTGACAATTCCTAGTTATTATTTTTGAAGTGAACAGTGCTATTAGACATCTATGTTTCAATATTGTGGCCTTGGAGCCAGTTTCGGGGACAGCCATTTCATGTGTTAATAAGTGAATTAGAGACTTGCTGCAACTATTTGGAAAATCCATGTTAAAAGCTTGTCGAAGAACCTAACGAGATATATCCAGATAATTGAGAATCAGGTTTTACTTAAATTGTCAATAGAGACAAATTACCAAATTCTCTCCCAGAGCTGTAGACGCTAATTAACAAAAGCTTTCATAATTTCAATGACAGAAATTGCCTAAGAGATATCTAGTCCAACCTCTCATTTTATAGGTAAGCAAAGGCTCGGATATGTTAACAGATTCTCTCCAATGGCAGAAAGGGCGGAGGGTCCTGAAGAACCGATTTGCCGTCTAATGAGAAATCCTACCTTTTCACTGTACCATGAAGGGTTAATGATAATTACTTAATTTTTACATCAATGCACTGGATTTTTGAAACAGGCAATGCACTTGATTGGGGGTATGGAGGGAGCACTGGGATTGATTTTTGGGTCAATCATGCTCAGCGAGAACTCAATTCTGATTCTTAAATACTCAAAAGTTGTGCATGCTTTATTCACTTTGTTCACTTTTAAAATGGTACAAAATTAAATAGAAGTGTGTACTTCTATTTAATAATAAGCTAGAAGTGTGTACTTCTAGCTTAGAATTCTACATAAAATATTCAATTCAAAAAGATAATAATGCCAGCATGTGTAATAATAATGATACTTAAACTGAAGCTTGCTAGGGTAACTAACTGCTCGGGAAATCTTGGGATAAGAATTGTGACAATGCTTTGTAACAGACTATTATGGCATTTTCTCCTTTTTTGTGTGTGTGGTGCCTTTTACAACTCTAATTAAACTATCATTTGTGTAATGATTTCCTCAGTGCTTTCTACACCTATAGATGGACAAGGACTTGTCTGTTTTGCTTACTAGCCTACTCTTCAAGTAGCATAGTGCCAGACAGACAAGCAATGCATGTAGTATTACTATCCTGTTTTCTAACTTTGAAATTGCAGAGGACGTGTGGAGTGGGGAAGGATAACGGAGGGAAGTGGGTCTTCAGAAATCCATATTCTGGACCAGTGAAAAGCAATGGATTATTCCCAAGGCAAGTAGAGGAAAGGAATTTGAATCAGAGTTTGTGAGACCTTCCCAAGCACCTGAAAAAGCAGTAATTGGTACTTCAGCAGATGCTCTTGTCCTTTAGGGCTGCAAGATTGCTTTGTGATACAAATATTCTGCTTGCTATTCCTGCAAAATGTATATTTTCTGTCTGTATACATTAATGCTAGGAGATTTCAAATACTGAAGAATCATTCACTGCAGAAAGAATGGGAGTTTGCAAATTTCCTGAATTTGGATGCAAATGTATTTTTCTGAATGTTTCAATGCAATTTTTATTCAAGAAACCTATTGTTTTTAAGACTATCATAAGGCTTTAGGTTACAAATGGCATCATTTTCATATTTATTCCTACCTGTTTATTACATTTGGTTTGATCACTCTCTTCTTCAGGCATGTCAATACACAGGGTCTTAAAATTCATCTCCCCAGTATTGTAACAGTGCAAAATTGCAATGGCAGGAAATTGCAATCCACCTCATCATTCTTTTGACATTATTTCTGTAAGTGCTGACTCTGACTAATATGTAGCTTGTCGATGAACAGCATGTTCATATAAGAATCCTAGGAATTAACTTCAAAAGATATGGACTCTGGCCTTTAAGCATCCCAGCTCCCAGAGGTATGCTGACCTTCACCCATGGAGCCAGAATGACGTAAAGCAGGGATGACGTGAAGCCAAGATGAGGCACACCAGACCACTGTTTGCTTTATTGGAATGTACTGTGCTGATGCACGTAGAGAACTTTGCAACCCCCTGCCTTGATCAAATTGTTCTATTCCCCTCTCCCTCCTTGTAAAAACCTCTGCTTCTACTGAGAAGTGGAGATGGGTTTTGAGACGTGAATCCCCCATCTTCCTGAGAGATGAGCTTGGTGACAACTCCTCCTTTTACATCAATACCTGCCTCTTGAGTATTGGGTTTTGTAGCAGCAGACAGCTGGACCTATTGCATGCTATTAATTCCTTTGTTTAAGCTATTTTTTAACATTTTGTAAGATCACTGGATGTTCAGAAAATCACTACAATTTTTTTAAACCTCTTACCTCAGTAATTTCTCCTGGACTCAGCCAAAATGAAGATGCTTAATAAAGACTTATTGAATAAATGAATGCAAGAACACATGATACATTCTCTTCTGAATGGAATTAAAACCATATAGTTTTGACTCCATAGGAGGAGTTTCAACTGGATGAAGCCAAATGCAAAACTGAAAATTCTATTGACAAACATGCAACGTCAAATGTATATAAACCAGCTACAACTTCAACACTAAACCTCACAATATAAAATATGTTATATTTTTGTCACCACCATTTATCTAGGGAATTTTTTTGTCACTGAGAAAGTACTTAGTATTCCATTACTGAACTCATGTGTTAAAAAACTTCTCCCAAATTTATGTATTCATTGAAAAGCAGAACCCCGTAATGTCAAAACTTTATTTATGTTTAGAATGTATTCACTTACATTAGTAGTATCACTTGTCATTTCTGTCAGAATGAGTTCAGAAATTATCTATCACTTGACCTATTTGATATTAACTGATAATAAATCTTGCATCCTATCTTCCAGCTGGCACTGCCTTTCCACATCCTACTGACTGTGCTCTGAGCACAGAATATGCACTTTCAAAAAACAGATCATGGACGAAGAAAAGGAGTTAATTATGAGAGAAGTCACAACTGCATTCATGAGTTATTTATTTCATTTCTTAGTGGAGTTTAATTTTAAAGACTTCCGAGAACAGTTTTAGGTTTACAGAATAGCTGAGAGAAAGGTACAGAGCTTTCTCTTATACTTGTCTCAACACATGTATCTCACTCTCTATTACCAACATCACTCACCAGAACGGCAGATTTTTTACAATGACACATCAAAATCAGTGAAACCTCATAGTTTACCTTAAGATTTACTTCTGGTGTTGTGTGTTTTATGGGTCTGGACAAAAGTATAAGGACATATATCCATCATTATAATATCATACAAAGTACTTTCACTGCGCTAAAAAGGCTCTGTGCTCTGCCTGTTCATCTTTACACTGCCCTGCCCTCGCTGCCCCAGGGAAACCACTGATCTTTCTATTGTCTCCGTGGTTTTGTTACCAGGGAGACAGGAGTCAGGGGGGCTGCCTCTCCTCGCTTCTTGTCTTGCTGACAAGAGAAGAATTCAGGCGAGAGAAGAAACACATCCAGTGGAATGAGATAAAAAGTTTACTTATGAAATATTTAGAGGAAATAAGATAGTGGGTTTGTTAGTAAGTTTAGTCTGTACACTTGAGCTGAGGCTTCAAGTGGGCACTCGGATTAGCCCCAATTTGGGGGGTTCGGAGGTTATGCACTTCAGTCAGCTCCTAGGTTCCCCCTCCTCTGCACCTCCCCTGGACCTTGGGATTAACGCACAGTTCCAGGGGCTTGCTTTACCAGCTAGCGGAAACAGCACACACGGACCCTCCAGGGCTCCCCTCCGCCTGCTGTCGTAGTTTTGTTAATGATGTTCAGAACGCCTGGCAGTCTTATTGGACCAGGCTCAGGGCTGCTGGGTCAACAGGTGACACATGTCTTCCTGTTGTTTCTAGCCCCTGTTTTAAGTTCTTTATGAGACTGTAATGGCAGAAGCCCTGGTTTGTTTCCCCTCTGGCTGCTCATTCCTAGATGCTACCTGTTTGGTTTTGGCCTCTTCCTAAATGACATACAGAGTTCACGCTTGAACAACACAGTTTGAACTGCGTGAGTTTCTCCCCCACCCCCAATAACTATATAGTCAGCCCTCTGTATCCCTAGTTTTGAATATACAGATTCAACCAACCATGGGTGTTGGTGGGTTTGGTGCCCCTAACTATATCCTCAGGTTGTTCAAAGGTCAACTGTAGCTGAAATCATACAGCCTTTTTAGATTGGCTTCTATCACTTAGTGAAATATGTATTTAAGGTTTCTCCATGTCTTTTATGGGTCGATAGCTCATTTCCTTTTAGCATTGAATAACATCCCACCGTTTGAGTGCACCCATTTTTTTATACACTTACCTATTAAAGAACTTGGTTGCTTCCAATTATTAGCAATTATGAATAAAGCTGCTACAAATGTCTGAGTAGGGTTTTGTAAGGACGTAAGCTTTCAGTTACTTTAGGTAAGTACCAAGGAACATGAGTGCTGGATCTTATGGTAAGAGCATGCTTAGTTTTGTAAGAAACGGTCAGACTGCCTTCCAAAGTGGCTGTATGATTATACATTCCCACTAATGATGAATGGGAGTTCCCGTTGCTCTACATCCTCACCAGCATTTGAAGTTCTCAGTGCACCGGATATTGGCCATTCTAATAGATGCGTAATGGTATCTCCTGTTTAAATTCGCATTTCCCTGGCACATATGATGTAGAAAATCTTTTTCATATGCTTATTTGCTATCTGTATATCTTCTTTAGTGAGGTCTCTTGTCCATTTTTAATTAGGTTGCTTGTTTTCTTATTGTTTAATTTTAAGAGTTCTTTGTATTTGGATAACAATCCTTTATCAGATATGCCTTTTGCAAATATTTTCTCCCAGTCTGTTGCTTGCTTGCTCTTTCTCTTGACACTGTCTTTTACAGAACTTTTTTTTTTTTAATTTTATTAAATCCAGTTTACCAATTCTTTCTTGCATGGATGGTGTCTTTGGTGCTGTGTCCAAAAAAAATCACCATAGATAAGATAACTTAGATTTATTCCTGTGTTATCTTCTAAGGGATTTGTAGTTCTACAATTTACATTTAGGTCTGTGATCTGTTTTGAGTTAGTTTTTGTGACAGGTGTGAGGTCTGTGTCTTTATCACATGAGAATGTCCAGTTGTTCCTATACCATTTGTTGAAAAGACTGTATCTGTTCCATTTCATTGCCTCTGCTTCTCTGCTAAAGATCAGTTGACTACATTTATAGGATCTTTTTCTGGGTTCTCTATCTATTCCATTAATCTATTTGTTTATTTTTTCACCAACATTACACTGTCTGGATTACTGACATTTTATAGCAAGTCTTGAAGTCAGGTAGTGTTAGTCCTCCAGCTTTGCTCTTCTCTGCAATATTGTGTTGTCTATACTGAGTCTTTTGTTGATATCAATAAAATAACCAGCTTGGATATTGATTGGGATTGAATTAAACATAAAGATCAATTTGAGAACTGACATTTTGAATACATGGTGTCTTCATATTCACAAATATGAAATATCTTTCTGCATATTTAGTTATTTGATTTTATTCATCAGAGATTTTTTGTAGTTTTATTCATATAGACATTATATATATTTTATTAGATTCATAACTTTAATTTTTATAAATAGTACTGTGTTTTTAATTTTAAATTCCAACTGCTCATTGTTGGTATGTAGAAAAGCAATTGACTTTTCTATATTGACTTTCTTACAATCTCGCTATAATTGCTTATTAGTTCCGCTAGTTTTTTAATTAATTCTTTTGCTTTTTCTACATAGATAATTGTCTTTTGTGAATGAAGGCAGTTTTGTGCCTTTCTTCTCAATCAGTGCACTGGTCTTACTGCATTAACAAGGGCCTCCAGTGCGATATTGGAAGGAGTGCTGTGAAAGAACACCTTTGCCTTGTACCTGATCTTACTGGGAAAGCTTTGAGTCTCTCACCGTTAACGATGATGCTACCTGTAGGATGTCTGTGGATAGTCTTCACCAAGTTAAGGGTTTTTCCCTCTTTCTAGTTTACTAAGGGCTTTTATATGACTTGGTATTAGATTTTGTCAAATGCTTTTTTCTCCATGTACTGATATAATCATGAGTTTTTTCTTTTTGAGTCTGTTGATGTGGTGCGTTGCACTGATTGACTTTCTCATGTTGCACCAGCCTGGAACACCTGGCAAAAAGCTCATTTGGTCATGAGGTACACTTCTTTTTATACGTTTTTGGGCTCAGTTCGCTAATATTTTGTTGACGATTTTTGCATCAATGTTCTTGAGAGATATTAGTATTAATGCTTTTTCTTATAATGTCTTGGACTGGTTCTGGAGCTTTTTTTTTTTTTGGAAGGTAGTTAATTATTGATATTGCCTTAATATCAATATTAAAGCAATATTATTGCTTTAATAGATATAGGTCTTTTCAGATTGTTTTTTATTTTTGTGTGTGTTTTGTCAAGTTTTGTTTTTACAAGAAACTGGTCTATTTTATCTAGGTTATCAAATTTGGGGGCATTGAATCGTTCATAGTACTGCTCTATCTTCCTTTTAATTTCCATGGGTGGAAATTAAAAATTGGTATAGTGATATCCCCTTTTTCATTTCTGATATTAATAATCTGTGCCTTATCTCTTTTTTCTGGTATTCTGGCTAGAGACTTACTGATTTTGTGGATTTTTTTAAAGGACCAGCTTTTGGTTTTACCAATTTTCTCTATGCTTTGTTTTCAATTTCATTGGTTTATGTTGCAATTCTTTCTTTTCTTTATCTTTTCTTTTTCTTTCACTAACTTTTACTTCAACTTACTCTTCTTTTTCTAGTTTCCTGAAATGGAAACTTAGATTATTGAAATTAGATCTTTCTTCTTTTCTAATATATGTATTCAATACTATAAATTTCCCTCTAAAATCTGCCTCTCACAGATCTTAATAAATTGTGTTTTTATTTTCATTCAACTCAAAATTTTTTAAAATTTCTCAAGATTTTCTTTTGACCCATGTGTTATTTAAAAGTGTGTTGTTTAATTTGTATGTATTTAGGGACTGTTCATTTACTTTTCTGTTATTGATTTATAATTTAACTTAATTGTTGTATAAGAAAAAACATTGTATGATATCTATGTTTTTAAGTTCATTAAGGTGTATTTTATGGCCTCAAATATGGTACATCTTGGTGAAGGTTCAATGTGATCTTGAGAAAAAATGTAATTTTTGCTATCGTTAAATAGAGTAGTCTTAGATGTCAATTATATGAGATTGATTGATGGTGCTGTTGAGTTCAACTATATCCTTCCTGGTTTTCTGACTGCTGGATTTGTCCATTTCTGTGAGAGTGGTGTTGAAGTCTTCCATTATGATACTGGATTTATCTGTTGCTCCTTGCAGTTTTATCTGTTTTTGCCTCATGTAGTTTCATGATCTGTTGTTAGGTGCATAAGCTTTAAGGATTGTATGTATATTCTTGGAGAATTGATTCCTTTATCATTCAATATCTTCATTTATCCCTAATAACTCTTTTTATTTTGAAGTTTGTTTTGTTTGAAATTAACAGACCTACTTTTGCTTTCTTTTTATTAGTGTTAGCATGACATATATTTCTACATCTATTTACTTTTAATCTCTATGTTCTTTATATTTAAAATGGGCTTCTTATATTACAAAGAGAGTTGTTTTGTGATCCATTCTGACAATCTATGTGTTTTAATTGCCGCTTTTAGAACATTGATTTTCAGAGTGGTTTTTGATATAGTTAGATTAACGTCTATCATGTTTATAATTGTTTTCAATTTATTGCTTATTTTTCTTAATATTGTCTTTCACTTTTTTCTCTTCTAAATTTCAGTTGAGCATTTCATATGATTGCATTTTCTTTCTTTCTTAGCATATCAGTTGTACTTCTTTTTCTTTGTTACCCCTCTATGTGATTGCCCTAAAGTTGCAATATACATTTTCATCTAATCCAAGTCCACTTTTAAATAACATGGTTACTTCAATACAAGGGTAGTAGTACAACAACAAAATAATTGTAATTTCTTCTTTTTATTTTTTGTGTTATTGCTGCCATTCATTTTACTTATATATAAGCATAAATGTATATATAAACATTTATAAACATACATCATACAAAGCTTAATTAATCAAATGCATTGTTGACATTATTTTTGAACAAACTATTATATCAATTAAAAATAAGAAAATAAAAGTCACCATTATACTTTCACTTATTCTTTTTTTTAATGTAGACCTAAGTTTCTGACCTGTATTATTTTTTCTCTCTAAAGATTTATTTTAACACTTATTGAAAAGCAGATCTATTGATGTCAAATTCCCCCAATTTTTATTTGTTTTAGAAAGTCTTCTTTTTCTCTTTCAGTTTTGTAAGGATAATTTCAGAGATCACACCATTCTAGGTTGCCTTTTTCTCATAACACTTTGATATTTTACTCTGCTCTCTTGCTTGCATGGTTTATTAGGAGAAGTCAGAAATAATTCTTATCTTTGTTTTTCTATAAGTAATGCATTTTCCCCTTATGGTATTTTTTTGTACTTAATCTTTATTGTATTTTTTCTATTACTGTGTAGTCCTCTTATATTCCCCCCAAGCAATCACCACATTGTTGTCCATGACAATTAATCCTTTTTCCTTTTTTTAATGCCCCCACCCCTAACCTCCCCCCACAGTTGTCATCCTGCTCTCCATCTATGAGTTTGCCCCCATTCCCCTTGGTAGTTCACTGTGTTAATTAGATTCCACATATGAGTGACATCATATGGTATTTGTCTTTCTCTGACTGGCTTATTTTGTTTGATATGTCTTTAAGTCCATCCATACTGTCACAGAGTAAAATTATCTTGTTTTTTATGACCAAGTAGTATTCCATTGTATAAATATCCCATAGTTGTTTTATTCACCCATCTACTGATGGACACTTAGGCTGTTTCCATACCTTGATAATTGTAAATAAGGCTGCAGTGAACCTAGGGTGCTTATGTTCTTTCTAATTAGTGTTTTGGGTTACTTTGGATATATTTCCAGAAGTGAGAGAACTGGATTGAAAGGCAGATCCATTTTTAATTTGGTGGGGGGTGGGTATCTCCATACTGTTTTCCACAGTGGCTGTATCTGTCTGCATTTTCCAACATTTTTTCTATGTTTGATTTTTCATAATTTGAATGGCAATCATAAACAAAGCAACAAACAACAAGTGTTGGAGAGGTTGTGGAGAAAAGGGGACCCTAGTGCACTGTTGGTGGGATTGCAGACTGGTGCAACCACTATGGAAAATAGTATGGAATTATCTCAGAAAAGTAAAAATGGATCTGTCTTTTGACCCAGCAATTCCACTGCTAGGATTATATCCTAAGAACCCTGAAATAACAATCCAAAAGAACCTATACACCCCAATGTTCATAGCAGCATAATTTACAATAGCCAAGTATTGGAAGCAACCTAGGTGCCCATCAGTAAATGAATGAATCAAGAAACTGTGGTACATTTACACAATGGAGTTCTATGCAGCAGAAAGAAAGAAGGAACTCCTACCCTTTGCAATAGCATGGATGGAACTGGACAGCATCATGCTAAGTGAAATAAGCCAGGCAGTGAAAGACAAATACCATATGATCTCACCTTTAACAGGAACCGAAACAACAAAACAAACAAGCAAAATATAACCAATGACACTGAAATTGAGAACAGGCTGACAGTCACCAGAGGGGAGAAGGGAGGGAATTTCAGGGGGAAAAGGGGATGGGTTTATAGGAACAAGTATAAAGGACACATGGACAAAAACTAGGGAGGGTGGAAATGGGAGGGAGGTGGGGAGGGCTGGGGCAGTGGGCTGGGATGGGAGTAAAAGACAGAAAATTGTACAAGAACAAATAAAATAATTTTTTTTTTTTAAAGAAAAGAAAATGATATGCCGAGATGTATTTTTTCTTTCTTCTTTTTTTTTACATTTCTAATGTTTGATGTTTTTTGAGCTGAACTTTCTGGATCTGTCCTTTGGTATCTGACATTAATATAGGGAATTCTTAGTTATCATTGTTTCAAATATTTCTTCTGTTCCTTTTTCTCTTCTGCTTCTGATATTTCTGTTATGTATATATAATACCTTTTGTAGTAGTCCTATATCCTTGGATATTCTTTTCTTATATTTTCAGTCTTATTCTTTTGCTTTTAAATTTTCAAAAATTCTATTGATATATCCTCTATCTCAAAGCTTCTTTTTTAGCTGTGTCCAGTCTACTAATAAGCCCATCAAAAGCATTCTTTACTTCTATCACAATTTTCTTTTACCTTTAGCACTTCTTTTTGGTACTTTGTTAGAATTTTCATCTCTCTGATTGCATTGCCCATCTGTTCTTGTATACTGTCTTCTTTATCCGTTGGAGCTTTTAGTGTATCAATCATAGTTGTTTTATACTGCTCTGATGAGTCCAACCTCCTCGCCACACCTGGTTCTGATGCTTGCTCTGTTTTTTTTTTTTTGGAATTGTTTGTTGGGTTTTTTTTTTTTTTTTTTTTTTTTTTTTTTTTTTTTTTTTTTTTTTTTTTTTTTTTTTTTTTTTTTTTTTTTTTCTTTCTGTTATGACTTGTAATTTTTTATTGCTAGCTGGTTATGACATACTGGATAAAGGGGACTGCTTTCAGTAATGTGGTGAGGTGTGGGGGAGGCGGAATAGTCTATAGTCCTAAGATTAGGTCTCCTTTAGGGTTCCTACGCCTGTACACTGTGCACTTCACAAGTGTTTCTTCCCTTTGCAGGGACAGGCTGGCTAGAGTGGTCTGGAGTTGAGTGGTTTTTTCCCTTCAAGTCAGTAAGACGCTCGCTGATAATACCCCAGCAGGCCTAGGCTCTGCTTAAGTAGTTTCACCTGAGGGAAGGCAGACTGTGTTAAAAATGGGTGTTCTGGTGCATTTCAAAATGGTTCCTTTCCCCTTTCCCTACTGGGAGCCTGAGGGGATTTTTCTGAGATATTTACTGTGGGAATCTGGTCAAGCTCCTGAAGGTAAGTTCGCAATATTATACCTCTATCCTCAACCAATGTATGGAGCCCACTCTAGTTTTTAACTTTTAGCGTTTACTCATCGAGCCTCTGAAAATTCATCACTTTCATTTAAGGTTTTCAAAGCTGGCACAGCTTTGCCAAGTGGTTTCTTCTGGTGGATCTCTGCTCCTGTAAGCTGTGATTCCCTGTATTTACCTATGTGTCTTTTTAATCTTGGGTGCGGCAGTTTGCCTGTGTCCTCCCTTCTCCCAGTATCTAAGAAGAGTTTTTGATTACCCAGTCTGTTCAGATTTTTTACTTGTTTTTAGGATTCTGTGGTGACTCTAAGCTCTTTACATGCAGAACTAGAAAACTGAAGCTCTAGTCAGTAAGTTTTAGGTCCAGTGTTGGGTTTAGAGAAAAATTGGATAGAAATATAGTCCCTATATATCCTCTCCACTTCTCCTACTCTTGCCAAAGGAAATAGGATTCTTCTTCGCTATGTACAAAATGCTTTTCAGGGATATGCACACAAGGCACTTTGCAGTATAGTGGCAAGATTTATTGGAGTGAAATACAAGGAAGGTCTTTAGCAATGTTTCATCCACCTGGCTCAGCTCTGTCTCACTGCAGAAGTCCAACCTTGGGAGCCACAGACCCACACTTGTCCCCACCAAGCGCTGGAGGATGGCCAGGACCCAGAGCTGCTGTGCCTTTAGCTGAGTAGCCAAGGCTTCAGTAGTCCGCACAGTCTCTGACCTCATTTGACCCACGATCCATGCTGTGCTTGGGCCCTTGCGGCTGCTAAAGAGAGGGAGAACCTTAGCCCTTTTGTTGCTTTGATGATATTTCCTTGGGCTTGGGAGAGCGCAGGCTTTCTTTCAAACTACCCGTCCTCTTTCCTGGATCTTCCCAGAGCTGTGCTGGGCCCTCCCCTATCCAATCCCTCTTTCCCGGGTTGGTCTCCTTGCCTTTGTGGTCACCATTTTGACTCCTACCTGTGCATGCCTCATAGTTCCTCTTGTCAGCTGGCTTCTACTGTCCATGCCTCGGGAGAGGAATTTCCCCCTTACTGTTTATGACCCCCTCCGTAATATGGATGAATGTACCAGTTATTTCCTGGGGGTGATTAGAAAGCTAGTCCTTCCCTGCTCAGAGGAATGGAGGCATGTTAATCCCCTTGGCCAAGCAATGCAGCTAGCCCCTGGCGTGTCTGGGAAGTTGTCCTCGCCCGACTTAATTGAGCTGAGCCAGCTTTCTTCCTTCTCTGCTGTTAGTACCTAACGAGCTGCCTATCCTAATGCTACCACCGGTTTCCTCTATTATTATCTGGCATTTGTGTGGCGTATTTGTTATGATTGATTAACCAATCTTGATATATCAATATTAACTAAGTCTACAGTTTAGATTGGGGTTTGCCTGATATTGTACATATTTTGGGTTTTCAGAAATGCATGATGTCATTCATCTACCATCACAGAATAGTTTTCCCTGCCCTAAAAATGTACCGTGATCCATCTGTTCATCCCTTGCCCTTTCTCCTGAAACCCTGGCAACTACTGATCTTTTTACTGTCTTCATAGTTCTGCTTTTTGAAAAATGTCATATAGTTAAAGTCAAACAATATGTAGTCTTTTCAAACTGGCTTTTTCCACTTAGCCATATACGTTTGTTTCCTCCATGTCATGTCTTGACATCTTAATCTCTTTTAAATGCTAAATAATGCACAGACATTTGTATAATGATTGTTTTTCGGTAACAAAGGGAGTTATCTGAGGTGTCACGTAGTGGAAAGAATAGGACTTTGGTGTCTTACAACCATGGGTTTTAAAAATAGCTTTGTCATGTGTCAGCTGCGAGCTTGCGCAATTTGCTAAAGACCTTAGAGTTGCAGTTTTGTCATCGCTCAAATGAGAATATTGTCCCCCTTGAACGGTTCATGTTAGTGAATCCCATGGAAAGCCTTGGCCCAGGGCCTGATCACGCCGACCACAACAGAGGCAGCAGCTGTGATGGCCACGGAGGGAGTAGTAACATGCCTGGCACACAGTACGTGGTCTCTTCAGGGGTAAATGTCTGCTTTTAATAAATATCACTTACCTCGTAAATACAGATAGACCAGTACAGTAATTATCAGCAGTAAAATAAAGTAGTAAAATAAAAGCAGTAAAATAAATTAAAAATAAAAAGCTCTAAGCTAATTAATACAAATGAAGTTGAAAGCAAAATAGAAGGTGAATGATGTGGGAAAAGAATCCCTTTTTAATGCACCTAATTGGGTACAAATTTCTGAATAGAAAGCTTTTTAAGTTCTTAGTGTAATTTTCAGTTTCAGGAAAGAAAAATTGGAGCAGCATGTGCATATTAGGCATTCCTGAAATATTTAAAGCTGCTGCACTTTTACCAAGTACACTCTAAGGAAGGTTTTCATGAAATCAAAGACAGTGGAGTAAAAGGAGAGTTGGAGTTGCAGATTCATAGATGGTGTTTACAGTCACCATAGCCACTTTTTATTTTTTCAGCCTATTATTGAGATTATAAAAATTTATGAGCCTGAAAATATTTGAGACTTTAAAACAGAAAAAATTGAGGAAAGCAGATTGCTTTTAGCATTGATATTGATTAAACTTTGTATGTGAAGTACCGAATACAGAGCCTTGATCTGGCATCAATGAATTTACTTTATGTTGGGGGGAGTGAGAGTCAAAGACTCAGTGAGTTCCTGCATGTGCCAAGATGGCTTAAAAAACTGAGTTAAAGAAAATGAGATAACACTATAATGTAGAACACATAATGATTTAGAACAGAGCCTGGCAAATTGTTTCTGCAAAGGCTAACTAGTAAATATTTTAGGTTTTGTGGGTCCTATGGTATCTGTGGCAGCTATTCAACTCCATTATTGTAATGTATAAGTAGCCACAGAACAATATGTGAGCAAATAGTTATCTTATTGTCTAATAAAACTTTATTTATAAACATAGTCACATGCCTGGGTTTGGCCAGAGTTTGCTCATTTCAGGGTTAGAAAATGAGAAAAAGAGTGGAAACAAGCTGAAAACAGTTTATTCATATTACAAACTAAAATGACTAATGAAACTATTTTTTACTAAAGACTGACAAATTGTGTAAAGAATGATATAGATTCATATTATGACACAGTGTAAATAAGCAATAATTATATGTGTGAGAAAATACATAGTTTTTTTTTTTTTTTCTAAAGAAGTAATTCTTGAGACCTGGCTGGTGTGGCTCAGTGGATTGAGTGCCAGCCTGTGAACCAAAGGGTCACTGGTTCGATTCCCAGTCAGGGCACATGCCTGGGTTGTGGGCCAGGTCCCCTGTGGGGGTGTGTGAGAAGCAACCACACATTGATGTTTCTCTCCCTCTCTCCCCCCCCCCCACTTCTCTCTGTCTAAGAATAAATAAATAAAATCTTTTAAAAAATGACCATTAATGCCCTTGAAAAATAAAGAAGTATTTCTTGAGCACTTGGTAGAGATAATACACTCTTGTTTGTTGGAGAGTGAAAGATGAAGGTTTTTAATTTGGAGTTGGACATACTTGATTTTTAATCTTAACCATCATTTGTGTTTATATAATTTTGATTATGTTGCTTAACTTTTTTGTGCCTTAGTTTCCCTACCTGTAAAATAAGGATGTATCCTACAACAAATAATTGTTTTGTATGATAAGCAAATGAGCTTTTATAAAGCACATACAGTAATTCTTAGAATGGAGTGGGTACACTTGAGGAATTTACAGGTAATTATTTACACGTAAGGTAACTTCAACACAGAACACTGAAGAAAAGTAATAAAAGCACCTTAGGTAAACTGTGAGGATTAAATAAGATGATGTGTGAAAATACGTAAACAGTACAGTGATTGGCACCTAGTAAATGTTCAGTGCATGTCAGTTGCTGCTGTTGTTACTCTTACTACTAAACACAGTAATGTATATGCTTTCAAAAGTGAGTTCAAGTGTGCAGGACAGAATGTGATAAATGCTATGACAAAGATATAAAAATTAAATCTGATTAAGGAATCAGAAAAGGATACATAGAGAAATTACATTTGAAATGTCCGGGTAGAATGAATTGTATTTCAATTAGTGGAGCTGAGAGTTATTGAAAATAAAACAAAGGATGAGAGCAAAAAAGAGAAGCGGGGATTTGATAGGCATGTTCAGTGAGCAGTAACTTAATATGATACTATTTATAGAACCTACACATTTTCTTATTCAGACCTCAAAGCATCCCTATGTGCTGGATGTTATTGTACCTACTTTGTAGAAAAGCAATCTGGGTTCAAAAGATCTAACGGTTTTCCTGAGGTTATACAGGCTCATCCTGGAACTGAACTCACGTCACCGCCCCCCCCCCACCACCACCACCAAGTCAGTGTTATTGCCACTCTGCTGCACAAACTCTCTAAAGCAAGTGGAGCTTAGTGGAAGCTTAATCCCCCATATGCAGATCCAGTTTTATTCTTTGATATAAATAGTTTTATATGGCACATTTTATTCACTAATCAAAAATATTTATATCCTTGAATTTCATTTTCTTACTTAGTCAAAAAATATTTTTGAATGCTTCTCGTGTGCCAGGCACTATTCTAACAAATGACGTACATCAGGAAAGAAAACAGACAAAGGTATTTTCCACATAGTAATGGGGTTATTTTTTTTGGGGGGGGGGGGTTGTTTTACTTTTTTAGTTTTTGAAAATTATTTTAAGACTGAGGTAAGAAGGTATTATCAAAATACTGTTACTATTTCTCCCAGAGAAGAGCACAAAGCTATTTTTTTATCTATCATTCTACTCTCCTAAATAAAGGAATTAAAGAAGATGATGCCTCAAAGTTATTGGAAAGCAAAATGATGTTTCCATATAGTTGATATTAGCTGATATTCACTTTTAATTTTATGCTAAAAATCACAACTTTTAATTAATATGATAATGACATTATACTTATCTTAATCAAAACTTTTAAAAACACAACAAAAAAAAAATAAAGCTTCATTGGAAGACTGTTTTCCTTTTGGAAAAATATACAAGACCAAAAGGAACAGAAAGTTCTCAAAAGGAAGCTGCAGGTAGAGAGCTTGTATGATCTTTTCTCAATAACAGTATGAAAACACAGGATTTATTTATAATAAGAAAGACACAGGTCCACATTTCAAAATGTGCTCTTTCTGCATTTATATCTTCACAGGTTCCAAATGCTCTTTAAAATGTGAAACTTGTGCTTTCTGGTTTTAAGGCTTAGAGATAAAGAGTCAACTTCCATGGAACAGCTGGATCTAATTAGAACCCAAAGATCTGATTCCACTTGATCTGATTTCCCCATCTGTATGGAATCAGTGCACCATAAATAGTGTAAACTGTAACTTCCAGTTCACACCAGAAAGAAACTGGCAATCACCGCTCTTATTATGCAAGGGTCACTGAAATTTCCATTGAACATCATGGCATTTCCATATAGGCTGACTCGATCATTTAGAACTTTTCTGCCAATAAGTGGATAAAAGAAAAATAAAAGTTTTTCTGTCATACATTTATTCATTTATTCCTGTATGGGGGTTCTTAAAAATCTGAAGTGTCAGACTCAGTAACAACATGTTCGCTAGTATCAGCAACAACTCCTCATCATATACTTTCATGTATATTCATTTTTGTTTTATGTTTTGTATACTAGAGTATAATATTAACATTGTCTCTCTCCTTGGTTTATAAATTGACTATGTAATGGGCTTAATAATAAACACATATTAGGGATATAAAAAAGATCATCATTTTCCAATCATGTCATCTGGAAAGGTGGAGATGGAAGGTCAGAAAAAGTTGTCTGATTTGTCTTCACACTTAACCAGACACAAGAGTGAAGCCATAGACTTCTGACCTCCCTCCTAGCATTCACCTCAGTGTCCTCACTGACTGGACGAGAACCCTGCCAGGAAAATGTATAATTTGCTTCTTCTTATGTAATAGTAGTGCACCATAGGTTTTATAAATCAGAGAATGAAGAGAAAAGGAAATTCATCCTCAAACAGTTAGTGTTAAAATTTTGAATTTTATGTTTCCGTACATTCTGTGTATATAGTTTTGTGTCTTCTCACTTTAATGTATTTTCTACTGTCCTCAGGTAATTAGTTTTTCTTCATGAACATGCTTTCTAATGGCCAAATGGTATCTTATGCTGGTATACCACAATTTAAAACAGCATTTTTGTTGTTTTCAACTTGGTTATATGATGATAGTATGATGATAACCCCTATACTTGCCCTTGTGAACATCTTTGTTTATTTTATTTTATTAAGATGGACTCTTTGCATTGGAATTCTTAGCTCATAAGGTACACTTTTAACCCTGATGCTATATGTTGCCAAGCTATCCTTCTGAAAAGACTGTGCCAGTTTAAAATTATACTCTTAGAATATGAAACTTTTGTTTTTCTGTATACACAACTAACACTGAATGTTATCATTGCATAATATTTCATGTTTGATATGTAAAATATAACATCCCATTTCAATTTGCATTAATTAAGAGTAAAATAGGGCATTTTCCACATGATTCTTGGGCATTACTATGTATAGCTAAGTAATTAGAGAGTGGTGACATTAAGAAACTGTGGACAAGGAATAGTCGAATTTCAGCTGAGAGGATCAGAGAATGCCTTTAGCTATAGTCTAAAAAGAGTCATTGGAAAATCATCTGAGTTGTGGAACTGAACAGAAAAAAGCAAATTGAAGAAGTAAATGGAAGATTCTGGTGACGTTAGGGAGTGGTAACAGTGAAATAAAACATGGTGAAGATATACAATGAAGAAGTCAGAGAGAGGCAAGTGAAGGATCCCATATCCAGTACTGTGGGATATTGACAGGCAGGGTCTGTGGTCGGGCACTGTTAACGCTCACAGAAAAACAAACTGAAAGAGAAACAATCTAGCAATTTCTGTGATTGAATCCTGGCTCTTTGGAGTTGGAAGAGTCCTATGGAGATGTTCTAGCTCAACTGTTCAGTTTCCATGCGAGGAAACTGAGCACTTACGTTCTTTGTCTAGGGCCTCTTCTTGTTAGGAGAGCCAGACATAGAATCCAGGCCTTCCAATTCCCGGTTGAATGATCATCTCTGGACAGTTACACAGGACCAAAACATCTCCAAGCAAACAGCCGTAATGTTATGTTTACACCTTGAATGAATTTAGTTTCCTCATCTTTAAAATGAGAAGACAGAAACAAAGAGACATGACTATTATTTGCTTTTGACAAAATTACTGTATTGCATCTGCTTATAGCTAATACTCAAGTTCTCCATTTTTCTGGGCCATGCTAATCTTATACACACACAAAACTGTGTTTCTCTGCATACACACCTTGAGGTAGCTGAACTGCTTTCTTCCCCGTGGCTGGGTAATTCAGGGACTGTTCTGGTTTTTGTTTTAAATTGAATTTTCTGAACAAAATTGTTTCTGGCCCAAGAAGATTTATAAGGTATTTGAGCCCCAAAGCATTATTTTAAAAAAGTTATAAACAACTGTGAATGGGGACAGTGCCAGTTCACTACAGAGTTTTTCTGGCTCAAGAAAAACTAGTAGAATACATTAAATATTCTTTTCTATTGGAAATGAAGGAGTCCTCCATTGCTTTCCCATATATGTATTAAAATATATATCATATATATTAAATATATACTAAAATATATGTTTTACCTTCTTTCCTTACTGTGTATGCTTTTATGAATAATATTTGAAGTAGTCGTGACATGACTTGATTTTACAAATGCATTAGAGTCACAGTCACACACATAGTGTGCTAAGGGCTGACACTGTCACAAGGCAGATTGTTTGACATTTGTAGGTTTCAGTGTATGGTGCTAATAAGGCTGAGGTCATACACTGAATTCCTGTTCTTTGGTTGTCCTTCCCTTCTAGTTGCAAGAAGAGACATTATTTGTGACACTAAACAAAGGAAAAGGTGTAGAAAAATCACTATAAACCTATCACTATCAGAGGGAAAATAACAAATAAACTAAAGCTCACTCCTGCATCACTGAGGGGTCATTGGAGCTTATCAGGAGGGAGGGGGGAGAAAAAAGAAAAATAGCTTATGCGTAGTTCATCTATTAGCACAAAACCAAAATAACACTTATGTGTGGCCTCAAATGTTTATTGCAAGCACATGACTATTTCTTCACCAATAAGGATATAAATAAGGGTTTGAAAAAGATATATGACTCTCCTTCCATACCAGGGATGAAGCCAATGTAAATTCTCTACATTCAGTGGAATTTTGGCTGGTCAAATTTCTGAAAGTCGTTCTTAGGTCTAGGTTAATGGACCTCTAGATTAAAGAAGAAATTACTGCATGCAAGTATTTAGAAACCCTACCAAATGAATCAACGTTCCCTAGTGGTTTCCAAAGATAGAAACGTGAGGGGGAAGGTTCCTACAGCTTAGACTTGAGAATGGAAAGAGCATATGAAGACTGACCAGAGTCCTGAACACATTGGCACAATGTGAAGAATTCTGTCAGCTTATCTTATTGATAAAGAAGTTATTCTGTCGGCATAACTTTTAAATAAATGTGACATGGCTACAGTCACCACATTATAAACATAAAGATTACTTTTCCTTAAAGTGAAATACCATATCCATAGCTAACTTGTTCCTTAACATATTTACTCATAGTATCTGTAATAATAATTAGTAAGTATAAATATAGAGAGACAATATTATAAGTTCAAAATATTAATGCAATTAAATGCAAATTGCTCTGTTTCGGCCTCATGCCCAACATTTCCGTATTTCTGCTGCGAAGGCCTGAAGATCTCTCTCAGTAACGCGGAAGCGTAGCAGATTGGTTTTCTCTCTGAGACGCAGATACTATGTCTGCTCAAGGACAAGCAGACTGCTTTATGCCTTACTTTGAAATAATATATGTATTTTTAAACATGAAGAGAGAAGCCATTTTTCAATGCATAGGGCTCATTAATAATTCTCTCGTACCATGAACAGATTGCCTTGCTCTCTTCTGCACAGGCTGCATCTGAGAGCCAGGATGAACCAACGTGTTAGGTCTGCCCTAAGATCAAGCTTTCTCTTAATTGTCATGTACTATATAGCTCTCAAGGGAAAAAATCAGTTCATTGCTGTATATTTTGGGTGTATATTCCCTTGTAATGAGGGTTCAGGTCAGTTATATTATAGTTAAATTCCAAGGCTATGCTGTTTTTCTACAAAAGATACTATGCCACCACAGGGCGACCTACCAATGTAGGTTCACTCTCTCTTAGGAAACCACAGAGAAAAAACTGAAAGGCTGCTGAAAATATTAATGTATATGAGTCATATATAGAATATATGTGTATATATACGCATTTATATATATTAATGTCTGTATATATACATTATATATAATATATATACAAATGTAAACACGTACACGTCACTGGAAATGGTGAACAATCCATGTCTGAAAAAACCAAAATATTACAGTGCTAAACTTTCACAATTTGGGCTAAGTGCCAATACTATTTCTACTTTTGTGAGATAATGGGAGCATTAAAAGAACAGGATGACATTCTGAGAAGTGATTTTTCTTTGCTAATAATGTTAGGATCCAAAAATACCTGTCTGGAGTTCATGACCTACACCGGACAAGTCAGGCAACCAGTGATTAAATATGGAACTCCCCATCATTACTCAACATCTCACCAACCCACTATGTATCCACTGATGAACCCTGATTGAAATTTAATACCCATTTTTCCTATTCTAGCTAATCTATCAAAGAACTACAGACAGTGTGGAGATAAATGTTAACACCTTACTTCTGGTATATTTTTCAAATGTCTAGAAACTTCAGGTTTAGTCATTTTCTGTAAAAGAAATTAAATCTTATCATGGGCTTCAAAAATGGTTCTACTGAATATTTAATAAGCATAAAAAGTCCTAAGGCAATGATCTATTTCACTCATTTGTTACTTTATCATAAAAAATAATTATTGAGAGACTACTATTGTTTGCTGCTGTGGGAATTTGAAAAATACCTAATTCAGGAATATGTTGTATTCCTAAAACTATGTTATGTAAATAACACTTAATATGTGATAAATAGCACTTTTATTAAGCTCTCATGCTACTTTCTGCATTCAAGGATAAAACTGTTTGTGGAGACACTGCTGTCCTGAATATTTAGTATACTGAGCCGTTATGCTCAAAATGTATCACAGTGCTTGATTTACCTACTATTCAACAAATGTGTATTCCATGCATACTAGGTGCAAAGCACTTTCAGAATGCTTGCATTTCTCAAAAGTCAGAAAATGTGAGGCTGTTCTAAAAATAACTCTAAAAACATAATCTAGGATCTGCTCAAATTTCAAAAATGTAAAACTGAAAGGGCATGATGTAAACCTGACTTATTACATGGGTTGGTTCCTAATTTGGGCTTGAGGGGCGGAGTGCCTAAGAGACTGTCTTAATATAGTTTGTCAAGGTAGCAATAGATATAGACTTCTATAAATGGTAGGAGAACAGCCTGTAGGAAAAGCCAGTAGAAAAACAACGGAAGAGGGAAATTAATTGTGTTATGGGGAAAAATTAGTTCTTTCTAGCAAACTTCAAAATGTTTCATCAACAATATATGAACAGATACTACAAGTCTGGGAAAATTATCAGACTAAGCTTCTGGATAAGGATCACTCTGGTATTGGAAGTTAACACAAGAGGATATTAGAAGATGCTTTCAATGTTTTTTTTTTAAGATTTTATTTATTTATTTTCATAGAGAGGGGAAGGAAGGGAGAAAGCAAGGGAGAGAAACACCACTGTGTGGTTTCCTCTCTCATACCCCCACTGGGGACCTGGCCCACAACCCAGGCTTGCACCCTGACTGGGAATCAAACCAGTGACCCTATCAATGTTAACGATAAGAATGTTATGCATATTGTGCCAGGCTTGATGGTAAACATCTTGATACCTGTCCTACTTAATCCTCACTATGTCAATATCATTTCTATTTAAAAGCTAAAGTTGAGGTATGTGTTTTAAGTACCTTTCCCAAGATCTCACACCTATTATATTCATTCAACAACTATTTATTAAGTATTTATCACATGTCAGACACTCTCTTAGAGTCCTGGAATACATGGGTAAATAAAATAGAAGCTGACTTCATGGAGCTGTCTCTTTAGCAAAAAAAAAAAAAAAAAAAAAAAAAAAAAAAAAAAAAAAAAAAAAAAAAAAAAAAAAAAAAAAAAAAAAAAAAAAAAAAAAAAAAAAAAAAAAAAGGCAGACAATGTACAACTGGCATAAAAAAGCAAAACAATGAAAAAAGTAAATTAAATATTTGAATGTGATAGTACTATGCAAAAAAAAAAAAAAGTAGAGAAGATTATGAAAGTCTGAGGGTTGGGAAATATATTTTTAATGGAGTTCTTCCTGTAGGCCTCTTTGAGAAGACGACATTTGAGTAGGGACTTAAAGGAAATGAGGAACCTGGCTAGGTGGCTATCGAGGGAAGAGTATTTTCAGCTCCAGGGAAAACTAGTGCTGAGGCCTGAAGGGGAGACTAATGCAGTTGGAGGGAAATGAAACCAGACAAAGAACAGGAGAAGCAGTCAGAGTAACAAGGGTCGAAAGAGGAGAGAATGAAGGCCATGGTATGGTTTTGGCTTTTGCTCCCAGGGGACTGTGGAGCTCCCTTGGGCTGCTGGGGTCTCTGCCACTGTTGGCCCCGGTGGAAGAAGCCCTAACTGGGCAGCAAAAGAGTGCTCTGTTTCTTTGTGTTCATTTCCCCTGGCAGTTTAATGTTTTTCCACAGCCAACTCTTGCTGTAAGTAATAAAAACTGCCATAGACTGTTTATTGTTCATTTAAGTGACTCAGTTTTTACAAAATCCATGAGAAAAGATAATTAATAATTCCTATTGACTGTTTGTTATTTCAAATCATATCAAATACCCATTCTGAAGGCATTCTATTTATCACTAAATGAGTCTGGATTGTTTCTGAGGTCCTATTGGATTTAGGAAAATTACAATATTTCTGAGCCAGAATCCAAAGAAGCTTGAAGTTTGCAAATTGTAGCAACCACCCACAAGCATATACATTTGTGTTTGAATTATGATTGGAGTCATGTCGGTTTAAAGAATAGCAATATCCTCCTCTCTTTTTCCTAAACACTGATTCTTTCCTCATCTATCTAGTTTCCTAAGAGTGGGTCTGAGGACATTACAGAGGCAACATAATAGGCAAATGTATTTCTTTCTGGTAAGTTTAGCCCAGTACAATTAAAAAGTCAATGAAATATATTTTCAATGCTGTCACAAGTGTATGTTTGTATTATAGTCTTTCCTATAAGTCAGCCAGGCAACTGCTCACCTAGCTGCCTGCTGAGCAACCAGGCACCAACGAATAAACAAGTCTCACACAGTATCTATGCTATTCACTAAGCTTTCATTGAACGCAGGTTTGCTCAAAGTAGAACATCAACATACATTAACATGCTACTCACACTCTAACAATCTAAGAGAAATATAACACACGCACAGAGCAATCAATGGGATATAATGAACCCAAGTCCCAGAGAGTCAGGTCCCGGAAACAGCACAGTGCGCAAGGGAGTTGTCAGCATCTTGCAAGGGAGGATCTCTGGAGCCAGGTAGTCAGCAGGGCAGACCCTCCAGTGGCTGATGCCAAGGGAGATCAGCATGGCGTGGAGCAGCATTTTGGTGTGTGGAGCTCGACTGTCTCAGCAGTGGTCTGGAAACGGCCTCAGTTGTACCTTGAAAATGGTGTACTCCATCCACCCTCTGGGTCTTTTCAATAAATGTCTTGGCACTGCTGTTGGCAAGTGTGGAATGTCCCCAGGAGCCTATCTGTGGGTGGCCCCACTCTGCAGACGTGGCTGTTCTGATCACATGTGGAGATATCTTAGGTGTGTCTTCTTGCCACAGGTGTCTGCTCTGACTTAGGTAGTTTCCTTCTTGAACCAAAGCATCATGGATGACTGACAGTCATATTGGTTGACATAAGTCATTCCCCTATTTTTTATATATTTTCTGCTATTTTGATCTGACCAGTGCCATTTTATTGGTCCTGCTCTCCACAAATGCAACCTTCGCCCCTTGACTGAAATAGATTCCAAAATTGAACCACCACTTTTCCAATGGTCCATTTTTCTCTGGTGTAACATACTCCTACCTACAATCACTGTACCACCACCACCACTACCGTGGCCACTCAAAAGACATGTTGCTTGAAACATAAGGTCTCTTCTATCTAAAAGGTTGCACTAATCTACCTTGGAAATTGTATTCTACAGACTTGTTGGCAAGACACTAAAGAACAGGCTGCCTACTCCGTCAGGCTGACCTGGTTGCTGCAAATAAAATAGCAATTATCTTCATTTAAAGGAATTGACAATGCCAAATTTATGATTTTACTACTTTATCTGGTCTCTTTTACTTCTCTCTCTTTTTTTAATTTTTAATTTTCCTTGTTCACTTCTGAGTATATTTATCTCTGCCTAAAAGTCCCAGTAATACTCCCAAGCCCAATCCTAGATATAACAGCCACTATTTATCTGCGTGGAGCTCACGCCTCTACAGGAAAAAGAAACATCAAAAGAAATGAAGAAGAAACATATTCAACTTTTATAGAAGAGATATTTATATATTGCCTACTGTAAGCCAGAATAAATATTTATAGATTTCCTACTGCATACTAAATACTAAAGCAAGAACAGTCTACTTTATTAATGCTAGTGAATCCAGCGAATGAATGAATGAATGAACAAATTAAACAAAATGAAAACTCTGCTGCCTTAATTTATTTGCATTCCCCTTAATCATTTTAAGAATGTTTTATCTATATACTCATGATCTCTTTCTTATTCTGTCTCTTCCCCCCCTTTTTTCTCATGCTGTCTCTCTTCTTTCTCCCTTTTTCCCTTCCTTCTTTCCCTTCCCTCCTTTCTCCCTCCCTCTTCCCCCTCCCTTTCTCTCCTCCTTCCTTCCTTCCCTTCCTTCCCCCACCTTTTTCAGCACAGTCACCAAATTACAATTCAGTGTCCCTCTTTTTTATTTTTAAACATGATCTGCTTTATAATTTATTTTTATCCATAGTTTAAACATTTTATAATTGGTTCAAACACTTATTTTCTAGCCATGTTCCCACTAATTATTAGCAGCACCTGTACCAGGAACAGTTGCACTTGCCAGTAGTGAGAGTTGCAGCCCTGGCAGCCTACCCTAATCAATGTCTGAGTGTAGCTGCTGTGCTCCCCTGACCTGCAGGCATGTTGGTTATTCTGATCCTGTCTCTCATTTGTATAGAGGCCAGAAACTCTGCCAAATTATGTGATGATGACAAATGGGAACTGGGACAAAGTGATCAGGTAAATGCATTAACTCACCATACTTCCTAAGGCCCCAAGCATATGGATCATTCTAAGGAAGAGCTTAGGGACATAAATTAGTGAACCTTACAGAGGAGTTCAAATGAATGAATCTGGTACTTCCTGTTTCAGCGAGATGTCATCCTTGTCACTTTTCCAGTAATCTCAGAATATATGAACTATTTTTATCCCTACCTCTCTACTCTGGCGGATACCCTGTGCTGTTGAAACAGAAGCCTTTCGGCGTTGAAGTACATTGTCAAGTCTGTGCTTGGTGGAGTACACCACACCTACCTGCTTTATTCATGACTGGTTCTGCTCACTGATGTCATCCCCACTCTGCTCATAATTCTTCTATACCAAGTTCAAATCTGAAAAGGGATCTCTGCCCCCAATATGTATCCTGCCACAGTCCCAAGATTTAACAAGTAGACAGACTGGGCTTCTCCCCAAGGTCCTGTTTTCACTTTGGCCTCATTTGGTTGCAAATAAAATTCTTATAACAGGCAATTTAGACAATACACAGCAAAGATACCACTGGGTCACCCATCATTGCTTTCATGTGCACTTTTGCTAGTATCCATTTTTTAGTAAACAAAATGTTTTTATTTTTTTTAATTTTTTATCATTGTTCAATCACAGTTTACACACTACTAGACCTGCTTTGTAAGAACTTCATTCTTCTTTAATGTAGTTCATAGAGCTGTAGCTTCTCAACCTTCCATGGGTATTCAGCAACTGTCTCATTTTCTGTGAGATACATATGTGTATCAGCTATAACACACTGTCAGTGAGCAGTGATTTTCAATCAAATAGGCTGTCAGTAAAGCTGATTCACTAACAAGAAAGCTGTCAAGCTGTGACAGCTGCTGTCTTTGCTACCCAAACAATCTGTTCTGTGCTAATGGTGACTTGTGCACTCCCATTTATTATACAGTCGTAATGAGCAGTGTCCTCAGAAACACCATCTGAGTTAGTGGATTTACATACTTTGTTGTGTGGGTTCTGCAAAATCAACACCAGCAGAATTAGCATCTGGTTTTCTACAAAGATTTGGAAGGAGCTTTTTTATTTCAGAAGTTTTGGTTAATTACCCAATGGTGAGGAGTCATCCACCATCCATTCTGTAAGTACCTGCTGAGTTTTTACTATGTGTCTAGCACTCTTAAGTATTGGTGGCATACACAAAAACAAGAATAATGTCTGGTTTTTTACCCATTTATTCTAATCTATTAATAAATCAGATGTCTTTTCACTCCAAGTTAAAGTGGTTAGACTTTGTGTTGTAGTCAGAAGCTCTCAAATTTAGTAAATAATAAATGACTTCTTAATTTTCCAAACTGAGGTTGAATATTTAAGCTCTTACATATTCAGCTCTTGAAATAATTTCCTCTAGTTGATGCTGAATTATTAATGAAGAACTTTATTTTTCAAGTAATTGTCTCCTTGGGAGAGATTTAGATTGGTGGGAATATTAAATTCCAAAGAATTAAATTTACCAACCATTTCTCATGCTCTATCACTTTTGTTAAGACAGGAACTTCCTACCATTAGTAGGAGCCAGGATCTTCCATTTATGTTGTTTCCTGGTTTGCATCACTAGGGGTGACCAGGGAACAGTGTAAAGGGGAATAATTCACTCTGACACTCTGAGACATCTTCTCCTCTGCAATGTCTTTTGAAGTCAGGAATGTTTCAGTTTCAGGGAAGCTCCATATTCCAGGAATGTCAGACGCCTGGACTTCATGAGTCTCTCCAGAGCCAAGTTTGCATACCCACAGCTCTCTCCACAGCCCAGGTTACTGCCACCTTTGTGATAGCTGTGGCCACAAATCAACCAAGAGAGACACCATGTTGACTTACATTTAGCACATAATCTCTTCCTGCATGAGGTAACCCAAAATGGAAACTGTTGACTAGACAGCAATTCATTCACATGACAAGCATTATTTGCTCTTAGAGAATAATAATAGAAGCCGCATAGTTGGCCCATAATTGTGTAAATGAAACTATGACTTGTAAGGGCTGGCAACACATAAGACTGGAATTGAGCATTTCAGAAAAGAAGCAGAGCAATTCTGTTTTGATTCATGGATGTTTGTTAGTGAACAAAAACAACAGTAGAAATCATCCTTAGAATTGAAGTAGGAAATGTGTGCTGAGTGACCTAATTATTCTCCTTGGAGAGTCCTGATTGGTTTCACGTTCTACCCTCCTCCCCCTCATCCCCTCTGCTAATACATCATGGAGACACTGTAGATGAAATGCACATCTCTATTCATGCTGCCTCTGGTACCCAAGTGCATGAATGACACATACTTGATGGGCCCACCCCGCATTACTTGGCAGGTCACAAATGCCTGGAGCCCAAACACAAGTGAGTGATGGTTGATGACTCTGATTTCCCTCTTCCCCAGCAGTGCAGTATTTGCTCTGAGAACAGGTTTTAAAATAACGGTGTCAAAGGACTACGCTCACCTTCCATCTTCCTACACAAACACACATTCTTCTACCATACCGCCAGATCATCATATACATTAACCTTCATACCACCCGAAACGTAGAGACTGAGGAAATATTGACAAAATGTCTTCAGCAGGAGCAAGAAAAGAAAAAGGAACTCACACCTTTGTGATGGAAAGGGACTTTGTTGAACTAGCTCTTTGTAGCCACATGTTGAAGAGTTGTGAACATGCTCAGTAATTGCAACTCCTTTTTATCTGCTCATGAAAATTACAAAACGTAAATTCACCTCATTGACAAAGCCACTTGTCCGCTCCCCGTTTTCTTCCCCCACACCTATATTTATCCTCAAATATGCAGAAGCATTCCATGCAAAGAGCGTCTATTTTTCTGTTTACTCACGCAGCGCTCTGAGCACCGGCACATGTGGCAGAGAAAATGAATGTTTGTTCCCTTTGACACAGTGGTACCTGCACGTTACAAGCTTCAGCTTTTATGTGAGGGTATGGATTTGAGGTGTAAACTTATTCTCACCATTATATCTCCTTTTCATTCCTTACCCTGGTAACAGGTGGAATGACCATGAGTATAGCTATAAAAATCTACCAGCCCTGCTTCCCTCAGTATTCAGACACTGTGCTATCGCCCATGGACAGACTCTGAATGTATAGAACGTGGGCTTTTATAGGACTCAGAAAATACTAACAACCAGCATTATGGCCACGTGTGGAAAGGTTATGGGAAATGTCATAGTCTATTAATAATGGTCTCTGTGAATATAAAGGGTTTTTAAATGCAAAGGTTTACTACCCATAAGACAGTGCTAGTTAAGAGTGTGATCTCAGACACTTTGTCTCAGCTGTGAAATGGAAATCATAATATACTTATAGAAATGTTGTGAAAGTTAAATGAGTTGGCACATGAACCGTGTGTGCTCAGAGTAGCTCCTGGCATAAAATCAGTGCTCAGTCGATGCTACCTTTTGTCATGTACCTTGTCCTTCATTGGGATGGGATATAATGGGCTACGGTTTAATTTTCTGTACTCCTGTGTGCAGAGTCCTCTGGTTAATTTTAATGATGTGAAGAATGACTATGTCCTTATCACTGTCTAACTCACATCCTATTTGGAGAATCAAATATGAAACAAAAATTAATTGCTTTTTGAGTTCCTTTCTTGAGCCAGACACCTGTTAAGTGCTTTATCTTTATAGTCGAATGTTTACAAAACTCCACAATGAAGATGTGTATAATTTTCCCATCTTACCAAGGAGTAAACAGGATGATGAGGTTAGATAGCTTGCTCAAACACTCACACAGAATTTAAATCCATTCTGAAGCCATACTGTGCTGCCACGCGAACAGGTCCAAATGCTCCACAACATGAGAACCCATTGGGGGGAGGGATAATGCCTGCCTGCAAGGATTTACCTTGGCTTCGGAGAAGAGGGGGTCTCTTAATTGAGATGAGAAGAATATTCTCTCATGGCAAACTTAATTGAACACTTAGCCATATCCAAACTGCTTGTGGAATGTCCTGTTTTCACCTGTATAATGAAAATTTCTGAGTGAGCAAGATCTGGATTTGAATCTGATTTGTCAGCTAAGTAAACTTAAGAGGTTATTCGACCTCTCTAATTTCAACTTTTTCATCCTTAAGATAAAAAGAAAACAACTTCAGACACATGTGTTGTTAAGGTAATACATTTAAAGAGCTTTGCTCTTTCCAACACTTAATCCATGATTAACTTAGATTAATTCTCATTATAACTACATAGCTAGGGACTCAATGAGTGAAAACAGATTGGATTTATGAAGCCTGGCGATGGCAACATAGTTAAGTGACTTATGTAAGTGTTTACTAGCCCTGTTATCCAGATGATTCTTCCTCTTCTATCTGTTCCACTTCATCCTCTTCCTTTCCTCCTTTCCTTATTTTCTTCTCCTTTTCCTCCTAGAGATAAATTTAGTAAATATTGATTAACCAACATGACATCAATGTGGCTGCTTTCCTATTCTACCTTCATTATGATTATAGTTACATAGTATATGGAAGTTTTATTATATATCTTTTACATAATTTCTGTAAGCAGAGAGCATTTAGACATTTCTCTATCATTACTACCTTGCTAGCTATAGAAATTAGATTACGCAATACCAAAATAAACACCTAAAAATAATCATCACTGTCAAGTCCATCTCAGTTAAACCAAGCACTCCTTTCGTCTTTTCCCCCTTATAATTGAACATATAATAAAACAGTCATGTGGGAAAAGTGGAACTCTTTGAACTGAAAGGAATTTGTTTTATTCATCTGTAAATGCCCTCAATTTCTGGGACATATAAGTTACTTGCTGAATATTTGTTTCTAAAAACCTTGGAGCCTGACAGTATAGGATAGTGTTCTAGCTTATTTAGCTTGTTTAGACCTATGCATCTGAAGGGAGGGAATATCAAAGCAGTTCAAATTGATGGTGTGTGTTGAGATACATACACTATATTATTAGAACCCCATAACTCTGGGAAACATTGTTAAAACCAATTTTTTTCTCTCTATCATAAAACAGTAAACATAGAACTAATCTCTATGGGTAGTCTTCATACCATACATTTCATATGATAAATTTGTCCTTCCTTACCCTTTTCCTGGTCCCCACATAAATACTCGTAAGCATGTGCATTAACATTTATTTTAGTCTTCTCCCTGACTTGGAAGACCTGGGCTACTATTATAGGAACAGGGCCCGAGATTTATAGTAAAAGATTCCTCTAAAGAACTCCAAGTAGGTTTATAAACACTATCTAGGTTGTAGCTTAATGGAACACATATGTTTTATGGTTATAACTAAAGTTTCCATTGAATAACATTCAGCTATGAAAATGGCTGTTTTAGCAAATTTTTGAAAATGACAATATGATAACCAACTCAAAATAGTACAGGCATCCTATAAAATCAAATTCCAATATACCATGAATGTCTGGAAAATATTACTTGATAATTCTCTTAGAAAATATTAGAATCTTATGGAATATTCTCCCAAAATGGAGAAGCTTGCCTTTGATGGCAATGGTTCAGTGCCGTTTCCTGTAACGCCACATCCCATGATAAAGCTTGCCCTGATGGTTATTCTAATCTTTTACAGTTTTACTTGTCACATGAAAGTCTATTTACCTTTACCTTTCACAAAAATATTTCCACGATTTTGATAATAAAAATAAAAACAAAAAGACATAAAAATGAATGGTTTAACAAAAAACTAGGAAGATACGAAATAGATATAGAACTTCTAGATTATTAATTTCCTTGAAACTAAATATAAATAGAAATCATTTTTTCATGTCTCCTGAATTTTTGTATTCCTTTTCTTATTTACTTTCTCTTTGACAAGGCAAACAATATTTTTTCTCATAACTTACTATAATACATTTTTAAACAAAATATTTAGCTATTTCTGTGTCTACCATAACATTATCATTCTGAGAATTTCTATTCAGAAAATATTTTAAAGATATGAAAAATTAACCTATATTTGTATTGTACAGATCATGATATGTGCATAAGATTAAGAGCACTTTTGAAATAACCAATTCTATCTTTGATTTACTTTCTCCTTGAATGTTTGCTTTGTGATTAATATTCTCTGCTTTTATACAATGTCTTTTCTACCAGGATAAGAATTTATATATAAAGACCCTATATGTATAGCATTGTATAGACAATATGAAGGATTCTTAAAGTGCATAGTAATAAAATAGAAGACCCTAGTTTTTGAAAAGCTCTCTCTCAATCCTGCAATCTCGTGCCTATCCATAGGGTCAACTAACACTTTCACACAAAAGGTTTCAACCTTCCTAACCCACACCAGACTTCTCCTCTGGCTGCTAGATCTTTCTACCCATGTCTTCATCTAATAGTGACTCTTGGTTACCTCACAGACATTTTAAACTCTCCAAATTCCCAAATCGAATTTAGGATTCTCAACACCTTTCTATCATTAGTCATTTACATTGTTCTCCACTGTTGTGATCATACCTCTTACTGTGCTAACCAAAAACTCAGGTAATTTTAACATCCCTATCTTCCTCCCCACCCATACGTAACCCAATCTGTAACCAACTCTATTTTGCCTCTTAAATAATGCTCTCAAACCCTTCTCATCTTACATCTCTACCACTCTGCTTCTGTACATCAGCCTTGACTGCTGCAATATGTTCCTGACTCTGTTATCCTGTCTGACTCTCGCCCAAATTGGATTCACCCCACAGCCACAGTAATAGGTTGTTTTTTCTTGTTTATTTGTTGGGGGGATGTTTGTTTTGAGCCTGTAATAATGCGTACCTTCCTTTTTTAATACTCTAAAAGACCCGTCAAAACTGCATTTTTTTCTCCTCTATCTTTAAGTTATTATTATGCCATGTTCCCCTTAATATCTATCTGGACTGGCTGCTACAAGTTCAACTATTTTGCTGAGAATACTTCTACCATTTAATTAGTCTGGATTCATTTTTTCTATTTCCATTAATTTCTGGCCCCTCAATTATGACTAAAACAAGTGCTTATACCCCTCCATTTCTTCCCTAACTTCCTGAGAAAATCTGATTTCTTATTTTTGCCCAAGCTTTTCATATACTTTTTATTGTTTGAATCTGCAGCAATATTGTTAAATTATTTTTCTGCCTTCATCAAAGAAGATGGAACATTCATTTTATAATAAAGGTCCTCGTTCCTTTTTACTTATTAATAAAGTCTAAGACTCCTCTATGAATAAAGCTTCAGATCTCAGCAATCAAAAGCCATTTCCTGAGTCTATGGAACTAGTAAATTCAGACCCAACTTGACATCTACAATAGTGGAGAATGATTCTTAGGAGCCTCATGTTTCTAAGGTTACCTCTTTCAAAGTCTCCTTTTTCAGTCTTGATATAAATTCAAACCATAACAGAGAAACAGAATTTTAGTCACTAAAATAGCAGTTCCTACCTATCTGGGGACTCAGGATCTCTGCAGTTTAGAGGATCTGGCTTCCTGTCCTCCAGATGTCACTGAAAACAACATGAAAGTGTGAATGATTCCCAACTCATCTACCGGACCCGGCTGCAAGTGACTGTAACGCCTAACGTTACGCTTCAGCCATCCGCACTTTAAAGCTGGTGTTGCTGCGGCCTGCCAAGTCCCCCACCACTGCCTCTTTTCCGTGGTCATCCTGGTTTATTATTCCAGCATTTTGCCCAGGTCACCGACTGGGCCCAACTGGTATTTGCCTAAAGTCAGACATGGCCTACCGGGTTGCTAAGGCCACACCCATTAAATTGACTCTTGGTATATAATGTTTCTGCTCATCTGTATCATAAAAGTCATTCTCTTAGAACAAAACCCCATAAGCCAGTGTGAAAACCCCATATAGTGCGCACGCCTAATACCTAAAGCTGCATTCCTGGTCACGGCATTTCAAGACAGTTATACAATTGTAAAAATTGCTCAGAGGACTTGTAACCCCAAGTTCAAGAGAAACTAGCCCTTCCAAAAACCTCTGTCTTTAATGCTTATTTTGCTTCTAAAATCCCTCTCTGTCTATTTCTCAAGGTTTCTGCCCCAGAGCCCCAGAGTGTAACACACAGAAGTACACTGATCTTCCAGTCAGAGACATACATACCGGGAAACCGCAGGCCTCCCCCCCTCACGAGCTGGCTGGTTTTGTAAAATTCCTCCCTGTCCTGCTGAGAGCTAGCTACTTAAGAGTAAAAAGACAGATGTGGTCAGTTTGTGAATGACCATGCCTCTCCACTTGCAAATATCAGTCTTTCTCCTTTCTTTGAATGGGAGTGAACAAGTGGGTAAAGAGAAGTCAAATACATTAAATTGAAATCCCTCCTCTGTCCTTGACCTTCCATGACAATGGATGTTTCTCCCCATCTCCCACATTCAGTTAATCCTTTCCCCCAAGACTTTCCAATCCTGTTGAAGGTTCCCTAGTTCAGCTCTTAATGAACTGAACTGAGCCCTGAACTGAACTGAATTTTCACCCTTTTAGACTCAAACTACCCCAGTCCATCCCGCCAACAGTTATATAAGATTTGACTTTGGAACACAGGAAAATACCAACAGTCCAAGTAATGAGCCTTTGAAATCACTTAGGGAAATTTCAGCAGTGTAAACATTGGAATTAATGCCAAGGGGCTGTAATATGCAATCACAGAAGAGATGACAAAGAATTCCTGCTGGCAAGATCTCCAGGCACAGAAAAGGTATGGACTGTTTAGTTATGAAAGTGGTAAGATTAGGCGTTTTCAATCAAGTGCATAGATGACAGAGACATGGGTAGAAAAACAGAAAATGTTTTTATTTGCTCTAGTATTGTTGTGTATTAAATTACCACAAAGAATATACAATTTGGCACAAACTCAGTTTCAAAGTAAGTTAAGCTTTTAGAATTAAATCTCTTTAAAAATACTTTAAAAACTTATCCAGTTATGTATATTTCTTAACAAGACACTCTTTAATTCATCAAATTAAAAAAATATGCAGAGACTCTTGCCATGAAAACAGTTACTGGATTGGGAAGAAGTTTTGTCTATCACTGTTATCGTCCCCTCAGCCCTAGACTCAGGCTATTCCACACACAGAGAAAGAATCTTGAAAAAGCTTTCCCAAAAGTCAACAGACTGTACACTAGAAAAACTTCACTCTTTTATTCACTCAAATTATAAAATTTATTATGTGCAAAGCATAATTATAGTGCTAAAGCCATAGTAACCTAAAAGTAGTAAATGCTCAATAAATGTTGTTTACAGTAAAAAATGATAACTAAGAAATAAACCCTACCTCAGAGACTATGATATACTAAAGAAGATAATAACATTATTATTAATACTGATGCTCTACTAATAATATGCTATATTAGTATACAGCTATATGCATTTTCTATGTATAATTAATTATGATAATTTGCATAAAATTATACAATGTTATACATAATGGTTTTATTATTAATATACTGCTATTATAGAAACAAAAACAATATCAGTTTACATATGTAAATAGCATATGTCTATAGATGATTATTTTCATAAAAGGTAAACTCAAAATTTAAGTAAATAGCAATCAAATGGAGTGGTATTTGAGGTTATTATATCTATATCCTAAATGGTCAACTAATGGCAAGTTAGTGATTTGAAAAATATGCACATACATATATATCTATATACTTATGGATGTATACACACAAACACATATAAATGCATATATGCGTACATACATATCAAATTCATCAATGAATAAATATACTAGAGGATTTGAGGAAGATGAATGAATATTAACTGTGTACATTGCTTTGCCAAAGTGAATGTGAACTTTTACAAGAAAATCTTATTACCATCCTAATAATCAATTAACATGTATTGATTACTCACTTGATGCAGACTCCAAAATAAATTTCAAGAAAGCAGCTGAATCTGGAGCTATTAGTATTTTTTTAATATGAACAAGTTGGCAAAACCTTGTGGAAATGCATTATGGGAAATGGGAAGAGAAATTCTGTCGATGAAAGTCGAGTATTCTTATTGTCTGTAAAATGTGAGAATCATCATTATTAATTGCATACCCCTGTGACTGGCGTGGAACTAAGCTGCCCTCTGAGCAGAGCATTCCTCCCCTAGCAGAAAACTTCCCATTACCTGACATTGGACTCCCTGTTACAATGTCTCAACAAGCCTACAATCTTTAAACAATTAAGAAAAATTAATGATACTTTAATAATTTTGAAATGAGCTTGTCTCTTAATGAACAAGCTAAGGAAATGAAAAATAAAATATGATGCAAATTGGCAAAATAACAACAACAATAATGAAAAGAGGACACTGCTTTTGACATTTACAATTAATTCCTTGCAAATATTTGTTTAATTAGACGATGTGGTTAATCACCAAGGTGAAACTGAAAGTTACCAAAACTGAATGCTGGTATAAAAGTTAATAAATTTAGTTCATAAGCATTATGCACATGCTAGTTATAATAATTTACTGTCCATACCAAATCTTTATAAGCATTGTAATTAAATATAAAATGCATATTAGAATTATAATGAGTAATCAGGGCAACATAACTAATAGGCATGAAATTCCCAAAGCTCATTAAAATGTTAAAAGATAAAACCTGTTCTACCTAGTGTCTTTGCATATTTTCCATAACTAAGTGAATGCCAACAGAGTCTGTCTACTGTTTTACCATTTTTTGGTTTTATGAATTATGCATTTAAAAGCCTCTGAAAACATTTGGTTTAGTTACCAACTATAGGCATATTTTCAGTTTGGAAGTAACAGAACCAAACCACACACACACCATATACACACATAACCACATTGAAATAATTTATTCTGGTGCTATTACTAGGCCATCTCAAAAGATTTAATTCAGTAAGAATGTATGGGCATTACAGAAATGACAGAGAGCAGGTACTTAAGTGAGAAATGGGTGCTGACAGTCACATGTCCATAAGAAATAGTGGTTATTTGTTACACAGTATTGTTATAGCAATATTGATTAAAACATGTCATAAGCCCAAAGGTTATCTGTGAGTGCTTTCTGAGTCACAATATATTAGAGGAAGCTATAGACAAACACTGCTTGAATTTCTTCTAGAACTCTGCTGTCCACATGTATAATATTTTAATACCAAGTCACAAAGTGTTACATTTGATATTGTATTATATATAAAAATAAAATGCTGATGTGAACTTAGGTTTAGATGATTTGTTCCAAATAATATTTAACTACTCAAAGGAATATATTAAATTTAACTACATTTACAAATATAAATAGGTATAATATATTTATATACAATATATACTGGCAGTTCATACATAAAACATCAGTTGGTAAGTGGATTAAAAACTGTGGTACATCTATACAATCCAATAGTACATGGCCTTAAAAAAGAAGGAAGTTTTACCTTTTGTAACATCATGGACAGACCTGGAGATAATTATGCTAAGTGAAATAAGCCTGGTAGAGAAAGACAAATACCATATGATCTCACTTATATGTGGCATCTAATGAACAAAATAAATTGATGAACAAAATAGAAACAGAGGTATGGACACATGGAATAGGCTGACAGCTGTCAGAGGTGGGGGCACTGGATGAAAGAAGGTGAAGAACACACATGCAAACAGCCCATGGACACAGACGACAGTGTGGTGATGGCCAGAGGGAACAGAGGGTGGGGGAGGGATGGAGGTGGGCAAAGGGGAGAGAAAGAGGGATATTTATCATAGTGTTAACAATTGAAAAAGCAAAATTATTTATTATGTATTGATAATATATATATTTTATATATGCATCGAAGTATAAAGGAATGGAAAAAATAAGCTATTATGTAGCAAAATATCAAGAACATGAAGGTCACATGTTTGCTGATGTTGCATTGGTCATTTTATAGGCACACAATTCCTGTATGGATGGTATTTTGCAATGAGGGAAAAGATACAATCATTAAATGAAGAAGTAAACGTATATTGTGTCAAATGGAGATTATTATTATGAAGGACAATAAGGGGGGTTAAGAAAGAGGGGGTTGTAGGTAAGGGGGTAGGACTGTTATTTTACATAGGGGACCTGTGTAGTCCTCTTCAGGAAGGTGGAATTGGAGTAGGGCCTGAAAGGAATTGAGGATGTAAGCAAGATATGAATATATCTGAGGGGTGACTATTACAGACTGAGGAGTTACCAAGAATAAAAGACCTGAAGTAGAAATATTCTTGTTATATGTTCCATAAATATCTAATAGTCCAGTGTGACCAGAGCTGATTGGTCAAAAGGGAACATGAACAGAAATATGGTCAAAGAGAGATTACTTAGGGGTCTTCAGATCACTGTCAAGAATTTGACTTGTATTCTGAGTGACAGAGGAAGCCAGAGTGTGGCTGTGTGTAGTACTTTGGATGGAGGATTTGATTTAACAAACACTATGACTGCCATATTGAAATTGGTCTACAGAGTGAGCAAAGGCAAAAACCGGGAGTTACCAGTTAGGAGACTTGCAAGCAAGAGATAACATTGGCTTGTAACATCATGATAGTTATGGGGTGGTGAGGGGTGAGAAGATGTATTTTAAAGGCAAAACCTGCAAAATTACAGTCTCTCAAGGCTTGGAAATGTTTTGTAATGACATTTATGAACTGGTAATAGCAACTGTTCATCAAATGCACAGATGAGCTTTGTGGGATGAGTGCAGTAAATAGAGAGGAATCTCATGATTTTTGACTTATGGGGCACAAAATAACATTGACATTATAAGGAGAGTATCAGTTGACGTTTAGGGGTGTGTGTGTGTGTGTGTGTGTGCATGTGTATATTATATATATGTATGTATACACACACATGGTGGGCACACAAAAATGGAATTTATTTACAAAAATTGTGTATTTATTCTTACATATTTAAACTTCAATCACTTTCTAAGTACTCTCCATTTGATGCAATATATCTATCAAGACTTTTTTCCTACTGCTCAAAACAGTAGAACTTGTCAATTTTGATGCCTTTTAGTGTTTCTGCCATTTTTTGTTTCACCTCTTCCATATTGGCAAAGTGTTTCCCTTTGAGGGCATTTTTCATCCAGGGAAATAAAAAAACAATTGCTGCTCAGGATGAGATTGGATGAATAGAGAGGGTAGAGCATGGGCCTCATGCCATTTTTAGTCAAAAGGTGCTGAACATTCAGTGCTCCGTAGGCAGGTGTGCTCGGAAATTACCCATCATGAAATAGGCAAATGTGTTGAAAGAGTCTTCAAAAAAAAAAAATCACTGAAGCCAAATTCAGCCTCTCACAACAATACCAGTTGGTACACTGACACAGATAGGTTCCTAGAACACTCGCATAGCGAGAAAAGCCTGTACTACTCCCTTCAGAAGATAATTCCAATTTTGCAGGAGAGATACACACACGCACATACACTTTCTGAGCAGAAGAGGAAAGAGCCCAAATATTTTATTTAATAATTCATTCATCTGCTGCTGTTGCTGACATGGAATTTCTTATTTGTTAGTCAGACTTTTCCCTTTTTTGACATACTCTTTAGTTGTCAAATTGCTTTGGTTATTAGGCAAATTTTTCTCACACTATATTTCACTTAACCTTTTTAGGAAAGTGTCAGTTTTTTCCCTTGTAAATCATTCTTAGTCCCAAATAAATCCATATTGTTTATCAAAATTACAGTCTGTCTACCACATGTCCTTCCACATCTTGTGATTTCTTTAAGTTACACTATTTGTAGGTAAAATGCCCCTTCTAATTTGTCTTCTTATTCATTTGCTCTTAGTTACTACTCACTATGTTTCTTGTGATTTAGCTTTTTCCATAAATAGAAGTGTCCAAAACTGTATTTTATAAATGCAAAGAAAAATTACCTCTCAATTCTACATCTGGTATCACTTTCTGTTGTTATTTTTCTCCTTGTTCATAAGTTCATGGCAAGTTTCACAGTCATGATCTCAGTTGCTTTACTCTTTAAATCATGTAGAAATATTATAACAAAGCAACTTCCATGATGCAGGTCTCAGGACACAGCTGATTGCCATCTCATAAATGAAGAAGTAAATAAATGAAGAGGTAGAAGTGGTTCAGTTTAGTGTTCATTTCTTACGAGGGAGTCTGTGCCTATAGTTTTGAAAAATGTCATTCACTTAACACATTCCTATATTCTTGCTAGACTTATAACATTCTCTTTCCTGCATTTCAGGATGGAGAGCAAGGAGAAAAGAATAGTTTACCACAGTATTTCTATAATATAAATCTTATTTTTTCTTTATTTTGTTTATTTTTCTCTCTATTCAAAGGGTTTATTTTGTTCAAGGCTGTTTGCAAAGTAACTCTTCAGAATATATTAGCAATGTGAATTATTCTTTTTTTAAGAATCAAACAGTTTTAATAACTGAATTTTAATCATTTTTAAATGTCCTATTTTAAGATTATTGAAGACCACAGCTGCAAAAAGAAATGATAATCCATTCAGTCAACTAAAAATCTGATCCACTGAGTATTCTGAATAGGGCAGAAGTCAAACCAGCCCAAGGCTCCCTGTGCCTTCAGATTTACCTTTAGGTCCTTGGAGAAGCTGACTCTGAGGCAAGAGAGAAACACAATCTGGTGAGAAATTAACCTAAGAAAAGATCCCACTAGTGGTATCCCCTATGTTACTAAGTACATCTTCATAGCTATCATTTTTCTATGGAATTTATACAGAAGACTAATTCATTTTGATCTTTGAAAATATATCATGACTTAAAACATGAAAATAAACAGAATAGAAATTTAGATAAAAGGTGGAAGGGTTGTCAAGGAACATGTATAAAGGACCCATGGACAAAGCCAAATCGGGGAAGGATTGAGGGTGAGAGGAAAGGGTGGGTGGGGAGGGGGAAAGTGGTGGTGGGAAAATGGACACAACTGTGCTTGAACAACAATAAATTTTTTAAGTATTATTTAAGAAAAAAAAACTTAAATAACATATCTGAACTGATTAATACAACTAGAAAATTTTCTCCATGAGAAAAAATTACCCCAAATATTTCATGTTTTATAGACAATTTTAAAAAAAGCATTTGAGCTCTTTTAATCTTTATTTTGGGCGTACTCACTAAAAATAATTTATATCAGAAAATGTCTAACAGCTTTAATATGAAAAGAGTACATTCAAATGTTTAAGGATTCCGATGACTTTTGTTACAAGACAGTCAAGATCGCACATGCTGAGAGCATCGAGATGCCCTTAGAGAGTTCCAACTTCGCAACTCCTGCACCTATGTCCAGTGTATCCAAATCAATCACATGCAGCTATAATTTCAGCATGACTGATAACAGAGAAGAGATCAGATCATGAGCGAAGTCTAAAGAAAGAAAGCTTGGGTTCACCAGCTAGGAAAACAGTGAACCATTTAATTCCTATTGATAAAACTGGTGGCCCAATAAACCTGAGACATCTTAACAGTGGATGTATCACTGATGCGAGCATTGCTGACTCGAAGAGGACAGCGACTTCAAGCTGGATGCAATTCCAGTAACGCTGACCCTTGCCAACAGCGTAGGAATGAATTCTGCCTAAACACCACCAACATCATCATTATACAATCCTTTCTCGCCTTACTTTTAGCAGCTTCTTCAGGAGTAACAGATAACCTAACCATTTCATCATCCAATGCTAGCGGATACACATTAATAATTACCACACTATCAGATCCATTCCCATCACAACACGAATGACCAATGAGAGCATAAGTATATTTAACCCTCATGAAAGGGTTAATTATTCTAAGAGCATTAAACCGTGAATTTAGAAAAAGAATCCCTTATGTAATAGTTTTTAAAAAATGCACCAATTTCTTAATTTTCATGTTTAGGGGACCAGTGCAAGGGCCTTCAACAATGCCCCTAAAATCAGACTTAATGTGCTGTTACATATCTTAGCTCTGAAGTGTTTGACAAAACATTTTGCTTTCTATATACCTGAGCAAACATAAAGGAATCAGAGATCACAGCTTAATACACTGTCATATTGGATACTAATGTTTAATAAAACCATTGAAGTCGTTACTATGTGAAATTCCACTGATTATTGTCTTTCTTCTGAAAGAGAAAATGATCTTTTTACATGCTTAACTGAATCAATACATTGATCTTTTTATATGTCCTGATACATAATGAAACTCTACAATTGCATGTTTTTCATGAAAGGACGCCTTTGTGTCCTACACAATTTTTATTTTGTATCACATTTATGAACCCAAGCCTCTTAGAATTTTCTTGGTTAACTACACTAAACAAAGCAGAATATAAGTGGAATTTGGGAAGAGTAAAAGTGATATAGTAGTCCAGCTTTTAATTAAATTAATCACATGCTTGCTGTACCTAGACAATGAATTTTTTAATGGTTTTTGAAAAATTTTTTATCAATTTTTTTAGAGAGAAAAAGAGAGAGAAAAAACTGTCAACTTCTTGTTCCTCTTATTTACACACTCATTGGTTGATTCTTGTATGTGCAGTGGCTGGGGATCTAACCCACAACCATGGCAAATTAGGATGATGCTCTAACCAACTGAGCTACCTGGCCAGGGAGACAATGAATTACAAAATAATAATAATAATAATAATAATAATAATAATGTTTCCCTTTCTATCCATATTTCCTCATGATTCCATGATTTTAAAGGAAGAATAGCTGTGATACCCTATTCACTTGTAATAATTCTTGTTTAATAATAGCTAATGTTTGCTTCTAACTGAGTGAACAGTGCTGTTGGATAAGCACTTCCCATGAAGGGTTTTGTATTGTCTATGCAGCAATCCTGTGAAGTAGGTATTATTTATTTTACAGGTGAAAAGAACTTAGGCTTAGCAGGGTTGAGTAAACTTAGTGAATGATAGAACCACTTTTGTTTGACTGCAGAGCAGAGCCTTGTTACTCCACTATTTTGTTACTGAGTAAATGTGTAAGGTTTGGGGGAAGCTGGAGCTACATTACCAACTGAATTATTTTCAACAACTATGAAAGCAGACCAGGGGTGTAATTCAATGTGAAATTCTTTTATGTCATAAAGATTATAATTCTAATGTATTTCAGTAGTGTGATTAAAAAAATATCTTACTAAATGTTTTTTTTTTAATTTTCTCTTAGCAATAACATGGAGTTATTTGTAAGGGCAAATTATTCCATAATGCAAGGATATATTTCCTTCATGGGAAATGTTTATTGACCTTGTAATCATTTCTGTGGGATCTATGATAACCCTTGAAAGACTGTCAAATTTTCTAACAATCATTAATCTCATCTATTACAGTAGTTTGTTGAACATGTCCTCTATCGTGTGTTTTCTGGTAGGGACTGGACATCTTCTTTTTTTTTCCCTAAGACTGTCCATTTGATCAAGGCTGCTTTGGGGTGGCTCACAAGTTCTAGAATCTAGACCAAGGTCAACATGCTCATTTACCACAGTGTTTCCTTATGTAGCTTCTATAGGATGAATTTCTTCATGACCTATTTTTTCTTCATTGTTTCTCATTCTTCTTTATTGTAATTATTTAACATGGCACCTTAATCGTTGTTCATTATTTTGAGAGGGCATGATGGTGTTCGAATTATTTTGCAATTGAAACTCTGAAGTTTCACTTCAACAACCTCAGTTCACTAAGGCTATTAAAGTAGTATTTGGACTCACTTTCTTTAATGATAAAGCTCCCATTGAGGATAGCAAGAAAAGAAGAAGGTCTTTGTGGCTATTGTCATGTAACTAAGAAAACTTGAATCTCAATAAGGCTTGTTGGTTGAAAACTTGAATCTCAATAAGCCAAGTGCTGAGGTTCTGTTGCCTGCACCTGCAAAGCCTGGAGTTTTGGATGAAGAACCTTCAATTATTTTCATCCTGAAATGACTGGCTAAACAATGAAAGGAAATTATCCCACTGAGTAAAAGAAAAAGGAAGAATGCTTTTTTTATGAGCAATTAATCGCATAGGTGTTAAATTTTCCTTCCTCACCCTTTCGCTGCTGGCTTTCCCAACATCTGTTCCTTGCTGTTCCCCACATCTGTCTAGTAACATTCTTTTAAACATTATTTTTTCACTGTTCAATTTCTTCAGCTCACAGTCATATACAATTTGACATAAGAGCAATATGTATAAATTTCAGCAATGCACATAAAGTCAGTTTATTCCAAAGGATGCCATTTGTATTCATGAATCTGAGGGGGCCTTCTTCGCAACTTTGGTGTTATTGGAAGGTATTACATCTGAGCAGAACAAAAAACTATCCCCATGGAAAGAGAAACAGTTCAAGAAACCCGGACCCACGTAGAGACACACATTTGCACCCCTCCTCCCTGTAAACACAGCTTACATTGCTGGGCCAGGGCCAACACCTCAGAGCAAGGGATCATGATGGTAAAAGAAACAGGCTCCAGGAGCAATCATTCAGGTTGTACCAGTTGATTGTCTTTTCTAGGAAAGGCCTGATTTGATTTCTGAAGACATGGGACATCTCAGTGGAAAATGAGTATTTTGCACAATTTACACCAAAAATGCTTATAATTCATTATTATAGTTCCACTTGTAAAATCAATTAGTTGCAAGGGTTGTGAGGTATATTTCTCTGGCAAGTAAGTGACTATATCCTTATGATACAAATAATTGAGGCTTTTTCCTCACATAAAGCTAATGAATACATTATAGGTCTCAGGCCTTTTGAATCAGTGATGACTTTTGACCTGAAAAGTCATGGATTACACAACATAGCACATGGAATAGACCTTAGACATCTGCTAGTCCCATTGTCCAGCATACCAAGAATATATCCCAAGAAATATAGGCCCACAAGAACTCAAATATAAAAACTTGTGCAATTTTGTGATCCCATAAGTTTGGAAAAAGCTCCCTGTGATAAGAAATTCATAAGGTATACGTGGACATCATAGTTTCAGAGATGTGCTCTAGAGAGGAAGCTTACTGGATGTAATCTGACACTTCTGGTCACAGAACTCTTATTTATACAAAGTAATAGGATTCAGAATGGAGTAGACTTGGAAGTTTCCCTGTAAATGTCATGTCACTGCCAGTTAACTAAAGTGAGTTGACTCAGGCCCAATAACACTAATGATCTAATTAATTAAAAATTATCTCAATTCTTTCCTTTCCTTTGGGTTGGCCAATAACTTTCTCATCATCCTAAAGATTATTACAATAGTCTCCTGGCTGCTCTGCCTGCCTCCTCACCTGTCTCTCTGCAGAACATGTTTAATGCAGCAGCTAAAGAATCTTTATAAAATGTTTATCAAACAATATCACTCTTCTACTGCAAACCTCTAAAACTTATCTCCTTAGAGTAAAATTCAAAGACCACCTTGTTCCTCCTTTAATCTCTTATGCATATTTCCACCTCAAGCATGCTCCCTCCCAAGTCAGGCCTTGACTTCTCTGATACGTCTTATTTTAATAATTTCCTACAGATAACCATATGATTCTTTTTCTCATGTCATTCAATTCTCTACTCAATTATTGCCTTATCAGTCAGGGGCTTTTCTTTTACTCTGCTCAATTTTTATTTTAGTTCATATCAATCCCTTACTATTTATTTCAATTTGTTCCTTTATTTGCTGTTCTCACATGCATGTACACTCCCCCAAAATAACAAAAAAAATAAAAAATATTAGCCCTATGAGCCCAGGGATATTATTTTTTCATTAATGTCATCCCTAATAAACGTATTTGTGGAATTGATTTAGGTATTAAAAACAAATAATTGGGTTAATCCTCTTCCTCTTAAACAGTCATTTTCAAAAGAGGCCAAATGATATGAATAAGGGCTTATTCATGCTCCCAAGAAAAATCAATAGAACCTTCAAGTTTGAGTTTAGAAATTTATCCTCAAAATGAAATGCACATGAGACTCTCCCCTTCATATTGATTACTTATAGCTCATAATCCTTTAACTCTGTAACAAAAAAATTACTCTTGGGACTGTTTACTATGCTCAATTTTAATTTTTCATTCATCTGTATGTGCTTCCACATGACACTTTGGGTATCTTCCCATTTATGGTGTTCATCACAGCAGCCTGTGAGCCTTAGACAACAGGATTGTGTTCCTTTAACTTGTGTGTTTAAGTACCCAGTGCTCAGCCATATGCACGCTGTACTGCATGAAAGCCTTTTAATGACAAATTAGATTTTCATTTCCATTCATTACACCTGGGTTTTCAGGCAATGTTCCAGATTTCATGGTTTTGTTTGTAATGAGTCATGGCCCCCTTGACAAACAAGAGACTAATTAAACTAGCCAGTTTATCAATAGAAGCCTGTGATGGGTCTCCTATTGCATATGGTTATATCATCTTCAGTAAGAGTTTGGTATCATAAAAGAGTATGGTCTGTTAGTGTGACAGGGAGAGAGTGAAAACTTGTGAGAACAAGAGTGAACATAAGTCTTAATTATACCTCTCACAAGCAAAACACTGTCATAATAATACACAAATACATAGGGTTTTATTTATATGTGTCTTCTGTATATTTTATTGCCTTTTAAAGGGTACTATGCATCTTTGTTTAATACAGAATTCCTTATTAAATGACTCGTTTGAGTTCTTGTGGGCATATTTGTATTTATGTGTATGTATGTATGGTAAATATTTATATATATTTGCATGCAAAATTGTGTGTAGGTATATTACTTCACAACATTTTCTATTCAGACTTTTTGTGGAAACATTTTTTTTTTTGCCATTATTACCAAGCACTTTAATTAAAATATTTCTTTGGAAATATTTCTCCAGAAATATAAGTTAAACCTTTACTATTAACAATAACAATACTACAGACATATAGAGGTGTGATAATTATAAAGTGAAGTATCACCTTGAACAGAAAATAATGAATTTGTAAGGGTATTCTTAAAAGGAAAGGCAATATTCTGTTGTAAGAGTATTTATAGTTTTTATGTTCACCACATACTGAAAAATCATTAAACTCTATACTTTTTTATTGCTTTCTAGGGAAACCTGAAATATGTGCAAAGTGCACATTTACTCAGGTCATTTGTCTGAATGAATTAGCTTTTGCTTCTTCAAAGTTCCTACTGTATTGAACTTTTCTGATAGTGTTATTTAAAATATGCACTATGTCAAAAAGTGTAACAGAAAAGAAAATGTTTATGAAAAGAGATATGCATACAAAACTTCTAGAAGATATTATAGAAGAAAATCTAGATGACCTTGGGATCAGTGATGACTTTTTAGATATACCACCAAAAGACATGATCCCTGGAAGAATCATTGATAAGCTGGACTTTATTAAAATTAGAAATTTGACTCTGTGGAACACACTCAATAAAATGAAAAGACAAACCACAAACATGTAGAAGACATTTTTAAAAGGCACATCTGATAAAGGACCATTATCTAAAACATAGAAAGAACTCAAAACTCAACAATAAGAATATAAACAACTCAATTAAAAAATGGGCCAAAGACCTTCACAGACACCTCACCAAAGAAGATACGTAAACATATGGCAAATAAACATATTTAAAAATGACTCCATATTATATGTCATTAGTGAAAGGCAAATCTAAAACATGAGATACCGCTACACACCTATTAGAATGACTAAAATCTGAAACACAGACAACTCCAAATGATGGCAAAGATGTGGGGCAATAAGAACTCTCATAGATTGTTGGTGGTAATATGTAACTGTACAACCACTTACAAAAACAGTTATGTAGTTTCTTATAAAACAAAACATACACTTACTATATGATCCAGCAATTGCCCTGCTTGGTATTTACCCAAAGAATCTGAAAACGTATGTCTACACCAAAACCTTCACATAAAGACAATGTTTATAGAAGTTTTATTTATAGTTACAAATACTTGGAAGCAATCAAGAAGTTATTTAGTAGGTGAATGGATAAATTGTGGTACATCTAGACAATGCAACATTAGCCAGTGCTAAGAAGCAAGGAGCTATCAAGCCATGAAAAGACATGGAAGAGGGACTTCCAGACAAGATGGAAGCATAGGTAGACACATTGTCCCCCCTCACACAACCAAAATTAAGGACAACAAAAATTTAGAAACAAAAAAACAACCACATCTGACAGAAAATTGAACTATAAGGAAGTCCATTCATCCAGACTGGTAAGAGGGGAGGAGTTGGTGGCCAGTGGAGAGGGGTCACGGCAAGAAAAAGTGGTGGTCAGCAGTTCTGGGCGCACAGGCAGTGGCTAGCAGACCCCAGGCATGGGGTGGCAATGGGTAGAACCAACAAGGCGTACAAGGTGGCTGGCTGACCACGGACACACATTCCCATGCAGGTAAACCAGGCGAAAATGGGGAGTGAGACAGACTGTGCAACCCAGGGCCCAGCGCCAGGAAATAAAACCTAAAAGCACCAATTGAAAACACTTGTGGGATTGAGGTGCCAGGAGAAACTCCCAGCCTCATAGGAGAGTTCACTGGAGAGAACCACAGGGTCCTAGAACACACACAAGCCCACCCACATGGGAATCAGGACCAGAAGGGCCCAATTTGCTTGTGGGAAGTGGGAAAAGGGACTGAAATCCTAGAGAGAGCAGAGCAAGCTCCATTGTTCCCTCTCAGACCCCACCCCCACATACAGCATCACAACCCAGCAACACGGGTTGCCCCGCACTGGTGATCACCTACGGCTCCACCCCTCACTACGTAACAGGCATGCCAGACCCCCCACAAAAAAATGGCTCAAATGGAAGAATAGATCAAAGCGCCAGAGCCAATACTTTTAAGTGAGCAAGAGATAGCCAACCTATCAGATGCACGGTTCAAAGCACTGGTGATCAAAATACTCACAGAATTGGTTGATTTTAGTGACCAATTAGATGAAAAAATGAAGGCTATCCTAAATGAAATGAAGGAAAATGCACAGGGAACCAATAGTGATGGGAGGAAAACTGGGACTCAAATCAATGGAGTGGACCAGAAGGAAGAAAGAAACAACCAAACAGAAAAGGAAGAAACAAGAATTCAAAAAAAAAGTGAGGAGAAGCTTAGGAACCTCCAGGACATCTTTAAACGTCCCAACATCCAAATTATAGGGGTACCAGAAGGGGAAGAGGAAGAGCAACAATTAGAAAACTTATGTGAACAAATAATAAAGGAGAACTTCCCCCATCTGGCAAAGGAAATAGTCTTCCAGGAAGTCCAAGAAGCTCAGAGAGTCCCAAAGAAGTTGGACCCAAGGAGGAACACACCAAGGCACATCATAATTACATTAGCCAAGATTCAAATGAAGGAGAGAATTCTAGAAGCAGCAAGGGCACAGTCACCTACAAAGGAGTTCCCATCAGACTGTCAGCTGATTTCTCAAAAGAGACCTTGCAGGCAAGAAGGAGCTGGAAAGAGGTATTCCAAGTCATGAAAGTCAGAGACCTACATCCAAGATTGCTCTATCCAGCAAAGCTGTCATTTAGAATGGAAGGGAAGATAAAGTGCTTCTCAGATAAAGTCAAGTTAAAGGAGTTCATCATCACCAAGCCCTTATTATATGAAATGTTAAAGGGACTTATCTGAGAAAAAAGAAGATAAAAATATGAACAGTAAAATGACAGCAAGCTCACAGTTATTAACAACCACACCTAAAACAAAAGCAAACTAAGCAAACAAATAGAACAGGAACAGAAACACAGAAATGGAGATCACATGGAGGGTTAGCAACAGGGGAGTGGGAGGAGGAGAGAGGGGGAAAGGTACAGAGAATAAGTAGCATAGACGCTAGGTAGAAAATAGACAGGGGGAGGGCAAGAATAGTGTGGGAAATGTAGAAGCTAAAGAACTTATGACACATGGACATGAACTAAAGGGAGGAATGTGAGTGGGAGGGGTGTGCAGGGTGGAGGGGAATGATGGGGGATAAATGGGACAATGGTAATAGCATAATCAATAAAATATATTTAAAAATAAAAGTTGAGGAATCCAAAAAAAAAAGACATGGAGGAAATTTAAATGCATGTTACTAAGTGAAGAAGCCAATCTAAAAAGTTTACATATTATATGATTTAAACTGTATAACATTCTGGAATAGGCAAAACTATGAAGACAGGAAAAAGATCAATGGTTTCCAAGAGTGGTAGAGATGAATAAGCAGAAAATAAAGAAATTTTAAGACTGTGAAAATACTTTGCACAATGTTATAATGATGGGTATATGTCATTATGCTTTTTTCCAAACTTTTAGAAGGTACCACACCAAGAGTGACCCCTAATGTAAACTATGGATTTTGGTTACAGTGAGTCACCAATGGTTCCTCAATTATAATAAATGTACTCCTCTGGTGGTGTATGTGGATAATGGAGAAGATATACATGTGTTGGCGCAAGAAATATGTGGGAAATTTCTGTACCTTCTGCTCAATTTTCTATGAACTTAAAACTGCTCTTAAAAATCCTATTAAAAATGATACATGTTTAAAATTCTAAATAATTCTTATACAGTCTTTCCATCTCGGTATTCTAAGTTTCCACATAAGCCAAATGAAGTCACCTGAATTCCTCTGTCTCACATCCACCAAGAAATCCTGTTGGCTCCAACTTTACAACAGACTCCAAAGCCAGTCACTTCCCATTACCTACAGTGCTACCACCCTAGTCAAAGCTGCCAACATAACTTTGCCTTGTTTACTGTAATAGTGCTCAGCTTTCAATTTGGCCTCAGGGTGATCTTTTCTTAACACATGGGCCAGAGTGATACCTTTAAAACAAACATCACATTATCCCTCTTCTGTCATGGTTCACCATTTTACTAAGAGTAAAAACTAAGTCATTAAACTGCCCCTCAAGGTCCTGTCTGATCTTCTATCCTTTGGTCCCATGTATTAGTCAGGGTTTTCAAGAGAAACAAAACCAATAGTATATAGACAGTTGACCATTGAACTATGTCAAGTTTAGGGGCATTGAGACCCAACCATGCAGTTGAAAATCCACATGCAGCTTTTCACTTCCCAAAAACTTAACTACTAATAGGATACTGTTGACCAGAATTTCTTACTGATAACATTGTCTTAAACATATATTTTATAAATTATATGTATAATATACTGTATTCTTATGATCAAGTAAGCTAGAGAAAAGAAAATGTTTAAAAATCATAAGGGAGATCTGAAGATAACTGTGGAGTAGATGGATACACTCACATCCTCCAGAAACCAAACTGTATTTTACAGCTAAATTATAGCGCAATCAACCTGAATAACCAACTGAAGTCTAGCTAAACAGAAGTATTATAACCAAGGATTTACAAAAGAAGCTACAGAGAGACTAGAAAGAAGGGTAGATAGTTGGAAATGGCTGGCCTCACACCCATGTGTGGTGGCTGAGAAGCCAAAGGGATATTTCTGCTGCAAAAGCCCACAGAGTGTGGGGTCTCAAGACCATGCTAGTATCCCCAACCTAGAGTACCAGAGATGTAAGAGGAGTCCGCAAAGCATCTGGCAATGAAAATCAGTGGGGAATGAGTTTGCCTGGGAGAGAAGAGAGTCTGCCAGAGACCCAGAATCCATCTTCCCAGGGCTGAGCACTCCTATTGTTACAGGACAAGCCTGGTGAATGCACATCCTCCAACTACCAGTGACAGCACCCTGCTGAGCTCGAGTCCTGCAGAAAGGCCTGCTGGCTGCAACTTTGGGTGCTCTTTTTCTGGAGAAGCTCTTGGTGGAGACCAAGACAATGAATGAACTGTTTAGCTTTGGAACAGGAGTCATTCTTCCCAACCTTGTGTACACTCCCCCCCCCCCACCTTAAATTACTTTGCCTGTCCTTCTGCTGTCTGTGGTCCCACCCTACTTAACTCAGTCACACAGGTGAATCAGAGTGCTGCACAGACCTGGGACCTTGGAGCATGTCTCCACAGAAGGTTCCTGTCTGGTATTTAAAAGGATGCTGGGTTGTACAATTGAGGTTTGGAGGGAGGAGACATTTTTTGTGCTCACTGTAGGCTTGGCTGACACCACTTTCTTGATAGAAGACTGTTGTGATCTGACCTCCCAAGTCCTGGTGGCCCTGTCCTGCTAAGCTTGCTCCTTGTAGAGGGGATGGCTGGCTTCACCAAACCTGGACATACAGTGCACTCCTGGAAGAGCTAGGATTGGAGACTATGGCAGAGACTGAGTGGCATGGCTCTAAAGAAGGGGCCACACCCCCCCCATTGAGTTCCTGACCATGCTGCCCCCAAGCAAGAGACCCACTAGCCTTGTTCTCCCAACCCCAGTCACTCTGCCCTATCAAGCAGCACCTTGTGGAAGGTTCTGTGGGTTGTGGCCAGCCTGGGTCCACTCTACACTCTTTCTACAAAAGGTACTTGAGGAAGATCAGGCAATCTCAGGGGGTGCTGCTGTGGCCAATAGGAGAAGAGAGAGCTCAGGGTGCCTTGGAATTTTTACTGATTTTTCCCAGGATCAGAGCTGGAAGAAGCTAAACCTTGTACACAACTGGGCCCTTCCCATTCACACACAGTACCAGTGGTAGAAGCAGCCACAAACAGCAAATTGTGTGGTAGTCCAGACAGGTAACCCAAGTCTGGTTACAGGTAGTGTCTGACATCAACCTGCACCAGAAGCCCACCCAAATGGACCCAGAGCCAACACAACTAGTGGAGAAATTGAGAATACAACAGAGCTGACCCCAACTAACCACATAAGTGGAACACCCAAAGGGAGATCTTGTCAGGCACCAGAATCTGCTGGAAACAACTCCACCTCAGGGGACAGCCCCCACACTACAACTCATAGACTGTGATGAAGGTCTGCCCTTACAGTCGGCCAGACTGAAGGTTAACTCCACCCAGGAATGGGCCAACAGCATTCAAGACTCTACAACAGGGGAGTACACTTAACTCACAAAAAAGACATTCCTGGAGCATGTAGCTCAGGTGATCTGGGAGACTTCACCACTGACCCCCTTAAGACACCTACATCGTAAAGCCATCGTAACAAGGAGTCATAGCAGATTTACCAAATACACAGTGACAAACACAAGAATGTGGACAAAATGGGGAGACAAAAAACATACCCCCCAAAAAAAGAGAAATCCCCAGAAAAAGAATTAAATGAAATGGAAGCAACAAAGATACTAGATGAAGTTCAAAACAATGCTTATAAAGATGCTCAAAGACATTAGGGGAAGAACGGATGATCCAAGTGAGAACTTAAACAAAGAGATAGTAAGAATGAAAGAGCACATAGAAGTCATAGAATAGAACCAGTCAGAAATGAAGAACATAATAACTGAAATGAAGAATATGCTAGAAGGAATAAACACCAAGTTATAAGAAGCAGAGGATTGAATCAGCAATTTAAGGACAAAGTGAGAGAAAACACCCGAGCAGAACAGCAAAAAGAAAAAAAATAAAAATGAGGGAAGTCTAAGGGAATTCTGGAACAACATCAAGCATAACAACACTCATATCCTAGGGGTACCAGAAGGAGAGAGCAAGGGGTCAAGAATCTCTTTAGAAAAAAAAATGGCTGAAAACTTCCTTAACCCAACCAAGAAAAAAGACACACAAGTCTGGGAAGCACAGAGAGTCCCAAACAAGATGAATACCAAGAGGCCCACTCAAAGACACATAATAATTAAAACACCAAAGGTTAAAGAAAAATAGAGAATCTTAAAAGCAGCAAGAGAAAGACAGTTACCTGTAAGGGAGTTCCTACAAGGCTGTCAGGTGATTTCTCAACAGAAACACTTCAGGCCAGAAGGGATTGGCATTTAATATGCCAAATGATGAAAATCATGGACCTATGACTAAGACTACTCTACCCAGCAAGGCTATCATTTATAATTGAAGGCAAAATAAAGAACTTTCCAAGAAAAAAGGAAAAAATAGTGAAGGAGTTCATTACCACCAAACCAGTATTGCAAGAAATGTTAAACGGCCTTTTCTAAGAAGAGAAAGAAAGAAAGAGAGAGAGAGAGAGGCATAGTTAAAAGAATAAAATGGCAGTGAATGCACACCTATAAGAATTATTTTAAATGTAAATACCATAAATTCTCTGATCAAAAGACATAGGGTAGCTGAACATATAACTGATATTTAAGAAAATACGACTCATATGTATACTTCTCATTGCAGCATTATTTAAAATAGCTGAGAGCTCAAATTTGCCCAAGTTCCCAGCAGTAGATGAGTGTATAAAAAAATCTGTGATACATTTACACAAAGGACTACTACTTGGCTGTGAAACAGAAGGAAATCTTACCCTTTGTGACAGCATGGATGGACCTGGAGAGTATTATGCTGGGTGAGATAGGCCAGCCAGAGAGAGACAAGCACAATGTGATTTTACCCATACGTGGAATCTAATGGACAAAATGGAAGCTAATGGACAAAAACTAACAAATGCAATAGAAACAGACTTGTAGATACAGAGAACAGACTGACAGCTGTCAGAGGGGCGGCAGGTGGGGGGGCTGGGTGAGAAAGGTAAAAGGAGTAAGCAAACCCCCCCCAAAAAAAAAAACAGTATTGTGATTGCCAGGGTGGGGAGGTAGAAGAGGGTAAAAATGGGATAAATGGTGGCAGAAAGAAACTTGACTTTGGGTGGTGAGCATACAATGCAGTAGGCAGATAATGTGTTATAGAATTGTATACCTGAAATTTCTATATTTTTATTAACCAGTGTCACCCCAATATATTCAATTAAAAAGGAGAAGAATGTATGGATGTAAAAAGCCTTAAGAAAACAAATACATTAATACTATCATACTCTATTTATTGGTATCTTAAGTTTACATCATTTGTTTGTAAGATGAATCTGCTGTTAGCACCAACATCAATATTGTCTTACATGATAGAAAACACTATAGATGGTGTACATAGTACTTACTTTCATTGAAAATGAACAAATAATGTGAAAAAGAAATTCACATTTATATACAGGTATAATGATTCATGCACTGATAATAAAGAAGCAGGGATATGATTGCCTGATGGTAGCCTAATGTAAGATATGTTCGTTTCACAATACTAAGGAATCTCCAAAAAATGTTCCAGTATATTTATTGAACATGTAAAATCTGCATGTAAGTGGACCCATGCAGTTCATACCTATGTTGTCCAAAGGTCAAATGTATACACACATAAACACATATATATGTATATCTAGATATAGGTGGAGATTATGTTATGAGGAGTTGACTCGTATGATTTTTACAGGCTGAGAAGTCCCACACTCTGAGGTGTATAAATGGGGGACCCAGGAAAGCCAGGGGTGTAGTTCAGTCCCAGTCCGAGAACCAGCGAGCCAATGGGGTAAAAGCTATCCGGAGGAAGCCTTAGCTCAGTAGTCAGGGGGATAAAGGGTGATTTCTGCCTTCCTCTGCCTCCTGTTCCCTTCAGTCGCCTGCGGAATCATACGAGCTGAATCCACATTGGAGAGGCAATATGCTTTACTGAGTGCACCGACTCAAATGCTCATATTTCAGGGGCACACCAGAGAGCCTTGTTTAGCGAATATTTGGACACTCTGTGACCCAGTTGGGTCCACTTGACACAGAATCGCCCCCCATACTCCATCTCCTTCTACTCTCTCTGTTTCTCTCTGCTTCCGCCGCACTGACCCCCTTGGTATTTCTTAAACAAATCAGGCTTACTTCAGTCTCAGGGCCTTACTGCAAACTGTTTTCTTCTTCCTGGAAATCTTTATACAGATACCCACATTGTGAAGTCACCCATTTATATCTGTTTTGCTTAAATCTTACCTTCTCAATGCGTTCTAATAAAATTGCCCCACATAAGACTGTAATCCATTCTTTGCTCTATTTTCTCTTACTTTGCTGTATTTTTACCATATGGAAATTACTCACTTAGACTATGTACTGCTTATACTGCCTTTCCATCTCCCACCCCATCTAGACTATAACTTCATCAAGTCAGAAAGTTTAACTGCTTTGGGCCATGAGAAAAACCTGACAATTATTGATGGCTCAATAATTATTTGATAAATAAAGGAATGGCTATACTATAAAAAAAGCTTTTCAAGCATCAGTTTGTGCCATTCTTTGAGCTCTGAGCTCTGAATATACAAATTGAATCAGCTACGTACCTGCCTTCAGGAACTTAACAAGGAAGCCTGAGCTACTCATAAATAATTACAAGATATAAATGGTTTGGAATGAGAGATTTATAAAAACTACTTAGAGAAGGGAAAACTGTCTCCAGCCAGAGCAACAGGGAAGAGGTTGGAGATGGTGACACCTAAGTTGGCACTTGGACTGTGGAAATGAAGAAGAATAGCTTTCCAAGTAGAATAAACCACATTAAAAAAAAAATCTCTAAAGAGCTAACACATGAAGAGTAGAGAGGAAAAAAACACAAAATATTGAAAGAGCTCAGGCTTTTTATGTCAGTCTGCCTGACTTCAAACCCAAATTCTACAACCAAGCAGCTGTGTGACCTTAGAGAGATTACTTAACCTCTCTGAGTTTCAGTTTTTAACATTTGTAAAATTGGGATAATGCCATCTAGCTTAGAGTATTACTGTGAGGAAATCATGAACAAAAATCACCTAGCCCAGCAATGGGCTCCCAGTGATCGCTCAGTAAATGAGAGCTATTATTGGAGTGTAATTTGACTAGAGAACAGATGAAGTGTTTCTCTCATCAATGCCATTTTCCAATAGGAAGCAAGGCCAAAATGTATTGCATTTACTCTACACTTCCTGGGAACATTCATCTATTGTCCAACTTGAAAAATGAGGCTGAAAGTGACTGACTAGTCTTTTATTAGAAGGATGAAACACTGAAAATGTGATGCATTGGCCCACCAGGCACAAGATTACTTTGAATATAAAAGGAATGGAAATATACATGTGTTATATTTCTGCTGAAGATTATTTTAATTTACCCACAATTTATTTGTGTGTTTTTTTTCTTTTTCAGTTGCTCCTACGATTCAGGAAATTAAATCTGGCACCGTGACCACCGGACGCAGTGGACTGATAAGATGCGAAGGTGCAGGTGTGCCGCCTCCGGCCTTTGAATGGTACAAAGGAGAAAAGAAGTAAGGACTTTGTGATGGTTATTGTGTTCCAAGCACTTTGAGCTAGTGTTTGTGTTTCAGATACTTACTTTAAGCAATTTCTTTAACTGGCTTGAATGATTCTCAACAGCCTCCTCGCAGGCAAGCAAGCTGAAGGGGCCCACATGGGAAGTAAGAGTTTCTAATAGCATCCAGAAGAAATGTCCACTTTGGTTTATATGATCTCAGAAACGCCTGCAAATCCCTCATCACTCATTGTTTTATTTCTTGCCCTCCCTTGTGAACCAGCACACCATTGCTCTTGCTGGCAACCATGTTTAATTGGGAAGTAAACCAGCTCTTGAAGGACTTGGGCACAGATTCCATGAGAGCACTCCAAAAGCAATTGGAGCTGCTGTCTCTGCCTGGTTTCTCCATCAGCCTCAGCCCTTTTACCTGCCTCACCTCCCTCAAGACTTTCTAACATGTTGTTTTATAGCTCACTGTGTTTTAGATATTTTGTCACTAAAGGGGCTGTAGAGGAAATAAAATACATGGTTAAAGGACTATCCACCATAATTTTAAGGCTACTCTAACTTCAGCTCTCTATGATTGCCCCCTTGAGAAGCCTCAGAAGGCCTGGGCAAGGGCTGTCGAACAAGTCAGGACTTGCCTCCTTTCCCTTTATTTTCAGCCAGTAAGCTCATTCAAACCTCTTTAGCTTGTCTTGTCGGCCATCAAGTAAGAGTGGTATCCCTGTGGACAACTGGAAGACTGAATGCAGAGAGAAAGATATTATCTATGCTATATGTATATTTTCTTTAAAACTAGGGAGGGATGTATTCAAGAAAATGGTAGGTTGAACCATGGCTGAGGTTTTACCTTAATTGTTTTGCAGCTGTTTTGTATGAAACCTCTTCTACAGTTTGGGATATGCAGATTTTTCATTCTTTTTACTAATGGATTAATGCTGTTACTAATTCTAAATCTATCTGTGGCTTCATGGAAGCCCCCATATTTTTATGTATTTGGAATAAGATGAATGGTACAACTCTCTCCGGTCACCTTGCCACACCATAGAAGATTATGTATCTGCTAATACATTTCTCAAATTCTGATTATCCAGGTTGAGATATTTTCAGTTTGTGATTATCTTTATGGACAATTATCTAGATAAGTGGTTTGCAATCCTTTGAAAGTTATGAAATCCTTTATTCAGATGTAATGTTACATGGAGGCCCCAAAAGTAATATCTATGAAAGTAACACTTTCGTAGTGTAACTTTCAGTACCAAACATTTCAGCAGGGAAAAAGTCATGGTAGCCATGGGGTGGGTGACTGGAACCTCAGTTCTGCCTGTTAGAAGTCCCCCTTCTATAGGACATCCATCCTTGCAGCCCCACAACCCCTCCCTGACCACGCCTGGTTCTCCACAAGAAATGTGTTAAAAAGTTTAAATAGTGAGAAACTATTTTGTGTATCTTTCCAAGTAACTTCTAAGTTTGTATCATTCCTGCCTTAAAAGCTAACAGACAGTTATTCCCAGTTGTACAAGTGAGAGCTCATTTGTTAAAGTCCATCTTGCTTCCAAAATTTTACGAGGTAATGTCCTAAATTTTTTTTGTTTGGTTGATTTTGGGGGGTTTTTTCTTCTTTGTGGACATGCTCTCTCTCTCTCACTCTTCCTTTCCTAAATACAGAAATCATTAAAAGAAAAAAGTCTACAACATCCTTACTTCACTTTTTGGACCATAAAAAATATAGCAAAATGCCAACTGATGCTCAAGTCATCACTTCAGTGATTTTCCTCCTACTGAGATGGACTATAGTTTTTATTAGATTTTCAAAGCAGTTCAAAATCACTCCTATAAAAGGTAGATTGATTTTCCCCAATGTCCCTCGGCAATACACTTACATGCCTAGAGAAAATCTAGGAGCTGTGCGATTCAAATCACTTGTAAAAGGCAAATATATTTTCGTTTCAGAGAAAAGTATACATTTATCATTTGTTAGGGTTATAGTTGAGTATATATTTAAATTCTCAAGCACCACTAAAATATAGAAATTCTTCTCAATATTATAGTAAAGCATATTTGAATATTTGTAGGAATTAGAAGAAAGAAAGATTCTGGTCACTGAGTAGTTGTTGGTAGACTCACTAAGTGGGTCTACCATGCTGGTTACAGAGCCCAGGCCATTCAACTATTTACCTCATCGAAATGAAAAACTAACAAGCACCTACTATGTGACAAGCAGTGTTCTAAACTGTTAATAAACATTAACCAGTTTATTTTTATGATGAACTGATAAGAGAGATACTATTATTTTCTTCATCTTGCTTGGGAGAAACAAAAACAGTATTTTTAAATAATTTGCTCAAGTTGATATAGTTAGTGGCAGAGCTGGGATTTGAACCCAAGAAGTCTTGCAAATCTTCAAGCAGAGCTCAAGTAACAAGTTAACTCAAAATTTAGCAACTTAAAATAGTAAGCATTCCTTATCTGAAACAGTTTCTTGGATCAGGGAATCAGGGGCAGCTTAGCTATATGTCTGTGGCATGGGATCTCTCATCGGGTTGCAGTCAAGATGTCTCCTGGGCCTGGTCTCCTGAAGGCTGGAGGAGGGCTGGAGGATCTGTTTCCACGGTAGCTCACTCACATGCCGGCGTGTTAGTGCTGGCTTTGGGCCGAAGGCTCCGTTAATCGCCGTGTGGACTTCTTCTGCAATCACCACAGGACTGACTGTCAACATGGCGTGGCAGTTGACTTACCCTAGAACTAATGGTCTAAGAGAAAGCAAGTTGGAAGCTGCCATATGGTTTATGGTCAAGCCTCAGAGGTCCTGCTCTGTCATTTCTGCAATACTTGATTGATGACACAGGGTCATCCTAATCAGTGCGTGTGTGCATGGAGGAGCAACACAGGGGCATGAGTTTCAGGAAGTTAGAATCATCAGATGCCATCTTCAAAGATGGCTCCCACAGTCTCCCTCAGGTATAATTATTTTTATTAGAAATATTAGCCACTTGACCTTAATTTATTGCATTGTTTATATAAGCATCATGAGAATGACTAGTTTTAATATTCATAATTAGAACATTATCTCTTGCTATAAAATGGTCATTTTTTTAACACTATGGTCTCTCTCAGCATAACTGGCAGGGACAGTTCGATTACACTTAATTTTATTTCATATACATTTAAGTATTGGGGACATTAGAGTTGTATGTTCAATTATATAGAGAGAAGCACAAATTTCAATTTTTTTACCTAAAATACAGAAGACTGATAAGAGAAAAATATGTATTCCTGCTGTGAAAAGACACTTTTGGAACAGGCAAAGTACTATTAAGCAAATCATATTTTTGATGACATGAAATTAAGTTAATCCCTGGTTTAAGAACCGTACATTCACTTATGATTAACACTATAAACATAAATTAAATTTTAATGGACTAATGTTTAAATAGGTATTGCAAAAACATGGGATCTGTATCACTCTGTGAAGATGTCATTATCCTCTATCTTAGATCAGAATTTTGCAATTTGCTTCCTTGTTTGAATTCCCTTCTTCTTTTAAAAATATCTTCAATCCCAGCCTGAGGCCTAGAAAGACATGCCTACTGATTTCTAATGACATTTAACTGTTCCAGGCTTTTTAAATAGTGTTTTATTTGCTTTGCTTATTTTCAGGCAAATAACCAATAATAGCAATTCTTTTACGAACTCTTTAATAACAATGATATTTCTTTCTTAACTTTCCATTATGATTTAAGATAGGGATACAAAAGTTACAAATGAGGTAAGTACAAATGACCTCCATGAATGAAAAGCAAGTTGTATACTGTAAAACATAAAAAATTATCAACATAACAGTTAAAAATATAAGCAGTTGCATGTTTTCTTGGTGTACCTAAGAAACTGAATATTTTGTATTTGATGAAGAATACCTACAATATTTTTACATTTTAAGCAATAAATTTTAAAATAAATCTATGCATTTTTAAATCATCTCTACAACCAATATGATGTCAGTATATTTCTCCTTTTAGAATCCTCTTCACGGTTCGATTCCCAGTCAGGGCACATGCCTGGGTTGCAGGCCAGTTCCCAGCAGGGGATGCATGAGAGGCAACCACATATTGATATTTCTCTCCTTCCCTTCCCCTCTAAAGATAAATAAATAAAATCTTAAAAAAAGAATCCTCTTCATTGTTCAGCTTATGCCATGGCTTTAGAGAAAATGTGATAAGCATTACCATTTTGCTTAGTATTAGTTATCTATGTGCCTAAAACACGCATACACATATATTCACCAAATATACTCTGGTGCCATTGAATGGATAGGAAAAATGTCAAAATCAACCATGTGGATTGCAGAGTACACAGAGGTAAAATGACATTTTTCAGTCAGGTTAGGTTTGCACTTCTGGGAATGATGATTTTTCATTCTTGCTTTTACAGAAGTGAGATGAACTTGAGAAATCATAATGAAGTAAAGTGACCCTTCTTCCCCTTTTTCTTATTCTAAATATATACTACCCCAGCACCTAGACAGGCCATAAATTTCATCTGAGTATTCACTGTAATAAAGGAATATGAGAGAGAGTGCTTTTTCCTTTCTTTTATTTTCAAGGAAACCAGAAGATAAGTTAAAATATTTCTCTATACCTACAGTGTTCCTCTTCCCTTACTGTATCTTACATAATTTATTTATGTCAAAGGTAGGCATACATTACATTTGTATAACACATTGTGATATTCAAAGCATTTTCATATATGGGAGTTTTGCAAAATTTGCACATTTTTACATTTCACAGTCAACTCTTCAAATTTGGAGTGGCGCATGAGAGAGATAGAAAAAAAGAAAGATAAACATTATAATAATGATTCAAATGGTGTAGATTTGCATATTACTCAACCTACAAGTTTCAGAAAGACATAAGATGGGATACTTTGTTGTTCTTTCAATTGGTTTTCATTCCCATGTACTTCTGACAGTGTATCTCTCCATTCTAAGTGATAGTCTCAGGTTAAAGATGAGCATTTAACATGACATGGCTCTAAAACTACTGCTCTGTGTGGTGCTCACCCATGGGCAGTGATCTAAAAACACTAGTCTACAACGCTTTTGGAACATATATGCCTATGAGTAAAATTTAAGGCTTAGCAAAAACTACCAATATATGCATACTTATTTACAAATTATATAAATTAATATCTGAACTAGTATACCGTATACAATAAATGAGGTACAACAGATAACATTTAAAAGATGAAATACTAATGTACATAAATGGATATTCCTAGAGGAACTTCCTGTCATTTTCTTCCCATACTCCAACAGGTTACTTTGTACCCACCTTGAGGTATTTGCCTTCCATTTGGGAGATTCTTGCTTGTAAGATATGGCAGTTTAAAGTGAGGAAGTTTAAGGAATTTTCAAGGCCAATTTTCATGACATGCAACTTTTACCCTATATGCTGACTTTGCAATCTTACTTCACATATTGCATAACTCACTCTATGCAATCATACCTGTTCCTTGCATCATTTTAACTAGATTGCACCTGAGGGAGGAAAAAACCTGTATCTCATAAAGGTTAAACAACTTGTTGAAGGAAAGTACATGATGAGGAGTAAAATCTAATTTCTGGGGAACCTTGGGAGGTGATGATTATGTTTCTGGCCTTGGTGGTGATGGTTTCACAGATGTATGCTTATGCCATATATATGTGCATATATATGTATACACACACATACACACATATATAACTTTGTATATATCATATGTACAATATAGGTTTGGGCAACAGTAGGCTTATAGTTGTGAGTACATGAAACAGAGTTCATTCTCATATTATTATTTAGTAAACATTGTATTATTTTCCATACCAACAACTATAAACCTACATTTGCCAAACCTTGCATAAACATGTACAACTTTGTATATGTCAGTCATACCTCAATAAAGCAATCCTTTTTAAAACAATAAGAAACAAGAAAAACTCTTAGTTTTCTGACTCATATCAGAATATCCATTATCTACATTTTAAACCACAATGTTGATTACTCAGAAGAGCAGAAAAGACTACAAATAAATCTCTTCACTTACTCTCATTTGCAAAGCCATTCTTACAAGAGTGAGCAGATACATGTTTTTATAAAGAATAGAACTAGAAATAACTTATTACCACTTCATGTTAAAGATGGTTTTCCTTGCTGAGCTCAGATTTTATTCTTTGTTCAACAATATACATTGGGACTTCCGGCCAAGATGGAGACGTAGGTGGACACACTATGCCTCCTCGCACAACCAAAATTAAGGACAACAAAGATTTAGAAACAAGAAGACAACCAGAACTGATAGAAAATTGAACTGTACAGAAGTCCAACAACCATTTATCCAGACCGGCGAGAGGGGTGGAGTTGAGGAAGGAAAAAGTGGAGGTTGAAGGACCCAGGGGCGCAGGAAGCAGCTGGAAGACCCGAGGTGCACAGGCTGTGGCTATTGGACCCCTGGTGGGGGGTGGCAACAGGCAGAGCCGGTGAGGTCAAACAAGGCTGCCAACTGACCACGTGGTCCCACATTCTCATGCGGATAAACCAGGCAAAAACCAGGAGCGAGATGAACCTCACAACCCAGGGCCCCAGCACCAGGAAATAAACCTAAAAACACCAATTGAAAACACATGTGGGGTTTGAAGTGCTAGGAGAGACTCCCAACCTCACGGGAGTATTCATTGGAGAGACCCACAGGGTCCTAGAATGTACACAAGCCCACCCACATGGAAATCAGCACCAGAAGGGCCCAATTTGCTTAGGGGAAGTGGTGGAAGGGACTAGAATCCGAGAGTGGATCAAGCACCATTGTTCCCTCTCGGACCCCACCCCCACATATAGCATCACAACCCAGCACCTGGGCTGTCCTGTCCTGGGGAACACCTAAGGCTCCGCCCCTCACTATGTAACAGCTGGGACCAGACCTCGCCCCCCCCCCGCAAAAAAAAGGCTCAAATGGGAAAATATCAAAGCCCCAGAGCTAATTCATCTAAGTGACCAAGAGATAGCCAATCTATCAGATGCACACTTCAAAGCACTGGTGATCAGAATGCTCACAGAATTGGTTGATTTTGGTCACAAATTGAATGAACAAATGAAGGCTACAATAAGTGAAATGAAGGAAAACGCACAGGGAACAATAGAGATGGGAGGAAAACTGGGACTCAAATCAATGGAGTAGACCAGAAGGAAGAAAGAAACAACCAAACAGAAAAGAAGGAAGAGACAAGAATTCAAAAAAAAATGAGGAGAGGCTTAGGAACCTCCAGGACATCTTTAAACGTCCCAACATCCGAATTATAGGGGTACCAGAAGGGGATGAGGAAGAGCAACAAGTGGAAAACTTATTTGAACAAATAATAAAGGAGAACTTCCCCAATCTGGCAAAGGAAATAGACTTCCAGGAAGTCCAGGAAGCTTGGAGAGTCCCAAAGCAGTTGGACCCAAGGAGGAACACACCAAGGCACATCATAATTACATTACCCAAGATTAAAATGAAGGAGAGAATTCTAGAAGCAGCAGGGGATAAGGGCACAGTCACCTACAAAGGAATTCCCATCAGACTGTCAGCTGATTTCTCAAAAGAGACCTTCCAGGCAAGAAGGGGCTAGAAAGAAGTATTCCAAGTCATGAAAGTCAAAGACCTGCATCCAAGATTGCTCTATCCAGCAAAGCTTTCATTTAGAATGGAAGAGAAGATAAAGTGCTTCTCAGATAAGGTCAAGTTCAAGGAGTTCATCATCACCAAGCCCTTATTATATGAAATGTTAAAGGGACTTATATAAGAAAAAGAAGATAAAAATATGACGGTAAAAGACAGCAAACTCACAGATATTAACAACCACACCTAAAACAAAAGCCAACTAAGCAAACAAGTAGAACAGGAACAGAACCACAGAAATGGAGATCACGTGGAGGGTTAGCAACAGGGGAGTGGGAGGAGGAGAGAGGGAGAAAAGTTATAGAGAACAAGTAGCATAGACGGTGGTTAGAAAATAGACAGGGGGAAGGCAAGAATAGTGTGGGAAATGTAGAAGCTAAAGAACTTATGACACATGGACATGAACTAAGGGGGGGTATGTGGGTGGGAGGGGGTGTGCAGGGTGGAGGGGAATGATGGGGGAGAAATGGGACAACTGTAATAACATAATCAATAATATATATTTAAAATATATATACATTGGGTACCACATATGAAATAATTTGAAAATTTTGAAATGTAGTAAATTCCTCCATTGAAGAAATTTGAATTTTTAATGTTACATCATTATTATTTGTTTATTTATTTTTTAAATTTTATTAATTCCTTTCTGTTGATATTTCACTTCTTTAATAGGGCATCTGTAATAGTGTCAATGGTAATAGAAGATTTTTTTTAAATGACCAGACTCTTATCAGTATAGTTCTGTCACCCCTGTGATGACTTTGTCCTCTGAGGTCAGGCAGGTAAAGGGAAACACGTGAAACAAGTGGGAGCATTTCAACCACTGAGAACTATGGAGCACTTGTCTCTGTGAGGCAAATCCATGCTGTTATATTTAAAACTTGGGGCTAGTCAGGCAATGCTGAAAGCAGTCCATCTCCAGTATGCATCCCCTGACTTAGCGTTTATGATTTGTCATAAAAAATCACCACAGCAAAGTAAGTACTAAGTCAGAAAATCCTAAGGGAACTCTGTATCGAGTCTGGTGAAAGTGTGCAGCAAGGGTCTGTTCGACTCAAATCAGAGCATTAATGAATTCTTCAGGGAAAGGGAACTTTTCTGCCGGACACCAAATGGTGAACAGCCTTCCAACATTGCAAGGGGTCAGAAATTATCACAGGCAAGAAAAGAATGTGGGAAATGTCATGTACGCATTATTTGGAAAGTGTTTTCAGCGCCTTGTGGTACAGGATATGAAAAGAAGTAAGGTTAGAAAGGCACTTAGGGCAAGAACTGGAAGGTCTTAAATGTCATGGTAAGACATTTGGACTTGATTCCACAGGCATTGGGAAGGCATTGAAGACCTTTTCACAAGTAATAAACTGATCCCCTCCCTGTCTTACAAAATGTTTCTTGGAGCAGTTGGGAAAAATAGAAGGGGACGATATGTAACTGGCTGAAGCTAGTGTATTGGTCATGCAGTGAAGAGAAAAAAGAAACAGCAAGAGAGAAAAGGTGGTACTTGTACATTTCAGTGATACAAAAAAAAAAAAAAAAATGATAGTTTGAAGGTGATTCCAAGTTTTCTATCTCAATTGCAAGGGAATGACCAAGCCACTAGCTGAGGCTGGGAACACAAGAAAAGAGATTTAGGGGGATCGGGCTGAGTTTGGTGTGTGACACAATGAAAGAGATGTCAACACTTATGAGCGAGGGAGCATCCTCAAAACGAGTCATATGCACACACATTTGTGTCCTTCCACAGTGGCAGGTTTATTAGGGGAGACTTCCTAATAAGCCAATAGAGTTACACACAAGTTACACACAGGGAGGGGGAGCTTACACAATAGAAATGAGCAGAGCGAGCCCTGTCTGGTGGCTCAGTGGATTGAGCGCCAGCCTGCGAACCAAAGGGTCATCAGTTCGATTCACAGTCAGGGCACATGCCTGGGTTGCAGGTCCCCAATAGGCACACAGGAGAGGCAACAACACATTGATGTTTCTTTCCCTCTCTTTCCCCTTCCCTTCCTCCCTTAAAATAAATAAATAAAATCTTTTTTTAAAAAAGTGAAAAAGAAAAAGGAATGAGCACAGCGAGCAGAGGGCCAAGTCCCGGTCACTGGCCATATCTGCAGGTGCAGAGGCAGGTCTCAGTCTCAAGTTAGATGGCCACAGAGGCAGCACATGACTGGTGGAGTGGAAGTCCACCAGGGATCCGAGCGATACCCTTGGTACAGCCAAACTTGAGCACTGGGTGGTCAGCGCTCAGGGTTCTTATGGTCCACCAGAGGTGGAGGGTCCACTCTTGTCGGTATCCAGATGGAGTCCGTATCCAAGTGTCCAGACTTGTGTTCGGGACATTCCAGGCCCTTCCCAAGGGCATTCTTGTTACACCCCACTGAGCTCAGTCCTGACATAGCACTTGACATAACTGTCATGGCTGACAGGGGCTCCAAATGGGATTGTCAATGGTGTCCCAAATGCCCACTCTACTCCGGCTGCTCTGTACAATACTGCATGCACGGCCCCACTAGTGGGGCTGATGGAATGTGGTTGTGTCCTTAAATTGATGCAGTTTTAAATAAATAGCCAATCTTACCACTCTACACTTGAATCCCTTCGGTGTTTCTTCATTGTCCTTAAACAAAGTCCCTAACACCACGTTATAGCATGGTAGGCCTGCCTTCATGTTCTGGCCCCTATTTACCTATCTGGCTGTGAATCTTGACATTGTACCCTCTCACAAGAGGGACAATAGACACCTAAAATATTTTAATTCCAAAATTGTGACATGATCTTTGTCTTTCAGGCCTTTTCATATGTTGATCCAGTTTCTAATAAGCCTCTTCCACACGCACACACTCATGCCTGGTTGCCGTTGGCTGGCGTTAGTCCATTAGTCCTAAGTCTCAACTGAGATGTCACCTTCTCCAGGAAAACTTTTTTTTTTTTGCTATTGGAGGAAGTTCTCCAAAAATACCCCCATGAACTTAACTCTATCGAAGTGCTTATTAAACTGTACTCACCTTTTTTTACCCTTCCATCACTCCTTGTGAACTAGAATCTACCTGAGAGTGAGGACTCTGCCCTGTTCACCATTGTGGGAATGTATTCTGTTGTAAGAAGGCATCGTGTAGCCTTGTAATAATGATAAAGTAGAACCATTCTTATTTTAATACACTTTCAAATCAATCACAGGATGTTGGCACAGATGCATCCTGCTACCCTAAGCTGAGAGATGTTGGAAGCTGGTTTCTACGGCTCAAGTTGGACTCCTCGGGATTTCTTTTGTGTGAACGTGTTCTCTCTGAAATGGCTGCGTTAGTATACTGCAGGGTGAAATCTGACATTAAACTCACAGACAGCTTGATGTTAGAAAAGCAGCTCAAACAGAGGGGGGAAATCCAGTCAGAGGCCAGGTTGTCAGGGACACAAGATTCACTGCAGGCAGGAGAGGGCGGGCACCTGCACTGTACACTTGGTGTATTTGATGCAGGGTTAAAAGGCAGTATCTTTCCTGTACTGATTCAAACCGTCACAGGAAATGCAGCCCAAAGGTCTCTAATCTAAAATTATTGATTTCATTAGAATTGATAAAGTAAATAACACATGCATTTTAAATAGCCTCATAAAGTCTAAATCATTAAAGTGCCCTAATATATTGTAATAACATTAATTTATTCAAATGTGCAACTAAAGATAGATACCCCGTGGGGCTAAGACAGTGATGCATGATCTCCTTCAGTCTGTTCTTAGGAATAACTGATATCATATTGTTTTTGAGCCTTGAGTACCAGGCAACATGAAAAACCAATAGGTTGCTATAGCAGCATGTTCACATAAATTTTCATTTCTCTCTAGTTTCTTACTCTTCTTTTAACTTTTTTTATCTTCCCTGCACATCTGTGAAAAGCCTAGATGAGGCTGATAATGCACAAGTAATTGATACTGAGTTTGGCACATCTTAAAATCATGATGCCATGATCTTTTCAGTCACTCTCCTATATCTTCTCTTTAAAAATAATTTCCTGTGTGCTCAATATTTAATACTCTGCTGCCATCTGAGAGAAAATGTATCTGTTCTGTCTAAGAAACAGACTCTATCATTAAACAATAATAACACCTATCATATATCTAGTGCCTACTTCATTTGATATATATGTGCATAGATATTACATTTTACATATTTAAAAACATTATTACATCAACATTTTGAGACTGGCTTTATTTTTCCCACTTCACAGATGAAATAACTAAAAATTATTAATATGCAAAAACATAATATATTCAGTCAAGCACATAATAATTACTTACCGTGCACCTACTAAGTACCTAGCACTAGCTACATTCTTGGAATACAATGAATAACAATACCAACCAGAAACCTTGCCCTAGTAGGGTTGCATTCTAATGGGGAATATCGACAGCAATCAATAATCACACCAATACATGAAAAATTACAAATGAAGTGCTGTGGCCGAGGGAAGCATTTTATGTTATGATGATGATTTGGCCAAATCATTGAGAACACAATAATTCTGTAGCATGATTAACACTTGAACTTTACAAATACTTTTGGAATTACCTAAAAATATTGCATTCTTGCCACTTGTCTAGGTTGTAATTTTCTGCCATTCTTGTTACATATTGTATGTATACCATAGGGAGAGATTTATTGCCACCCAAATATTTAGTGAGCCCAGGGGAAGAAAGCAAACAATAATTGCTGCTAAAGTGTCGTGTGTTGGAGGAGGTAGTAGGAGGAGGGAGGGAGGGAGGGGACAGCTCATTTCTTGCTTCTCATTTGGGGACTGACTGCGAGGAGCCTGAACAGTTGACTACATGGGAGGCTGATGACAGCTTCTGTAAGAAGCTACACTGATGGGTATAACTAGTCCCAAATAGGTAGTTAAGAGTTCAGGGGAATCTCCAGATAGCTTCCTGAACTGAACCTTACATTTTTCTTTGACTTTCTGCCCCATTAGTTTCACCTCACTGATTGAACTTGGCTTTTCCTGGAATGGATGCCACATAACACTTTATTCAGCTCTATTTGTATTTTTCACTGGTTTTACTTGATTTCCCTGAACGAAGATGATTTCTGACTTGTCTCTCCAAAGGCAAATACAATATTTCCTTTTGTGCTTGGTGATTGGAATGCCAATAGGTGTTTTGGGAGAATGCTAATAGTAAGAAGATGTGTGGATTTGAATTTTGGTTATGCCACTTATCATATGGCACAAGATGAATTAACTTAATCTTCAAAACCTCTTTTCTCTTGTCTCTAAAATGGTCTAAAAATGCTTAGCACCTAGACTTGTTATAAAGAGTAGTTGATACACATTTGAAATTGCTGAAATGTTTTCTGAACTTCAGCATCCTATACTCTTAACATTAACCTGTTTTGTGCAATGTTAAGATTTTATGTTAGATTACTTTAGTCATAAATGTGTTAAGAACAGCTAATGTTTTTCACACTCAAAAAGCATTCATACTCATAATGAAAAGACTGAAAATACAGCCATGATCTAGAACCAAAATATGTGTAAGTGAAAACTCTGTCATTGAGAGAGGCATTAGATGTGTTATACAAGGACCTACATGCCACCTCAATCTCATCTTCAGATCCACGGACGAAGCTAAGTTCCTTTAGATAGTAAATCTGTCATGTGTCTTTTCCTCTGGGTTCTGAATCAGTGTCTCAAGCATAGAAGGCAATTAATCATCACTTGATGACCAAATTGAGCTTCATTTCCCTTAAGACCTTGTGAGAGTTCTACCATTGTTACCAGACTGCTTTGGCACTGCAGGCAAGCCCTGCCCCTGCATAGTCTGACCCTTCCGCGTGCCAGGTGACCTCCAGGTTCTTGAATCATGCAGGAAAACTTTAAGACACAAGCCCAGGTAAAAGTAAGAGTGAGTTTATTAAAGCTTGGGACAGTGAGACAAAGGAAGGGCCCCTAGAGACAGGATCAGGGTTAAGTCCAGGACCAACTACCACTGCCCATTGCTCCCCTGGGTGCAGGTCTCATCGAGATTCTTAGAGTTTGGGATAGAAGAAGCAAAGTACAGGCCTGAGGAGGAGCAGGGGAGGGAGCAAGGGCATGCTCGAAGAAGAGTGTGCCCTGGCATCCTTTGTCTTGAGGGTTTTGTCTATTTTCTGTAGACGGAAATTTTAGGTGAGTTCCCAGGGAGGATCTCAGCAGAACATTCGCTGGATTTCTTGGTGTGTCATTTAGTATGCTGATGTATTAAAATGAAGGTATAATGGAGTTCAGGGTCAATCTCCGGTTAGTTTCACCTCTTTCTTGGATTAGTCTGGCTATAATTTGTTGTTGTTGTTATCTATCTCCCTGTCTAAGGCAATTTATACCACCTGTTCTTAGGTATCTTCTGTTAGGAAGGATAGAGTCTTGTGATTTATCAAGTGGTTATTAATTGCTTAGCTGTTGCAGCCATTTGTTCAGCAGTTTATCTCAGTTTCCCCACTGTCCTTTCTAGGAAATTTTCCTACTTTCCTACTAGCCTGCCTCACCATCACCCACGATTTCTTCTAAACCTTTTTCAGTTACATCTTTAGCTCATTCCACCTCTTAGAACCCCACAGACCTACACTCCATTGCTGGAAGTACATTCCTTTCTGTAAAAAATGACTCATGTGATTCAAGAACTACCTTCCTTCTTGTACTGTCCTTTTTTCTATGCTATGCTAACACCCAAAGATAAATTAATAAGACCATATTAACTTTACCCAGTTATATAACATGATATATTATTATCATATTCCCTTGCAATTCTAAGCTTATGAAAGGTCTATTTTTTAAGAACACTTCCACCAGTCCTATTCCAAGTGATTTTAATATCATGAATGTTGTTGTCTGATATTCTCATATGCTTCTTATATTAGCAATGAAGTTTTTCTGTAGCTATTTGCACCTGAAATTTTGATCTCCAGAAATTGTTACTGCTGACATGGAAAAGCAAGTAATAAATAAAAGTCCCAACATGTGCAGGGAGGTTGAATTTATAAAAATAAAAAGGATGAGGTCTGGTATAGCTGTTCCATTGATTTCCACAATCTTAGCAATCAGTGCCAATGGCTATATGGTCGGTTTTGCTGTTGTGATGTCGCTGTGCACCCTCCTAGCCATCCTCAACGGCTACTGACTGAGAGCGGTTATGTTTGTAAAGTTAGCGAACATTGCATCGGTCAGAAATATATTACCAGTTATTAGCATACTTTCCATGACACTTGAAAACCTAAGCAGCCACTCTAATTCAGAACTAGTCAGTTGGTCAGGCTGTGTCACTTGTGAGTTGGCAAAGCAAATGGCCTGTTGGGGCATTAGCAAAAGGCAGAGGAAGAAGGTCAAGGGCAATGGTCTTCAGTATGTGTCTTAGTCCATTTGGGCTGCTATAATACAACACCACAGACTAGGTAGCTTAGAAACAGCAGAACATTATTTCACAGTTCTGGAGGCTGGCAGTCTGAGATCAAGGTGTCGGCCCACCTGGTGAGGGTCCTCTTCTGGGTCACAAACTTCTGGCTTTATCCTTACATAGCAAAAATACCTAGGGATCTCTCTGGAGCCTCTTATCTAAGGCATTAATCCCAGTCATGAGAGCTCTACCCTCCTCACCCCTAAGCACTCCCAGAGACTCCACCTTCTAACACCAGCATCTCTAGGGGGTAGGGTTTCAACATAGGAATCTTGGAAGACACAAAAATTCCTATTACAGAGATAGAGAACAAACTCCTATTGGTGACAGAGGGTAGGAGACCAGACTAATAGGAGACTCTCATAGCCGTAAGGTCCACTGAATGGTAAACCAGTGAAAAAATAAAAATAGCCACATGTTTCTTAGCAAGCTCCATAGGCTGCTGATCTATTGCAGAGAACAAAATGTCACATTTAACCCCTAGTTCAACAAAATTAGTTCCTCTCTCTTTTGGGAGGGGAGGAAGAATGCAAGCAAAAAAAAAAAAAAAAAATCTCTCATTTTATAATCTAAGTCAATACAAGGATGACTCCCTTAGAACTCAAAAGAATTAAGTGTTTAGGAAATAAAGACACAGAACTCCAAAAAAGGCAATATTCTGAACTTAGTTCTCTGGCTTTATTGAAAGGTACATTATAAACTACTGCTTGAGTTGTCATTTTAGACGTCACATCACTGATGCAAGAAAGTCTGGTTTCAAACAGGCCTGAAATGGAGATGAAAATCTGCAGGGCTAGGATCATCTGTGAACCAGCCTCTGTGTGCACACTTGAAACCGATCAAGGGTTTTTCTTTAACCCAGAATAACAATTCAATTTGCCAACTATATGTTTTTATTAATGCAAAGGATGATTACATTTACAGAAAATATAATTATATCCAACCATACTGGAATAAATCTGTTTCCTAAATAATAAAGTGCCATCAATTAAAGAGCTCTTTTATTATTTGTTTTTAGTCAAGGAGTAAAATTACATTAGGGCCATACTGATAGGACTTCTTGGTGTGGCTCAAATTTCTGTATCAAGTAACAAAGAGTAGACATGTTCATCTTAACAGGGTCTCCATTGTAACTAAAATACCCTTTGTTTTAAGCATGTGTTTATATGTCTGATTCTTATCTTCAGCCTTGACCTTCTCAAGGGCCTTCAAAACTCTTCAAAGATCATGCATTGCCCAGCCTGGACCCTAATCACATAGCACAGAACTCGTCTTTGTAGCAATTTACATGAGTATTTTCAGAATGGATATAGCTGAGAAAGTCCTTTATTCTCCCAGGGTACCGGCAGGAAAATCACAGAAATACACTCTTAAGAGATGTATTCCACCTCAGAAGTCACTATCCCTCAAGGTCAGCTTTGCGAGGGCTGTCGCAGCCATAGGTTCTGAAGTAGCATCCAAGGAGCCAACATTTCTGAAACTACCAACGATATCCAAATGGAAGCTTTGGTTTCCCCAGTGATCGCAGAGAGCTAGCTTTCCCTGGAGGGAAGAAAATAACCCTGGGGAAGATACCTTTTTGTTGGCCATAATCACCTGCTAGGCTGATCAGAGCAGCAGGGGTTAGAGCACTAACCAAAAACGGGCCTCGACATGCAGAACATGGATACAATGCATGATTTAGCAACATCTGTGGCTTAGACATCAGATACATTGGAGGGAAGAGAATTGGAAGCCAGCTTAGAAAGACAGCCGTAAGGAACATAAGCACACGGGTGCCATGAAGTAACTGAATATCCTCCCTTGAGATTCTGTCCCCAGAGTCTAGCCAAATGAAGACGTTGACTTTTTTCTCAAGTCTCCATCAGCAAAAGGAGTCTTGGTGTGGAAGACGAGGCTCAACAGGGATGCAGTAGGCTGCGCGGCTGCTGAGTCCTCTGGAGCATGCGTGCACAGCATATACATGAACACATTGATTTGAGCTGTAATGCTTATGTTCTCAGCACAATAAAACTGTGATTTTAAAATATATAACAAACTGATTGGTTTTAAATCAAGTTATTAATATAACACAAAAATATGTAATAATCACTGTGGGAATTCACCATAAATTTTGATAGATTTGCCATTTGAGATAGATGAGTAGAAGCGACCATAGTCCTAATATTTTATGCCCTAATTTCTCTGAAACAGTTCAAGATCATTAGGTTTATTGCTCCTGCTTAAGCTTTTCAACACTTTTTCAACCCAAAGTTTTATTAATCTGATTAAAGTTTGAGTTTTAGATAAGCCAAATCCAGCTAGTTCATGAAATATAAGTAATTCCCAGAGTAACCAAGCATGGCTGGCTACTTATTTTAGTCTGCATTTAACTGCAGTATATCTTACCTAAATTCAGATGCAAGACACATAACATAATGCAAAGGATTTCAACCTAATCTCTCAGGGGAAGGCCATTTATTAGCATCTTTAAAATTAAAGAAATACATAGTATGACAACTTGAATGCATTAAAGAGGTAAAACTAACATGCCTTTTGGCATGTGGAAAGGGTGATCAGCACATCTTTTTTACAATAAACATAGGGGCTATTTAAGCAGAAGTTTTTACCTGGTTGATATTCTCATTATAGTGGAATTCATAATGACAGAGAAATTTTCTTGAAGGGGCCATTCAAAGGAGTTTACTAGTCCTTCTGTGGTGGGGACATCACCGAGATCCATTGGCCTGTCAACTGTTTATTTACTTAGCATACCACTATGAAGTGCAATGTGGAATTCAAATATAAAATAAAGTATGTCCATATAGCTACGCTTTTTGAGGAATTTAAGGCAATTGAATTGATTTGTGTGGAAAGGACTTGTGTGTGTCAAAACTTCTAGAGAGAACCATTCAATAATGTTTTTTTGACTTTATAATCCCACAACAATTTGGAAAGAAACATGCAAGAAAAAGAGAGGAGAGTCATGTAGAAGCATCAGAGAGAGAGAGAGGTAGGACTGGGTAGGACTTAAATGAGGAGGAAAGGCCCTGGGTGGCAGAGATAAAAGAAGATGATGACAACTGAGTGTCGATTCAGGAGAAGAGTGAAGCAGGTGCAGGCATCCTGAACCCTGGGTGCAGCAAAGCTCTACCTCCTGACCTGAGAGTGAGGGCCTCTGCTGGAGGTCTGCAGGGAGATTATTGGGTAGTCTGGGTGGAATCTGGCAAAACCCATACCCTATACTAAGGCCCAGAAAAGTTGAAAGACTTTCCCAGGCACATGCCTAAAATATGGCAGAGAGGAGACTCAACTTCAAATACTGTCCTCAATACCGTACCCTGGCTGGGTCATACAGGGCAGCCATAGAGTGGAGTTGACCCTGAACTCAGAACCAGCTGATCTCAGCTGTAGGGGTAACTTTAATGGGAGCTATAATATCATCTGCAATGGCCTACACATAACCCAGGCAGTTTATCTAGAAACCATTAGTTTGTGCTTTTAATGAGCTCTTTATATTTAATTTATTTTGCTCCATTTTGACTCTAACAGATGAGATGCCATTGTTGTAGTGTGTTTAATTTTCTAGCATGCAAAACAATGTATAAATAGGGCAAGTATATATAAGCTCAGTTTCTTAAATAGTTCAAATAATCCCATAAGAACAGTCTATAGCTGTCATGTACCCTCTTCTGCCAATATCTACTAATGAAAGCAAAATATAATTGCAACATTATCATACTTACATACTAACACCAGTGGTCAAAACTGTCTATAAGTCGTCATTACAATCCCATCTAAGGTAAAAATGGAAGTCATATTTATAATACATATTTACCTAGAATTTATGTTATTTTCTAGGCTCTTCAATGGCCAACAAGGAATTATTATTCAAAATTTTAGCACAAGATCCATTCTCACGGTTACCAATGTGACACAGGAGCACTTCGGCAACTATACCTGTGTGGCTGCCAACAAGTTAGGCACAACCAATGCGAGCCTGCCTCTCAACCGTAAGTAACCCAGTGCTGCCAAAATGCCCCCATGGGCCCCTTGGCTCCTCTCCATCAGTAGAGATAAAGCATAACAGAGTATATATTCATTTTAGTACTCAGCCTGATGTGACACGTTCCTTACACAGAGGAACTTGGCCACAAATGATACGGGTGTTTAGAATTTCACAATCTGTATAGAAGTATACATGTGATTAGAAAAAAAGTCTTAAAGCTGAGAAAAGAAAAAAAATGTGTATTTAATAGAACCCACTGAAAAACATTTTCTGGATAAAGACCATTGATTTGGTGAGGGTTTGTTTTGTTTTGATTTATTTTTTAAAATGTACTATATTATCTTTTTTTGGTCAAGCAAATATTTGGTAAGTTTATTTTTTAAATGCATTTTATTGATTATGTGATTACAGTTGTCCCATTTTTTCTCCCCTTTATTCCCCTCTGCCCTGCACCCCCCTCCCACCAGCATCCCCCCATCCCTTAGTTCATGTCCATGGGTTGTACATATAAGTTCTTTGGCTTCTCCACTTCCTGTACTATTCTTAACCTCCCCCTGTCTATTTTGTACCTACCATATATGCTTCTTATTCTCTGTACTTTTTCTCCCATTCTCTCTTCTTCCCCTCCCCACTGATAACCTTCCAAACCCTCCATGTGATCACCATTTCTGTGATTTCTGTGATTCTGTTCCTGTTGTAGTTGTTTGCTTAGTTTTTTTTTTTTTTATGTTCGGTTGCTGATAGTTGTGAGTTTGTTGTCATTTTATTGTTCATAGTTTTGATCTTCTTTTTCTTAGATAAGTCTCTTTAACATTTCATATAATAAGGGGTTGGGGATCATGAACTCCTTTAACTTTACCTTATCTGGGAAGCATTTTATCTGCCTTTTCATTCTAAATGATAGCTTTGCTGGATAGAGTAATCTTGGATGTAGGTCCTTGCCTTTCATGACTTTGAATACTTCATTCCAGCCCCTTCTTGCCTGTAAGGTTTCTTTTGAGAAATCAGCTGAGAGTCCTATGGGAACTCCCTTGTAGGTAACTGTCTCCTTTTCTCTTGCTGCTTTTTCAGATTCTCTCCTTATCTTTAATCTTGGGTAATGTAATTATGATGTGCCTTGGTATATGCTTTCTTGGGTCCCATTTCTTTGGGACTCTCTGAGCTTCCTGGACGTCCTGGAAATCTATTCCCTTTGCCAGACTAGGGAATTTCTCCTTCATTATGTCTTCAAATAGGTTTTCAATTTCTTGCTCTTCCTCTTCTCTTTTTTGGCACCCCTATGATTCAGATGTTGAATTGTTTAAAGTTGTCCCGGATCTTCCTAAGTCTCTCCTCATGTTTTTGAATTCTTATTTATTCATTCTATTCTGGTTGAATGTTTATTTCTTCCTTCTGATCCAAATCATTGATTTGAGTTCTGGTTTCCTTCCCTTCACTGTTGGTTCCCTGTATATTTTTATTTACTTCACTTTTTGTAGCCTTTACTTTTTCCTCTATTTTGCAACCATACTCAACCATTTCTGTGAGAATCCTGCTTACCAGTGTTTTGAACTCTGTGTCTGATAGGTTGGCTATCTCTTCATTGCTTAGTCTATTTTTGGAGCTTTGATCTGTTCTTTCATTTGGGTCATATTTTTTTTTATTTCAGTGTGCCTGTTACATAGTAGGTGGCAGAGCCTTAGGTATTCACCAGGGCAGGGAACCCACGTTACTACATTGTGGTACTGTATGTGGGGGAGGGTTAGAAAGGGAAAAATCCCACCTGCTTGACTCTTGGCTGGCTTTTTAGTCACAAATTGGGCCCTTCTTGTGCTGATTCCCAGGTGGGTGCATTTGTGTACATTCTAGGACCCTATGGGTCTCTCCAACCAATTCTTCTGTGATGCTTGGAGTTTCTCCCACCACCACAACCCCCACAGATTTTTACAGCCAGAGGTTTTGAGGCTTTATTTCCCCAGGCTAGAACCCTGGGTTATGTGGTCTGTCTTACTCTCCCCAATTATTCCTCCTGGTTTATCCTCATGCAAATGTGGGACCACCTGGTCCACCAGCCACTGCCTTGCTGGGCTTCCTCTCCTCCCCAGCTGCCCATCTCCACCCTCCTACCAGTCTGAATGAATGTTTCTTTTTTAACTCCTTGGTTGTTGGACCTCCATACAGTTTGATTTTCTAGCAGTCCTGGTTAATCTTGGTTTTGAATTTGTAGGTGTCTTTCTTTTGGTTGTATAAGGAGGCAAAGTTTATCTACCTACAACTCCATCTTGGCCACAAGTTCTAAAAGTGTATTATATTATCCTGAAACATGGATTAATTTAGGTTGAATTTACTCTCAATTGATTTTCTTTAGGCATGCATCTTGGAATAGCAAGAATTTCACATGCCATAAATAATAGGAAATAGTAAGTAAATGGTCATGTACAAAAATATTTTATACATATAGAGAACATTTTTACTGAAAACTATATTTTAGACTATAACTTTTTACTAAAATAAAGAATTCATTTACAATGTACCTTATTTCCTAAGGACTAGGAATGAAAAAAAGGAGATCCAGCATAAGGATGAGTTGAGGGGAGAACAACCTATTGGAATGTTTCTTCCTGCAATTATTGTAGTGCTTTTTAGAAGCTGCATCACCAGCAAAGTGTTATAACCATTAAAAAGTCCTGATTTGGAAACAGAGTGTTTCTCAACATGTTTGTGACAGAGAATACACTGTCTTTTCAGTTTTACGAAGTTAGTTGAATCATCCTTATCTCATATATTTTTATAGAAACCTGGTATATATATATATATATATATATATATATATATATATATATATATTTATGCTATCATCCCAAGATTGTAAGCTGTCTCTGAAGAACACAAACATTGCGGAGTTAATCACAGACATGATCATTTCCATTTTGCAGAAACGAGGATGGGATATGTAATAGTCCTACTACTTAACATATACTTACGTTATACTTACGTTAGTATACTTAATAAGAAGGTTTGTGATTTGTGAACTTTGAATTATCATTCTTTAAAAACCTGTGATATTAAGTAAAAGATAATATTTTGTTGTTAATAAAAATGCATTTGAAGATGATTTGCTCTATATAAGCTTTTCAAACATCACCTAATTTGTTTTTTCAGCTTAATATTACTTTTTTAAATTTTTTATTTCTTTTTTATGTATTATTGTTCAGTTATAGTTGTCACACCTTCTTCCCCACACTCTCCCCTGCCCCATCCCTGCAACTCACAGTCAATCCACCCCATTGTCTGTGCCCATGAGTCTTCTATTTGTGTACTTATTTTTTTTAGTATCTCCACGCTGAAACAAAAACATTGCTTACCATGCAATAGGCATATATACTTGCTTCAATTTCTGCCATGAGGATGATTTATTTAGTGTAATTATAAATAATATAAACCATTGAAAATATTATAGTGCAGGGTGAATTCTAATTTAATGTAAATATTGATACTTCTTTAGTATGTTATTAATATTTTAAATGATTGAAATATTCAAGAATCTGGAAGGATAACTGAATTAAAAAGGCAAACTAAAGAAAAATTTAAGAGTTAATAACACATTAAGTTTTTGCTTTTTAAACTTCTAAGTAACATTCTAATATTCAAAACTGAAGCAATAATGGATGCTACAAATGAGGAACAAATGTCACTAATCTAAGTGTGTGTAATACTCTAGCAACCTTTACACAATCATCCAGAGGTGAAGCATTGCTCAGAAGGCTTCTAAACATGGTATCTTCAGAATGGACTTCAATGGTTTCTCTCTGTTTTTGCCACTGGCTTCCTGTTTTTAGAGGTGCTACGAAACACCAGAGCAATTTGATTTACTTGTTAATAAAGGTATAATGTGTAAATATTGTCTATAATTATGAACATAGGCCTGGAAATTTGAAGAAATATCCATATATAAGAACTCTTGTATGACCTCATCTGAAGATCTTATTGAACTAAACTTTTCTGTGTACAATAATTATTTTATATATTTTTCATTTATTCACCAAATTATGTTTGCTAAGAAGACATACAAACAATATATATCAGATATCAAATTTAAGTATAAAACGTGAAGGGGATCACTGTTTAACTGAAAACATATGCACAAAATGAGACTTGGGGCAGTTAAGCACATTTTTATGGTATTCTAAATCTCCCTGCAATGGTATGGGTACCCAACACAGGCATAGCAAATCTGAAAAACATATTTGGGGAAAGGCAGCTTTCCTAAAATGCTTACAGTGCCAGCTGAAGTGAAAGCAATGTGTCCCTCGATAAGACCTCCCGTCACATCTTTACAAGATCTATGAATGAAAAGGCCTTCAACCTCTAAACGGATAAAGACTAGGAGCCAGTCTAAGATGTTCTAATACTGGCCTGTGACCTGTGTGTGTGTGTGTGTGTGTGTGTGTGTGTGTGTGTGTGTGTGTACTGTTACTGAAGATCAACCCTTTCTATAGTGTGTGGAGCAAATTTGCCCATCTTATCCAGGAGCAAGAAAGGTAGCTCCAGAGTCTGCACCAGTGTACATGGTAATACTTGGAACATACTATGAATAAGTAAATATTCACACTTTCAGGGTTTGTATTTCTGAGTAGTTAATATGCTCCAAGACAGGATAATAAAAAAGTGGGAGTTACCTAGCATAGTGCTTATACATAGCAAACCCTCAAACTGGTTGATAATAGCATTTCAACAGAGCCTTAGCCACTGGGGATCAGCTCCCCATCCGTAGTTATTTAGGGTAAATCCTGAGGCTGTTAACAATATACTCCTAGTTTTTAATAACCTACATTTTCCAGATCAGCAAGAAGATAAATGGCAATAAACTGTAATTTTGAGCTTTGCCTTAGCTAATACCATCCAAAATGGAATGTAGAAATTTTTGTTGTGTGTATATATTAGTGTGTACACTTCACATAAAGGGAGTTAAAAAAGTCTTTGTTTGAACCACAGTTTTACCACATCTGTTATGTATGACTTTGAGTAAGTTACCTAAATGCCAAAGCCACAGTTAATTCATTTATAAAATGAAGGCAATGATAGCTCCCACCAGGATAAAAATTAAATGAAATGATGCATGTAAAGCATTTATCACTCATCCTGTGTCAAAGTAAACTTTCAATAAATGTTAACCATTGTTATTATATCATATCCCCCAACATCACCCACTGTTTTCAGAAAGTTGTATATAGATGGCTGATTTTATTTGATGACTGATTGCCAGTACTTTATTGAGTGTTTAGATGGTACACACTTACTAGCAAGCCAGAGAGAAAGCATGCACATTTGAAATAATATTCCAACTCTAGCTTATAACCTCATCCTTTGCTCAGCACATGAACCAGATTTTGTAGCACTAATTCTAGATTAAATGTGATGTTTGCAGCCTATAAGTTTAGACATCTAGGGGATTCAAAGAGTAAAGACAGAACTGAAACAATTGTTCTATTCTGAGGCTTAGACAATTCATTCAATAGTAGCATTCATTTTTTAAAAAATATACTTAATGGTTGCCTACAATGTGCAAAGCACTGTGTTAGATTAATGGAACTGGAACCCCATCCTCAAATAATTCCTAGACAAATGAGTTAATGGGGATAAGAACATAGGTAACAGTAATGCAGTATAGTCAATGGTGCCATATGAGGCAGAGAGGAGGCTGATAATTCAGTCTCAGGTGATATGAAAGAACTGCGGGTCATATCACTGTATGCATTATAACCAAAACAACTCAAATACCATTTTAGCCATCATTTTCTCATTTTTAGAGGCAGAGCTTTGCAGAATTTATCCAACAACTATCATGAGCACAATTAGAGAATGATCAAGTCAGTCTCAGTGACTCAGGACAAGCAATAGAGAAGATGACCTTTGAACTAAGGATGTGATTGGGTTGAGCCTGGGTGTGGGAATGATAATGAGAGAGGGAAAAAAGAGAGAGAGACAGAAATTCTCTAGTAAGGAACAGCTCTGACATGGCAGTATGAAACTCTGACACATTTGAAGACATGATTAGAGTAAAAGGTAAAAGAAGAGAGTGTTAAAAGCTGAGGCTGGACACGTTGGTGGGATTAGGACAGGAAGGGGTGCAAATGAATTTGGACTTTATCCTTCTGGTTTTGGAAAGCCAAAAAGAAAAGGATATAAACAGATTTAGTTTCTGAAAGATGTTCTTAAGTAATGTAGAGGGCTAAACCCAGGTTATTCGATTTGCAATAGTAAAGGCAAAAGAAGATAATTTCACAGAAAGAGCAGCAGTAATGAGAGAGTTGAAAGATAAATATGAGAGAGGAGTTAATGAATAGAGACTAGGAAAGTAATTGTAGGGCTCTAGATAACCCCCACATCTGAAGAGAATAAAACACAATTGTAGGAATTTAGATAACTCCCAACATTTAGTTTGGATGACATTTACCAGGACAGAACATAGGAAGATTTGCATTTTTAGATTTGGGAAGAAGGTAGAGATTGAAAGAACAGAAATAAGTTTAATTTTAGACATACTCAGTTGGAAGTGATGTTCAGTAAGATAGCTGGATATGAAGTCCAGAATGGAGATGTGATTTGGAAGTTATCAAAATTGAGGTGGTAGTTTCAGTTATGAGAATAAATAATATTTCTCATAAAGACCATGTAGAGTGAAGAGAGGGGCAAGGACCAAAATCCAAGCAAAATCAACATCAAGAACATTGAGGCAGAGGGAGCAGAGGAAGAGAAACATCCTGTAGAAGCACGTGTTGATGGAGAGGCAGATCAGTACTGAGGAACCCATGGAAGGAGACCAGGGTGAGAAGAGGGAAGGTCAGCATGTCAATGCTACATCAGATCAGAGAAAGTCTGAACATCAACCACTGTCTCTGACAATTGGCACTTATTGGTGATCTTCACCAGACCAGTTTCTGTAGACTCAATGCCACATTGCTATGGATTAAGGTTATATAAGTAGACAAGGAAGCAGTAAACCCCTCTTTCCCCAGGCTAGGCTAGGAAAGGAAGAACACAGGCTGGAGATCTGCCTCGATGCCCCAGCAGCTGCTCAGAATCAGACTTGATGCCCCAGCAGCTGCTCAGAATCGGACTTGTTAAGGCCCAACCACTGTGTGTCTATCAAGTCCCAACTTACAAAGATGCAGAAATCCCAGTCTTTGGTGAACAACACTCACCATACTTCTTGCTTTTTTTTTTTTTTTTTGCAAGCCTCCCTCATTCCAGTTTTCCTCTTTTCTCACATCTTTCTTGGGTCCTAGAAAAACAAGGAAGGGTCTGATTTAATAAGAAGTTACCTTCAAGGCCTTTGCCTTCCATGGCCTATAAGCCTTAGACTGTAACTATAAAAGGGACTGTAGTTACAAGTGCAGCAGTAATTTCATAGCTATAATTACTTCAGGTGGAGAACATACGTTGTCAAGGAAGGGGAAAAACAAACTGTATAGTGAAAAAACCACAGCAAAGCTAGTATACAATGAATCCCTTATTGTCTGGATTATCTGTCAGAAATTTCTGAAATATGTCTGCATTTAAAAAGTCTCTTTGTGTTTGTGTGTGTGTGAAAGAGAGAGAGAATACGAATATTTTGCAGTAACTGTAGATCAGCCTCAGGGAGCAAGTGTTTTAACAAAATTAATAATGGATATGATGTCCTAGCTATTCATAGAAAAAAGTTTATTAAGTAAAAAATTAGGATTCGTATTTATTTGATATTTTCTTATAATTTTCAACTGTGTTTTTTGCTTCCTAAGTCTAAGTGTTCTCCTTAAAGAACATGAACTGAATGGTCCCATTCTGCCATCTATGGGTCCAATTCATCAAATGTACACCACCTTTTGATCAGTAATATAATAACCAATAAAAGTCACATATGTAAGTAAGACATTTTATATATGTTTCATTTCCCACTTTCACAAAAGAACAGATGCTTATTATAGAACATGTATTAAAAGACTCATAATCTAAAGGGAAATAAGGAAAAACAATTATTTGAAAGGAAGAAATCTTGGCTACATAAAACAAGTGCTTAAAGCTTGCATAGCTTTAGTTTTAATACAGCCTTCTCCTGAGACCCAAAATATGAAAATATTTGGGACAATTCAAGCTTTAATATTAAGAGAGTCTTTGTTTACAGTCCCAAATAGATAACAATAATATTATTACAATGTGTGGATGCCAACCCCCTCTTTAGCGTGTTCTCAAAAGTGTGGTGTCAAATCTTTTGCTAGAAGATAAGTCTTTTTTTTTAAAGATTGTATTCATTTATTTTTAGAGCGAGAGGAAGAGAAGGAGAAAGAGAGGGAGAGAAACATCAGTGTTTGGTTGCCTCTCACACGCCCCCTTGGGGACCTAGCCCACAACCTGGGCATATGCCCTGACTGCAAATTGAATGGCAACCATTTGGTTCACAGGCCAGCACTCAGTCCACTGAGTCACGCCAGCCAGGAATGAAGATAAGTCTTAATGATGATATAGGAACTTTTTTCTTGAGTGTCTATGTATGCACATGCACACACATTTTTATCCCAGTAAGAAACCATTTGTCTCAGAAATATTACACATAAAATATGCAAAGGACCCATCAAAACTGTCTTTTCCCTGCCTTAGCAACCCTGTGGAGACAATAATAAGTTCAAATTTTAAATGCTTTATACAATTAGTGCTATTTAACTTTCCGGAAAAATCTCTCATGTTATAGAATATTTCTTCCTAGTATGCTTAATTTGATGGACACCTCCTCTTTGATATTGAAATACATATTATATGATATATATTATATTATATATATGTATAAAATCAGTAGCTAGTATCCAAAAAGAAATGGAGGAGACTATTAGAGAAAGTAAGAATGTGGGTAGCACAGCAGTATTTCCCTCTAGATCTGACTGATGCAGGAAAACATTTTTTTGCTGACTTGTTGAATATAGAACCAGCTGTGCCCTTGCGAATAATATTTCATCTCTCTGTTTGCTTGAAATGTCCCACATGCCAGTTAGCAATTGCATGGGCTCTGTTATTTTTGACTATTATGATGAACATTGATTCCATGTGAAAGGCGATATCACAAACCTGAGATTCATGTTTTAGGTTGAACTTGATCTCCCCTCCTGCGACTTAAAAGAAATAGCAGTAATAAACTTGGACTTGGTGATTGTTGAACACAGCATGCTGTGTGAGGCATCTGGCTTTGTCCTTACAGGTTTATGTTAATGGGAAGACTTCTGTTGGCGTTTTAGCAATAAATATTTGTCAAAAATTATGTTTGTAGTTGCAGGTAGATTTTTACATAGTTAAATCAGCTTATCAAATCACACTCTACTCAACAGCAATACACAGGCTCCGACACAACTGTAAGACCAACCAGTAGCCAGCCGATGCAGACGCGTTTGTTGGAGTTTGGGTGAAACAAGAGGATTTCGTTTTTTCCCCAACCTTACCTAGAACCTGTGTGTATTCTTGAGAAGACAGATACAAAGTGGTCATTAAGTGCCATTTGTGAGTAATCCAGCAGATTGAAACAGAGGAGCTGCTGGGACCTGTGGTGGCCCAGCTCACCAGATTGCCACCGGAGAGAACCAAATATAACACTAACACAGCTTTATTTACCCATGTCAATGGTCAGGATGTTAGAGCTGGAGTGGTCTCAGGTATCACCTACTCAATGTTTTTCAAACTTTTGAAGCAGTGAATTCCTTTCTTTCCTTAAATAAAACCTTATGCAAAACTTTCTATATACCAAATATAAAATTGAAGTTACTTTGGTTGATTTAAAGATAAACCTGGAAAATTCCTTCTGTTTCCTTTTATATCAAATGATACAGTGACCGACCCTAAGGCCTATTGAAAAGTCATAGAGTTCCAGAAAATTTGGTTTTAACATTTTTGGTCTAGACCAATGCATTCACTTTGTAGTTGAGGTATTTGTGGCCCAAAGAAGGCAAGTCAGAACTCAAAGCTGCATTGTCACCGCAGATGAAGGCCTAGAACTTAGTTTTGCCCACTCCCAGGGCTCTTTCCACCCCACCCCCCAAGAGCTTTGGACTCACACAGACCTGATTTGGAACAACAATCCCACACCGCAGGATGTTAGCAGTCCTCTGAACCCCAGCTTTTAAGCTGTTATCTCACCTATAGAATAGGGAAAATGACTTACTTTATAGGATTTGTTTGTGAACATTAAGTGAGATAGAGCATGTAAGATGACTAATAGAGAGAGCCTAATCCAAAGCAAGGGCCTCTTAGCTGTTAGCACGTTTCCTTTTCTTTGTTCTCTGTTATGTGTAATCCGAACATTGAAGGGTGAACCAAAAGAGACTTAGATCTACATCCCCTTAATAACTGTGTAACTTTATCCCACTGAACATCCCAGAACAGCACTGGTTCTTTGATTTGTTTATTAATGTACTTACGTGTACCACTGTGATACTGTCTTTTTTCTTAGAATTACTAATTAAGTCATCCATGCGCACAAGCATTCACTTGCACTGATGGAAGAAAAGCGGTCAGGTTGATAGAGAGGGTTGTACAAGATTAATTACTCTACTAATGCATTTCTCTCAGGTTAAGAGGCAATGTGACGGCTGCATCCTCAGGCTACTAAGACTGTACGTGTGTCCCTATAGCTGACAAAGAGTCGGTAAATGCCAAAGGGAGAAGGGAGCTTTGGTATTTGCCGCTGTCATTGATCAGCCTTGAAATGTATCGGCTTTGTGGGAATTAAGTGTCAAAAAAGATATTTAAAAATTAAAAAGTTTCAAATTTAACCATAAAATTTTATTGGGAGCCCTAGCTTAAGAGTCAGTTTTAAGTTCCAGCCTTTGCTTGAGGATACTTAGGTAAAACACTCTCTGGCCTTGGTTTCCTCATCCATAAAACAAGAGAGCAGAATAACGAATCTCCAAGTTCTCTTTCAGCAATAATGCTTTAAGGTTCTAAGAAATCTATATGTTTTAAAATAGCATTTATTGATTGATTATTATTTTTTAAAAAAGTTACATTTACTCCTTAACAAAGTAGAATGCTGTCAATATTTTCCCTTCTGTACATTTCTGTTGTTCAACTCAAAATTATTTTTTATTGACAGGAAAAATTGTATTTTAATGTGTTTTGTTCTGTGGTGAGTTTCCATAAAGTTTAGCTCAATAGCACTGCTGGCCTAATCATGTTGTCATCTTTGCAAAGAATTTTACTCTTCAGGGAAATTTCCTTTATGTTCACAGTTTCAATTCCGTTGGCCAATAACCTATGAAAAGGCACTAAAATAGACCTTTTTGCTTACTGTTTTATTTCACAAAACTCTAACCCTATAACAAAATAGACCAAAATGTGACCCTATACATATGGGAGTTGTGGCTGTTAAGACTTTGAAAAAATAAAATATTCCAACATTTCCAGCCTTAAAAAAAAAGCCTATTACCAGCCTCTATTTCAATAGTGGCTTTCCTAGTCTCTACTCTGACAGAACTGTATTAAGACGTTGTTGAGAGATTCCCCTCCCATTATGTCTAAGAAGTCTCTTAAAGAATATTTACCCATCATACACTGTTTTCTCTGCAGCTGTGACTAGATGTGAAGTATGATCTAATGGTTTGATCACATGATGGTGTCTGAGCTACTCTCCCACCTCCACTTCCGTGCTGTGATTCTTTTTCTAAAAAATGAAAACGGGGCCGCTTTAGTGTTCCAGATTTAAGAAAAAAGAGAAAGAATTAATTGCAAAAGCAATGATATTCCAACAGGCCATGTTTTCTCTGAAGCACTGTCAACTTCCGTTTCGGTGGCCCTAACACTGCGAGGGAACGGACTGAAGAGGCCACGCCCTTACTGAGTGTGTCTGTCTGTGCAGCACGGGATGGATTTCCTTACTTACACAAACAATCCATCAGGATTTCTCTCCCGGGATACAAGCTAGATCTGTCCCAATCTATACTTAAGTAAGATTTGCACAAATCAAGTAGGATTTGCTTGCATGGAAATGTTATTTCACCCATGGTATGACCAGACATTTTTAGTAAGTCGAGTTTTTCCAATTCTATAGTATTTTTACAAGTTTTCTCTTCCATCAGTTTTAAGGAAAAGAGGTAACCTTGGTTACTCAGCTCTAAAATGTGCTATGAGACAGTCACATGCTCTTCAGTTTCCTTTCTTTAATTTTTTAATTAATCAAATTAGTGCATCTGTGGGGCAGCCTAATTAGTGAGGCAGATCAGATTTCTTGTCAAACAACCATGAGAGTACCATTCGGTCCATTTACAAGGAATCACAGGTTTTCCGAAGTACTTCCTAAGACAAGTTATAACAATATATTTTCCTAAAACTGGAAGAATAATAGCTTATATTTTAAGAATTAGTGGCTGTACCTATAGGGAACTTTATATTTTCTCCAAAAAAAAAAAATCATACCATCTTGGGAGCACTGTAGTTTATGATATAATAATATACTTACCCAAATGTAGATAATATCTATAATCAAACTATTTCACTGAGTAAATTCGTTTTGGAGAAGACTTGTATGTGCTGCAGTGGCACAACAGCTCTGCAGGCTTGACTCTGCTGGAAGAAGATTAATTGAAAGGGTTTATTTCTCTCAAGCTAGCGTACCGCCTGTTGGAGTTCGTATTTGACATTCTTTGTTACACCCATTTTGCTTCACATTTCAGAACCACCTGTATTTCCCCAACATCCCCCTGCCAGGAGCACCTGAAAGCATGGGTCTTATATGCCAGAATAGTCTTAGACCGCCACATACCACTATCGTAATAATCTTCCACCTGTCATTTACTTTTCCTTGTTACCGTGCTCCCTGACTCTTCCTTCCCTCTCATTCTTGTCATCATTATACATATTTCAAAAAGACAAAAACATTACTGACTCACATACTATTAGAGATAGGCACTCTCATCGGCTATTTATGTTCTACTTTCTAAATTATCCCCTCTTTTTTCCTTTCTTTCTCTCATTTTTTTCTCAACTCCAGGACTTAATCATTACCAAAAGAGATAGGTAGATGCTTCTCTAACCAGGACTATAGATTTGAGATGGAACTGAACAGTTCCTGAATAGGCAAGCTCAAAATTGCTTTTGAAAGCCTCATCACTGAAAATGTAATCAAACTTAGCTTACCCAAAATTGATTGAAGTTGCAGCCCAAGGGCCAACCTTTGACCAGGGCGGCGTTCACAGTCGCATTGATTCTGCCTGCAATTGAATTACTCAAGCGATTCTGTGCACTTTCAGCTTCAGCCCTGGAGTGCAAATGGCCAATTTGGGAAGCAACTTGGTTGTGCTTGAAATTTGCAGGAAGATTTTCTCATACATTCCTAGGGAAATATCAGGCTTACTTTTTAAAAATATTCTCTTAGTCACAGAACTGGCTACTTACGGATATTTGGTTTATTTTTGTTTAGATTTGAGAAAATGTTGGTTCTCTTACAGAATCTTATCTGACTCTAATCCTTTGATACATGTACTAAAAATTAGAGGAAATGAAAATTAACAAGGGAAAAATAAGGCAATGTAATATTGTGCTATTAGATAGATAAAAAACTCAGAAATACATTGAACTTTATAGTTCTAAAAGCACAATCTAAAAAATGAATATGTTTACTGAACCTCCTACAGGTGTCCATGTCATTGCATTCTATGACACACCCCCCTCCCTGTCCTTCCAAAACATTTTGTAAGACTGGCACAAAGAAACAATACAAATACTCTTCCAGGCATTTCTATTTTTCATGTTTACCTCCCTGTTCTACATGTGAATTCTAGAGCATCTACCCTCCTCGCAAAACTACTTTTCACACAGAACTTACTATCTTTATGTCCTTGTTTTACATTCTCATAATTAAGATTAACTATAAGATTATATAATTATAAGGAAGTTTAGAGCTATTATTATATCTGTTTTTTTTATTTGCTCACCCAGAGGGTGGGAGGAGCATATATTAAACAGAGTATGTATGTGAAGCACCTGGTGCCTAGTAGGGCTTAATTAGTTGTCTTTCCTTTCTTACATAATGTCAATCCCCTATGTCATACCTATACTTTCTTGAACTTTATTGTACAGTAGGGATGATTTGATTTAGTCCCTTCAAACCCATATAATGGCTCCAGATACAGTTGGGATTTTATTCTGTCTTCATGATAAACTCATGCATGAGGCATAAGCGTCCACACAAGCACACAACATTCCTTGTTTACATTTGCTGCAACATAAAATATTGTCCCCTTAAAATGGACTCTACCACTGTGCCTCATTCCTGCTCCACATTCACTTTTAAGCAACATTTTACATTAAAGCTGTGAAACCTGGAGGGATGTTTATCTTACAATGTTTTGATCCTATGAAGCCAGAGAGAAAAAATATATAATACCTGGTCATTAAAACTCCTCAAAGTCTCACATTAACATCACAATGTATTTCGGATCCAGTGTTATCTCCCCCTAATCTGTCTGGAGTCAGGAAGAGGGATACATATGAAGTTGCTTTACGACATAGGTGGAATCAGTTTCTTTTATATCAGCCCCCCAAATTAAATCATTTTCATGTTCTTCTTACTTGTTTACAATAAGAAAACTGCAGTTTATAGGCTGCATACTTTGAGATTTAATGTCATAATTTTTTAACTTTAGTACTTATTCACTTACTCAATTTATTGACCATTTAAATGCCTAGTCCTGTGCTATGTTTGGAATATCAAGGTGAGCTAAGAAGACTTGATTCCTAACCTTTAAAGACTGTGGTGTTTGAAGGGGAGGTTTGGAACACAAACAGTTACCAGAAAGTGTGGTCAATTTGTAGAGGGTGGGGGAGGAGGGAGAGAGAGAGAGAGAGAGAGAGAGAGAGATTGTTAATGAACAAAAGGACATCCATTTGGACGGAGCACTGAAGATAACTAAAGGAATCATGGAAAGATGAGGATGGGGAGAAAGGCAGATGATGGTTCATGAAACACCTCGTAAGCAAATGATACCTTCTTTTTTAAAAAAACTTTTTTCTATTGTTGTTCAAGTCCAGTTGTCTTCATTTTAACATGTTATAGAAGTGCCATCAGCCAAAAATCTATTTTTATGTACTACTGATAAGTCTTAACCTGTTAGTGACAAAAAAAAAAAGACAAATAAGTATATTTGGAATATTGTAAAGTATGTTGGTCCTTAAGTTGTCTCAGTACACCAAAGCAACCCCAGTTCCTGGGGCAAAGGCTGCTTTTGGTCTGAGCCTTAATTCCTCTGCCGCTTTGGCACTCCTCCGATACATATGCCTATAACAGACCTCCTTTTATATGTTTCCAGAAAACCACAAACGCTTGTGCCAATTTTACTTAAAGGAAGCGCTCTTAGTTCACTCTGTTGATCTGTTGTGCTGATCAAATAGTAAAACAATTACTACGAAACTATTGAATGAGATTTGTAACCTTTTAAAACTGCCCCCCTAATTTTTTTCTAGTACACTGTTAATCTGTTAATCTATCCACTAATGCACGCTATCATTGTTAGGTCTGATCTCTTTTTCCTTCAAATTATGCAGGATGCTAAAAGAAGCTCTCTAAAGATACTTTGGAACAAAATGTTTAATATTTGCATACCATAACAAAGTTAAATATTCTTGCCACTGAATGAACCCATAGAAAACTTCCCTAAATACATTTATAACACATTGTTTTCTAGTTAGAGAAACTTGTGATTAGTAACGTCACAGTAACAGCTGATAGCTAACCTTAAAAATTATTTGTATTTCTTGGGAAACAGCCCATAGAGACAGTTTTACCAATTTAGTTATAGTATCTTCTTTCCAGTGAAATATCTGGCTTAGTATGTACTTTCCTCAGGTGAGAAAGCTAAAATGGTTTAGCACAAACCCAGCCCCTGTATTAATCTGCAAGAAACATAAACTCCTGTGCATATCACACTCTATTAATGGCTGAACAGTAACATGGGGAAAGGGAAGTATTAGGAGAAACATATAGCAGCCTCTGAGCAGAATGGCAGGTTGTGAGATCAGACTTAGTATCTAGACTCAATTACAGAAGGAGGGAAGGCAAAATGTAATGCAGTGTTCTATCTAGATAAGATAATCATGGCTTCAGGAGTTTAGAGAGAGTATTGGTGCTGAAAAAAAAAAAAATGAAAGGAAGAAAGAAAGAAAAAAAAGAAAGAAATTAGCTCCTAGCCAGCATTCTGCTGATAGTGACTCAGAATCATTCTCTTCAAATACAAAGGACATTATTATCATCCTTTGTGATTTGTAATAGTTGAGTTCAATGTGAGTAGGCCTAAATTTTAACAATTTTGAAACATACTATGCTGTGTTGTTATTATTGTTGTTGTTTATAGAGGAAAATGCAGCAAACTAACAACTTTATACAGAACAATTGCGGACTAAAAATTGGGTTTATTACTAAGTAGATGGAAAACAGTAAACTGGAACCATTTATTATGATGTTTGGAGATGATTAATTCAACAATGTGTGTGAGTCTATAAAGCTAGATTAAAAATCAGCTAATATTGATTTCAGTTCTCCATGACCATCATTAAGTGCATAGTTTATAATTGTTGTGATCTATTCTAAAACACCATCAGATACATGGTCATTTAAGTACATATTTATGTTTGTCACTTTTAGGAGCTTAGCTGCTGCCTCCAAATTGTCAATGGCTTGGTGGTGGTTTTGGCCTTGTCACGGGCTTCTTCACAGCTGATGCTTTGAAGCCGTAAAATTCTAACATTTGTCTTATGTAAAACGAACTTTGAAACTAAATGTCTAAAACAAATGTCTAGAAACAAAAGCAAGTAATTTTATCTACATTCTACTTTACCATTAAAAATCTGAGAAACCAAAATGCTTAGAGACCCTCCACCAGAAGGGAAGAAGTACTTTATGTACCAATTTGTCGGTTTTATTCATTAGTATCAAAATCCTGTGGATAACTTTCTAGATAATATTTCTAAAGCATCAATTTTAGGATTAGGAATAGTGGTGAGTGACAAAACCCAAAATAATGACTTAAACAATATACAACTATTTTTCTCTCATGTGTAAGCCTGAAACAGAGCATCCGGAGCTGAAATGGCCACATAATGTCCAGGACATAGTCTCCTTGAATAAGTTTGTTTCACTTTGTAGCATCTGTTCCCAAGTTCCTTCGGGGTCAAAGGTATGCCAGTTCAAAGCATCATAGCTATACTTCAGGCTGCAGGAAGAAGAGCAGAGGAGAGAAGATCTCACCATTTTTTTAAATAAACACTTCCCAAAATCTGTACAACACTTGCACTTCTTTTTTCAGGTGAAATTGTGTTTTTTAAATCATTAAAATCATTTAATAATGATTAAATCATATTAATCATTTTTAATCATATTAAATCATTTAATAATAAAAATTATTAAAAGGTGCAGCATGATGATTTCCATATGCACACACATGGTGAAATGATTACTACAGTCAAGCTAATTATATAGTTTGTGTGTGCGTGGAGTGAGAGCATCTGATGCCCTCCTAGCAAATCTCCAACATTTAATTACCTACAGTGTTATTACCTATAGTTATCATGCTGTATCTTAGATCCTTAGACTCAATTTCTTTACATAACCTCAACCTCGACCAATATCTTCCTCTTTCTTTCCCAAGTATGAGGGAGGAAAGTAATAAGTTTTCCATTTTCTGAAAGATTCGCAAACCCCTCAGGCCAAAATAAGGCATGTATTTATTGATACTTCCAACATTGAAAAAACATGCTGAGTCTTAGGGGGGGAGCATGATAACAAAGAATTCTTAAGACATAGACCCTGTTCTTAAGGAACTGAGCATCTATAAATTCTCACCAACTCTTTCATGATTCTCTCCCACTCCTCGGTTTATACATGCAGAAATCCTTCCACAGAGAAGAGATAATAAGTATTCTTTGGCATAACTAGTTAGTGGTAGAACCTAGATAAGAAGCCAGATCTCCCAACAATTTGCTTTTGGCAACTATGCTTAAAAAAAGGGGGGTAAGGACATGTTATGTCAATGTCTATGAAATTTCTGAGACTTTACTCTACTTATAGGCTAATTTTAGCACAGTTTCACAGATGTTGGCAGAAAATGCAAAACTCCTGGGTCAGAAATATGAGACTTTGTTACTCACAGTAGCCAGAGAGTCACCAAGTTTGCATTTATCCCCTGAGCCCGAGATTCCTACAGAAGCAACATGAACGGCCTGCATGGATGCGGTAGATGTCTTCGGTTCTGTTAAAGGAGAAGATTGCTGAGCTTTGGTAACGCAGGGTTTTATAGCAGCCAGTGGGCAAACCTGCTCAGAGGGAGACATTACCTCATTCTACAAGAGCTTGAACAAAAAGCATTTACTCTTTATTCTTTACTGAGGCCTTGCAGTCTTGGCATTCCCAACAAAACATGCAGCAGTGTGAAAGACCGGTGAGGGAGTGTCTTCCCACAACCTGAGAGGCGGACAGATAAACATGGTGGATGTACCTTCTAAAGTATCTCCTCTCAAACTGCACTAGGCACAATAATATACTAAGAATCTGGGTAAATGCCCAGATTCGGTAATTCTGAAGCATAAGCTAAGATTCTAAATTTCCTCAACTTCCCAAGGATGCTAATGCTATGAGTCCAAGGAATACCCTTCATTAACTAATAAGACTTTAAGGGGAGTTTGATTAGGCCTGAAAATGGGTTATTTGGGGCACTGTATTCTAGATGCTGGACCTCTATCTTGAAGGCCCAGAGAGTCTCTCTAGTTCCCTGGCTAGGATTTAGCAGACCACGAGAAACTGTTACTTGAATAAAAATATAGAAGTCCAAAACGTGCATCTGAGTAGACCACAGAATACTGCTTCATTAATTTACAGTAAGAGAGTGACTTGGATTACAATGTTCATATGAACAAAATCAGCTCCTTCTGTTCCTAAAATGAAGCTACAGGAGGAGGCATGTTATAATCGGAAGTCTTTTTATCAACTTATCATGAGATATCACTGTGTGAGGAGAGAAAACACTTGAAATCTGCAGGATTAGCCACTCACTCTCTGTAGACAGCCCTGCACAGGACACCAAGTCAAAATCAGCAGGTTGCTTGGTGAGCACGGAATCCGAACAAGGAGATATAAATAAATCAAATATTTAATGGCATCAGTGTAAAATCAGCATTGTTTCATTCTTCTAAAAAAATGGCAGTTTTACCAGTAGGACAAAATATGCGCAAAGTTCGATAACCCTGGCTCTCTTTTCTCTGAATGGTATGCACCTGACATCCACCTCTAATTCCTCTCCCCAAAGTCACCTCTGTGACAATTTTTTTATCTATGCGTGCAGCTGACCAGATCCTAGATCTCTGTTTCTTTACCCTTAGGGGTAACATATTCTTTGTTTAAATGTGTTCCTACAGTCAAACAGGTTTCTGCCAAGTTCTGTTTGCTATATAATCTTTTTTGCCCTTAAAAGTTAATTTTGCATATATTTGTTCTGATCAGTTGCTTTCATAACTTACTTTCAAAGGGCAAGCTCGTTTTCAACTCTGCAGGTAAGGCAGGGCCTAACCTACCCAGAGGGCCGTCAGTCACACGCCCGCTAGCTATCCCATTGCTCATTTCTTCAACTGATCATTTGGGTTCTCTGTAAAAATAAAGTAAAGAATACTCTCAAATAAAAATTTTAAAATAAGCTTTTTATTTTCCTTGTAATCATTTTAGGAAAGTTGCCACTGAGGGCTGTTTATGAATTACACTATCACTGTTCAAACCACATCAAGTATCTGCAATGTTTCTATTAATCTCCATGACTAATCTGGTCAGAACCTGTATGTATTTAGAAAATGTCTCTAAATATTATGAAAAGGCATTAATTATATATAATTTATATATTTATATATTAATTATACATACTTATATAGTATATGTTATTTTATACATTTATATATGAATATAAATATATTTTATAAAATTTTATCTATTACTTATATAATATATAGTATATATTAATTTTATATAAGTATATATTTCTATATAGTTGTGTGTGTGCATATATATATAAACATATGAGTTCTGTCCAAAAGTTATCCAGCCATGTAACATGAAAAATAGGGACGTTTATTGAAGAAGATATAAGAAACATTGTACACAGGACAGTGACACCTCAGATCCCTTCAAAGTAGGCACCTTGGGACCTCAGACAGTTCTCCCAATCGCCATCAGCTGCTACCCCATTATATTTTCCTGAATCTCATAGATGGTGTAGAATCTCTTCCCTTTCAATGGTGATTTTAGTTTAGGGAAAAGCCAGAAGTCACAGGGCACAAAATCTGGCTGTAGGAGAGCTGAGTCACCTGGATGATTTGATGTTTCGCAAAAAAGTTCTACACAAGAAGTGATGCATGAGTGGGCACATTGTCATGATGAAGCTGCCAATCACCAATTGCCCATAGCTGTGACCTTTTGAATCATCTGAATAGTTTCTTCAGAGGAATGTTCAAGCTTAATGCAAAATTTGGTGCAGATTTGTTGCTCTACTTGCTCAGTCATTTTGAATGTGAGAGCCACACAGCACACGTGCTCACTCAGCAGTGTCTACCTCCCCACTGATTAGTACAGTGAAGTCATCATTGTTCACACATACCCACTCCAGTCCACTCTCCTTGGATGCCAGGTTACATCAATGTTGCACAAACTGTTGTCGTTGTATTAACTAACAATGGCTGGACTTTTTCCGAACAGACATTGGTACATATGTAAATAAATACATACGTACTATAACCAAACTTCCCTACACATAAATAAACTATGTTCTATTGGAAATTATTGGCTTATTAACCCACCATCTGGAAAGTGAAATATCTTTTCTTTACAGAAACATGCATTTATTCATTCTTTCATTAATAAATACAGACTCTGTGCTAGGATCCATGTCAGTTGTTGGGAATTCAATATCAATAAGGTGGCCATAGCCCCAATCCTCAAGAAATAAATAATCTGTAGAAGGTATTAACATGCTATCAGAATATAATACTCAAGGGTCAGGTATGACTTTCCAAAGAAACTGATATCTAGTCTGAGACCTTAAGAATGAGTGAGTGTTAGGCAAAAGGAGAGGCTGGCTAGAGAACTTCAGGGAGATGAAAGAGTATGTTTAAATCCCCAAGGCAAAAAGAGACTGTTTCTCAGACAGGTTCATAAAAGTCTGTTTAATCCAAAATACAGTAAAAGTGGAATCATAAATTGATTAAAACGAAGAAAGAAAAAAATCTAGTTCTCTGATCTTACATCTAAAGCCCATAAGAGTCCTAAAGAGGTTATCTTATCTAACCCTTAATATTCAGGATGAGGAGACTGTGGTGCAATAACAAGTCCAACGTAACGTGAAAGTTAGCATCAGAGCCCAGACAAGAAGCCAAGTCACCAAATTCTCCCGGCAAACCTGGCCTCAGTGATAGACATAATTGTACAATGGAATGTGCTTACAACTGTGCAACTGTATTCAGAGTTCCAATTTAAGATAATATGCATTCTGAATGTTACACATTAGACTCAGAGATTTTAATTAACATGTTCTTAGATGAACACATGTATGTTAATATCTATATATACCTATCTATATACATAGATATATACATATATCAGGGATTAAGTTTCATTGCAAGTGAAAGATGTCTCATATATGGTGTCTTAAAATATTTGTGGTTTTGTTTTCCTCGTGCAACTAAAAATCTAGAAATTAAAAAAAATCATCTGTCATGTTGGCACTACAGTGTTAACAAAGACCAACCATCTGTCCCTTCAACCTTAGCATGTTTTGGTTGTCTCATTGGCACAAAATGGCAGACAGCACTCCAACATCACAACAGGGCCCCAGTAAGAAGAAGGAAAGGGCACCGGCTGGGTAAATCTGCTATCTGTTTAAGAACTTTCCCAGAAGCTTCACCTAGCGACCTTTACTTATACTTCTTTACCTGAACTGTGTCATATACCACTCTTTTTGTAAGAAAGGCTAGAAAATACAGTGTTTATTCAACCAAGTGCATTGTTGCCCTGACAGAATTAACTGTTAAGGTCTAAATCGGACATCTGGCCAGGGACTTAAATGTTGCTTCCCCCCCCCCTCATTTAGCCATTTGCTTAATATTTGAGCAGGTAATGCCATGTCCATAAATTTGTTTCTCTCATTTGTCAACTGGAGTGGGATTAACTAAATATATTTAGTTTTGAAAATTTCAATAAACTGAATAGTTTCCTCAGTCTTTGGCTAACCATTTTTTCTAGAGGTTTATCAGGAAGAAACAAAAAGAAAAAGTAGGCTCAGGCCCCTAAGGGGATAGTTGGCTCTCTCCTGTGACGCTTACACCTTCACCCAGGAGAGACTGAGACATAGTTCTAGGACACAGAGTCAGATAAAAATGGATTGGTCTGGAAGCTTGCTGGTTTACACAAGGCATCTCACAGCTCTGGATGTCCTTGGCTGGTGAACAGATAGCTGTAAAGGCCTTAAAGAAATCTTTTAAGCTTTCAAATCCCTCTCAGGAAAATAAGGAGGATGAAGACCCCAATGTCCAACCTCTTTTCCCTCCAAGCAGTGGTTCTGTCTGTTCACATCATCGTAATCTATCTGGGTCTCGTTTTAATAAGGACCATTGTTTATTTCTAGATAAAGCTCTCTTTACAGTCTGCAGAGGTGGCATGTGAAGATTAAACTGATATTTTACTTCTTATACATATGTTAGTAAAACAAACTTCCTGAGCTCAGTTTCAAACTACTTATATTCTCAGCACACAGCACGTCACATGTGTATTAAATAAACTCACAGCTGTTCTTAAACCAGAGGTAGTGACACCATGTGACTTCGTATGTGGGAGAGGAAGGCCGCCAGCAATGAGGATTCTCCTCAGAACACTTATGTGCTACAAGAACTCAGCCTCTGGAAGTTTTATTTAGCCCTGGGCTCCTCCGGGGACACTTCTTTTGCCAGTCCTTTCAGGAATGGAACATTGCTTTAAAGGTGATATTAGCAAACCAATCCAAAATAACCATTCTTTTCAACTGTTCATTGATTATTCCTCCAGGGGTCCCTTTGAGGGTGTGACAAACCAGAAGCTAAGGTGCCATGTCTATTTATTTATTGGCATCCAGCACAATGACATGTGCAGTCAGGCATTTAATACCTGATGTTGTGTCCATGGCAGTGACTCTGACTTTGAGTAGGTGAATACGCTTACACATCTGCAAGCCTAATGGGCCCTTTTAGTAGTTGTGAGTAAGAGTAAGGAATGGAGGAGATCTGAGAAGTCACAAGTGTTTAAATGGCTTGTCAGAATTTTAAACTCTAATGAAGAACTTGCAACAAAGCCAAATAAAGCCACTTTAAACCCAGAAATCATCAGTGTTTTAATATGAGAGAAAGGCTGATTCTCAAAGTTAATTTGAAAAATTAAAGCTCAAGAATATGACTTGAACAAGTTATAAATTTACAGTACAAAAATCTGTCTGCCCCATTTCCAGGCTTATACTGGATATTGTACAAAAATTAGCTAGGATGCAAGCAAGGCATGCTTGTTTGTGCCAGTTTTACACTATTGACTTGAAAAATGTGTGTTACAAAAAAGTGTGCTTTTGACGATATCAGCTGTCTGTATAATCATCTCACATTTCAGATTCTAAACTTTTTTATTGTTTTTGGTACTCCTAGTTTTGCACATTTTTGGCCAATAATTTTTGTTTGACCTGGATCATGGCAAAATCAATTTGGTCAACTGTACAGAAAACTACTACTTATTTAAAATGGTAAATTCATGATGCTGACTCAGACTATGATTACAGTAGATGTTTCTGTGCTCCAGGGAATTAAGGGAATGGTCCTGTATTGATTAAATAATGTGATGACATCTCTCTTAAATATGCTTTGTGATGCAACTAAACACCTGTGGCTCCTCCACCTTAACTTTCAGAAAACTTTAGATAAATTTGTCCCTGAATATATTCATCACTAAGAAGGAAGTCATTATAAAATGCTCTTTTTGACTAAAATGTATACTACTTTCTAATAAGGATTTTCTCACATGGTATATGAGCTTTTCACTCATTCATGTATTAGTTTTCTGAAAACATTTTACTCCCTCACACATCATCAGTTTAATTTCACAATTAGCTAACATATGTTACATGTTATACATCGCTGTCTAATTTGTAAGTGTAGATAATTTTAGAATCAAAAAGAGATATCAGTAAACTGTCTTTTTTCATGAATGTAAAACAAACCAACAAACAAAAAACATACAAACAAAATAACACCAACAAACAATTGCAAAAGCTTTGGAATAAGGTATTAGCTACAAACAAAATCTTTTATTAACCTCTAACCTTTCAATTTGGTTAAAGCTTATAAATACTTCAGCTAGTTTTCCTCTGGGGACTATGATGATTTGTTCTATAAAATTTGTTCATTATCCCTTCATGTGTTAAATAAAAAGAGGTGGCTAAAGTCATACAATAATATTTCAGCACATTTTTCTTTAAAAGTAATATTAATAATGTGCCCAGTATAAACAAAGCTTATAAGTATTATTAAAGAACAACTTAATCACACAGCATAAGATAATATGACTACTGGGGGTATGCATTTACAGGTAAGAAAGGTTTTTATAATACACGGATTGTATATTTTATCTTTCACCAAAAAAAATACAGGGTAGTAGTTATATATCACTTTCCAGTTTGTAAGTGTAGGCAATTTTAGTACTTGTAAAGCCATACACACCCAGCATATTTCTCAACTTAGTGTGCATATATTACATCATATATTAATATATAACATATTAATATTAATATATATTCAGACCCCCAATGAGCTACTCAGTTGTAGGCAGGGTGGGCAAATACAAAGTTTTGAGTGTCTGTGCCGTTGGGGTACAAATGTAACTATGTCCCACTTGCCAAAGAAAAGACCGTGTATGAAAACTCCAAGCCTATAATAATGAATTAAAAACAGTTTCTTGCTATAAAAGACAGAAACATTGCTAAGCTATTCCCTCCCAGAATCTTAACACATGGGCTCCCCCTGGAAAACTCCTCTGTGTGCCAACAGATTGTGAAAACAACAGTAGATGATAACACTGCCCAGATTACACTAATGACTTAAAAACACTTTATCTGGTCCTCGAAATTATCTTGCATAAAAACTTTGCTTCCTGTTTTTCAAGAAACTGGGTCCTCAAGAGATTTAAGTAGTCCAAAGTCACAGAAACAGTTCAGGGGACATAATGAAGCTAGAAACCTGTTTTGTAAAATCTGGTACTTGTTACGTGATAACCAGCACCACTGGAAAAGAAATAGTGCTTAAGCAAGAATGGACAGGCAATGACCCCACTGGTCAGTCACACCTGTCTCAACTGTTTTGAGGGTCACCTGAAGCACAGTTCAAGTCACCAATTTATAGTTCAACAGGGAAGAAAATCCGTCAATGACTTCATGTATAATGATGATTTCAGTTTCCCTTTTGCCCAGGAGACAAACCGTAGCTTTCTCCCAGAGTAACCCAAATAAAATCCAAGCACCAGATATTTAGTATCTCCACTGTACACTCAGTAAAGGCAAGAACCATGGGTAACCTCAGCAAAACCGGTTTATCTTGTTGGGAAAAATGAAAAGCATCTGCAATAGCATCAACAATAATACATACATACATACATACATACATACATACATACATAAAGACTTTAAAAACCTTAAAACAGTAATCTAGAATATTACTGAAAGTTTTGCATGTGAGTAACCAAGTATGGCAAGAGAAATAATAATAAATTTCTTTATTTCTCTCTAAAATACACTAAACTTTACCTTAACTGCCTAGATACAGTTTTTTTGTCTCTCTTCCATACTCAAGCTGTGCTTTCTTTCCTTTTCTCTTTTCTTTTCTTTCTTTCTTTCAAGTTTGAGATGGTTAAGGGTCTTCCTTATTTTTTTTAATTTTTAATTTACTGTTGACATACAATAATTATATTAGTTTCATGTGTACCACCCCATGATGAGACAGTTATGTAACTTACAAAGTGAGCACCCTGATAAATCCAGTGCCCATCCGACACCATGTATAGTTGTTACAATGTTGTTGAGTGTATTTCCTATGCTGTACATTGCATGCACTTGACTCTTTTGAACTACCAGTTGGTACTTCTTAATCCCTTCAACCTTTTTCACCCACCCCCCAGTCCCCCTGCCATCTGGCAACTGTTGAAATATTCTCTGTGTCTATGAGCCTGTTTCTGTTCTGCTTGTTAATTTGTTTTGTTTTCTAGAGTCCAGGTAAAAGTGAAAACATCTGGCATTTGTCTTTCTCTCTCTGACTTATTCACTCAGCGCAATCCCTTCTAGGTCCATTCTAGGTCCATCCTTGTTATTGTAGATGATAACATTTCATTCTTTTTTTGTCTGAGGTGCATTCTATTGTATATATGCACCACTTATTTATCCATTCACTTATTGATAGAGACTTAGGTTGCTTTCATATCATGACTATTGTAAATAATTCTGCAATCAACATATGGATGTATAACTCTTTTCAATTTAGCATTTTGGGTTTCTTTGGACAAATACCCAGAAGTGGACTTACTGGGTCTTTTTTTATCTGTTGTTAAAGAATTTGTTTTAAAATCTATTTTGTCAGGTATAAGTATTGCTAACTAAGCTTTTTTTGTTTGTTTCCATTTTCATGAAATACCTTTTTCCATCCCTTTATTTTCTGTCTTTTTGTGTCTTTCCATCTGCATTGAGTCTCTTGTAGACAGCATATGTAATGGTCTCGTTTTGTTATTCAGCCATGTTGTGCCTTGATTGGAGCATTTAATCCATTTGCATTTAAAGTAATTGTTCATATACGTATTTATTGACATTTTATTATTCATATTTTTTACTTTTTTTCCTTAAAGGAGATCCTTTAACATATCTTATAATACAAGTTTGGGGGTGATAAACTCCTTTAGCTTTTCTTGTATGGAAAACTCCTCATGTGTCCTTTGATTCTAAATGATAGCTTACCTGCGTAGAATGAGTAGTCTTGATTGTAGGCCCTTGCTTTTTATACTTTGAATATTTCTTGCCAATCCCTTCTGACCTGAAGTGTTTCTGATGAGAAATCAGCTGACAGTCTTAAACAGGAGCTCCCTTGTAGGTAAGTAACTACTTTTCTCTTGCTGCTTTTAAGATTCTCTCTTTGCCTTTAACTTTTGGCTGTTTAACTATAATGTGTCTTGGTGTGGGCTTCTTTGGGTTAACCTTGTTTAGGGCTCTTCCTGGACTTGCATGTCTATTTCCTTTACCTAGGTTAGGATAATTTTTTGTTTTTATTTTTTCAAATGGGCTAGCAATTTCTTGCTTTCTCTCCTATCCTTTCAGCACTCCCATGGTGCAAATGTCGGTATGCTTAAAGTTGTCCCAGAGATTCCTTACACTATCCTCTTTTTTTTGGGGGGGGATTATTCTGATTGGGTGCTTTTTGCTTCCTTATCTTCAAAATTGCTGATTTAATCCTCTGTTTCTTCTACTCTACAGTTGATTCCCTATAATGTATTCTTCATTTCAGTTAGTGTATTCTTCATTTCTGACTGTTTCTTTTTTTGTTTTCTATCTCTATTTTTACATTTCCTATCTCTTTGTTGAAGTTCTCATTATGTTCTTCTACTCTTCTTCTATGTTATTAAGCATCTTTATAATCAGTGTTTTAACTCTGCATCTGGTAGATTGCTTGTCTCTATTTTATTTAGTTCTTTTTCTGGAGTTTTGTTCTGTTTGCATTTGAGGCGTGTTTCTTTGTATCCTCATTTTGTTTCCATGTTTTAAGTACAGCTGCTATGTCTCCTGGTCTTAGTAAAGTGATCTTATGTATTAGGTGTCCTGTGGGGCCCAAGAGTGCAGTTTCCCCAGTTGCTTGAGCTGGGCGCTCCAGGTACACCACCTCTTCCAAGAGGGCTGTGTGCACTTTGCTATTGCAGTTGAGCCTTAATTGCTTTTGGCACATCAATGTGAGGGGATTGATCCCTAGGCCAAATGGCTGTGAGGACTGGCTGCAACCACCAATCAGCTGTGCAGGGGCCCACCACCCAGAGCAGAATTCTCATCAGTGGGGTTCAGGTACCTGCTGCATTCACCCCTTGAGTGTGTTGCTTGTGGATGTGGTTGGGTGGTGCTTCAGCTAGGTCTGAAGATGTCCACTAGGTGCACTGACTCTGGGGCTTCCTGAGAGGTGCAGGCCAAGGTCAGCCACCACCTGTTTTCTTCCTGGGGCCACCCAGCATGAGCTACAAGTGGTCTGCAGATGGCTGCCACTAGTGTTGGGCTTGGAGGTGCCCCAGAGAGTCCAAGCTATAAACCAAGGCCAGCTGTTCCTAGTGCCAAGTCTTGGGCCACTTAACAAGAGGTATGAGGTATGAAGAGGCCAGATGCTGCTTGATTGAGAGATTTTTAGGAAAGTCTGCAGCATGAGCCAAGATAGAGCATTTGTATAAAATTAAAATAAAAAAAAAAAAAAACCTTAAAAAGATTTGATTGGGCCTGCAAGTTGAGTGGGGTGGTTTCTCAGGGAATCCCCGGGGTGGGGCAAACAATGTTATCCAGCTTGATGGAAACTCAGATATGCTGCCCATCAGCTGGCTCCATGAGGGAGGGCCCAGAAAAGGAACAATGTCCTCTACAAGCACTTATGTCTGGGAGAAAGATGCACCTCCATCTCTTACCTTGATGGCAAACAATATATCTCGTCCGTGTATGTTCCTGGTAGCTTTGGAGCTGCTGCCACACAGCTGAAGCTCAGAGTAACTGAGTCTGAGTAAATCTGCACATCAGCCCTTTAAGAAGAGCTGCCTGAGACTCCAGGAGACTCTGTCTCACTCAGCCACAAGCCCTGCTGGTTTTTACAGCCAGAAGTTATGGGGACTCCTCCTCTTGGTACTGGAGCCCTGGGCTCTGGGGCCTGGCATGGGGCTGGGTCCCCTGGCTCTTCAGGGGGAACATCTGCAGTCAAGATATCCCTCCTGAATTGTATCCTCCACATGTGAGTGTGGGACCCGTCAATTCAGCGTCTGGGCCCTGGTTTCAACTGCATTCTTTATGTCCATAGTTGTAGGACTTCTGTTCAGCTAGATTTCAGGTGGATCTAAATGCTGATTGTTCTGCAGTTTACTTGTAATTTTGATGTCTTTGTGGAGAGTCCTAAATACTGCATTTAGGTAGGTGCCATCTGGACTGAAGCTGGTATAGCAGACTATGTGTTGTCTCACTTTCTCTTTCCTCTCAACCCCTCCTCCCACACCCAGATTATTAATCTTTCCTCAGTTTATTTCTTATGTGAAGTGACTTATTATTTATCTAATATTCTAAAATTTATACATTACATACTCCTAACAACAAATAACAAAAGATCCTTGCACACAAGAAACATTATGTGTGTATATGCATATATGCACACATACAACACACATATATACATATATGCTGTACTATACACATGAAATATATACTTTTTTATTTTATAATTACTATGTATATATGTGTTCACATATAGATGTATAGCACATACAGTGTATATACAAACTACATATAAATATATATATAAACAAAGTCTTATAATTTTATTTTGGTGTATTTATTAACATCCTCACTACTATATATATTTTTATACTTACCTGAGGATGTTTTTTATTGATTCTAGAGAGAGAAGAAGAGAGAGTGAGAGGGGGAGAGAGAGAGAGAGAAGAACATCTACATGACAAAGAAACCGATCAATTGCCTCCCATATGTGCCCTGACAGGGGATTGAACCCACAACCTAGATGTGTGCCCCTGACCAGAAATCAAACCTGCAGAATTTTGGTACATGGGGAGATGCTCCAACCAACTGAGCCATCTCCACAAATATGTTTTTTATTTAAAACCAATTTCCAATATAGAACTCATAATATAGCAATTTCAATAAATATTTGAGTGGCTAATAATTAACAAATTACTTATTTTTTAGTTTGTTCATCCGCATGTAACCTCTAAGTTCCTTGGGGACTCCTGGAAGCCTAGACTTGTTCTTGGGCTTCCAAGTTTTCTCCCTAGGCCTCTAGATTACATCTTAGGGATAAAATAATAGAATCAGCGACACAAGGACTAAACATTTGGCAGAAATTATTCTTTTCTAAAGCTCATCATACTCTGAGTTCCTATAACTGTCGGGTGTAGAGTGCATATTCCCTGTGAAGGACGTTAGAAAAGGCCTCTAATCCGCCCACTTGATAATCAGGTTAATGAAATCACTTCCCTAAAATAGTGAAGGAAAGCAACAACCCATCTGACAACAAGCAAAAGTGCCCTTTCTCTCGATACGCAGTGAGATTGAATGGGCGGAAGGGAAATGCTATTATTTTATGAGTCTTTGAACTTACACACTGTGTATGCTGATATGTTTTATTGTGAGATGAACAACGACAAATCAATTACAATGTGAAATCTGGAATGAATAACACAGACAACTGTGAATTTCTACGTCTGTATTATGTGGAAATCAAGCAACAGCAGAGCAGTTGCACAGTTTACCTGAGTTTTATTCTAAGTATCAGGGACGTAGAAAAGCAGCTATGTGTGAACAATCATTACTAGAAAATATAAGTAACTATTTAAAAAAGCACAGATGATTAAATTGTAGATGATAGCAAATGCTTATCAATTCTGTATCATTTCTGCCTTTTGCCAGAAATATTATTTTTAAAACAATCTTCCCTCAATTGATTTTTCTAATACTCAGCGGCTATATTCATAGCAGAATCTATATTAAAAATGCTTTTTTGAAACTTCACCAAAATCTGCAATATTTAATAAACTTTATCTCAAGTAAATAGTTTGGAAGTATGATATAAATAAGGATAAAACAAGGAAAGCACAGCGAAAAGCAAAGAAAATAATTTTGGTGTGTTTGCACTTCTGTAAAAAATATTGAGAACTCTCTCTTTTCTCTGCTCATTCTCTAATTGTCCTGAGGGACTCAGAACACTGCTTTTTGACTTTTAATGCTTAATCTTTTGATTCCATACATCACTGTATTCTGTATTTTTGAACCAGTATCAACTATAAAGCTTTTATGTGGTAGTAAGTTATCTTACATTTAAAATTTTAAATATGATCAAAAAGAGAGAGAGCAATGAAGGCAAAACCACCAATTTAGAATATTAATAAGATGCATCACTTATTTTCTCAGCTCAGGGGTGTCAGGTTTGTGCATTCTGCCTCCCATAACATCAGATGTGGGAGGCTGAGGCCATGGTCTCCGGTGATCCTACCAGATGGCCTGTCAGCATGGTGATGTGGCATCCGCATGGGTGAAAGGAGTCGAGAAGGGACTTGGACAACTCGTACTCATCTAGGATCAGTTGTCAGTGCAGTCAGCTGATGAGTCTTGGAAAAGAAAATTGTGGAGTTCCCTCCTGCAGGCAAAACTAGGTTGTACGTGGACTGAAAGTATTTTGAAGACAAAAAGGCAAGAGACAGAATGGCTTCCTGTCCCTCTAAAATTGTCCTTTACAGTTTCTTCCAAGGCTCACTCATTTTTAAAGCCACTTCCTCTTCATTCTCCATGGCCATTCTTTAACAACTCCCTTCAGATTAGGGCCCAGGTAACACAGGACTTAGTGTAACATTCTCCCTTGCTTCTCCCCAATGTGAGCAATTCTTCCACATTCTGGCTTCTGCCACACCTACTTATGTTTCTATGCAAAACTTTTATTCACTTTTCTTTCACAGAAGACCTCACTGGCCAATTGAACCTGACTCTAATATTAGTATGGACAACAGGGGAAACCTTTGCACTCTGTGCTGTAAAAGAGGTGCCCTACTTAAATTTTGGGGCTTTTTTTTTTTTTTGAGAAACAAAAGCCAAGTTTGTTTGTTCATTTCCTCTGTAAGATCCTTTGCCTGAGACTCTGCCAAAATGGTCTTTAACCACCACACAACTGCAATCAACCACTTTTTGGGTTTTTTAAAAAACTTTTTTTTCAAATTCTTGAAACGCAGCAAAGAAAAAGATTCAAGTAAAATCTTTGTTTTTAAATTCAGTGAAGTGAAATCTTTGTATCCTATTAGAGTATACTTGTACTTCTACTTCTCGGGACTTTTCACATCTGGACGCTCTGTCCTGTCACAGCTTAAGGAGAGGCCTGCAAACTACTGCCACGGAACGGATTCAGCCACTACCTATTCTTCTGTGGCCCATGAACTTAAAATGATTTTTGTATTTATTAATCATTGGAGAAGTCAACTGAATGGTAAATCATGGCAAGTGAAGAATCACATGAAATTCAGATTTCAAAGTCAATAAATAAAGCATATTTTTTTTTTGTTTTGGCACACAGCCTTGTCCATTTCCTTATTTATTGTCTGCAGCTACTCAGACCAGAGTTAAGAAGTTGGTAAGGAGGTCATTTGGCCTGTGCAGCCAAGAATGTTTGCTATCTGGTTCTTTACAGACCCAGTTTGCTGACCCCTGTTTAAAAGCATGAACTTAGACTAAAGAGACCCAAATTTAAATCCAACTCTGTTATTTACTAACAGAGTTGTTATTTAATCTGGAATCATGTCACAGGGAGTATGGTTTCTAGGAATAAATGAGAAGATGCACAAAGACCACCACAGCAATTTATCTGATGACGAATAATGTTAAATAGTTCTTTGTTAAAAAGTTGCCTAAAATTTTCATTACTACTTGTTGCCTTCTCTGTGCCTCAGTTTCCTATGTATAAAATACAGAAAATGCTGCCCTGGCTAGTGTGACTCAGTGGATTGAGTGCTGGCCTGCGAAACAAAGGGCTGCTGGTTCGATTCCCAGTCAGGGCACAAGCCTGGGTTGTGGACCAGGTCCCCAGTAGGGGGTGCATGAGAGGCAACCACACATTGTTGTTTCTCTCCCTCTCACTCCCTCCTTTCCTCTCTCTGAAAATCAATACATAAAATATTTAAATAAAATTAAATTAAATAAATTACAGAAAATACCAAATTTTGTTCTACCTTGTTGACATAGTTTTCTAATGATAATATAACATTAAAAATTCAGTCACTTTGAAAGTTAAAGGTATTATCCAAAATTTATCTTCCTAATTCTTTATTAGTTTCTAGGGCTGTCATCACAAATTTGTTGGCTTAAACCAACAGAAATGTATTCTCTCACAATTCTGGAGGCCATAGGTCCAAAATCAAAATGTTAGCAGGGTTGGTTATTCCTGTAGGCTCTGGGGGATAATGTGCTCTATGCCTCACTGCTAGCTTCTGGTTACTGCCAGCCATCCTTGATGTCCTCTGGCTGGCGGCAGCATTTAATTATACCTCTCCCTGACCTTGGTGGCCTCTTACCTGTGTGCCACACATTGTGTTAAATCAGGGCATATATTTTTATGATTTGACCTAACTGTAGACATAGATCAGCAGGAAATTATTATAAATATGCATAATAAAAACATAAAGTTATAAAATTTTTAATTATTACGTAAGTCTGTTAAAGAGGACATTCCTACCTGAGTGTTTCTAAGAATATTATCTTCTCCCTCGCTGCTGCATTAGTATTCTCTCTTTTTCAATGTCTACAACTCCCACTTTATTCATTGTATTTAGTCCACATTCCTTTTCTTCACTCAGTTTATTTGCTATTTCTTTTTTCTGTGTCTCTGTGTACCTGGTGAAGAAACTGAATAGTCAGCTGGTACTCTCTGTGTGCCTGTCTGCATGCCAATACTTGTTGCTCTGCCCTATTTAACAGGCCCGAGTTCTTGATGAGAAAATATGCTCTGCACAGAGACCAGTACAATGTGGGCAATCATATGGAGAGACACTTATTTTCCCTGCTAAGCAAATAGCTTATTACTGAAAACCACAAGAACTGAGATGAAGTCTGTGTACAAGAAATGACATGAATCATACAAGTCTTAGTCAGGCTTAAACCATTGTGTATGTATACATAGAAGCATGCATAAGCACACAGACTCCAGCTGTTTATTTTTTCCTTTTCTTTTCTTTCCTTTTGAATGTGCCTTAATTCTCTAGTAACCCCAAGCCAAAGATTAAGTCAAGTAAGATCTCAGTGGGAATCAGATCCAACCCTGTTTCTGGGTAGAATTCATTGAAAGGCTCAAAGCGTTGAAAGGATGACTTCCTCCCAGAAGCCATCAGAGAGTGTTTTCTTTATACCAGTTTATTCTACGTGGTTACTTCTCACTACATGGGTCATTGGCTGGTGTGAGGAGAGGATCTCAGCACTGGTTATTTGCCTGAAAATACGATGCAAAATTTGTTTGCTTTTTTATAATTTCTAATCAACAGGTACTCAGGCTCCTTTTGGAGGTAGAGCGATGTGTAGTGTAAATAGATGAGCCCCAAGATGGGGATCAGGACGCCTGGATTTAAAGCACAGCTCTGCAAGACATGAGCTTTCTCAGGACATGAGATAGGATTCTCTTCAAATCTCTTTCTAGCTCTGAGTCGATCAATCATTATATGATCTTTGAGTTCCAGTTTTACCTTGGTGAATCATAACTAGTCAATCATAGCTACATAGTTCTTGTTACCTTGCCAATTTTATGAAAACTATTGTATCCAGAAATGAGAAAATACCAATATTGATAAAAAATTATTTCTCTGAACTACAAAAGGAAATTATGTTTTTTGAGGGCATTTTTAGTGCCTGCTATGCATCTTTTCACTTGTGAGCACTAAGGGAGGGGAGAGAGATAAGAGAGAAAATATGAAGAGAAGGGGCACTGGGTTTGGAATTGAATAAAAATGGAGTGTTAAAGAAACAGAGCTTTTATCTTTCTGTATTCAGAGCAACAAAGTAAAGGCGAGAGAAATAAAAACTGGTGGATTCACTGGTAACCGTGTATATGATCTTGCCGGAGTCAGGATTCTGAGGTGATTGTTATGTAAGATGATGACCGTGCATTCCCTAGCAAGGAGCTGGTCATCTTAAAGAAGTGTTTCTCTAACTTTAGAGTTCATGCAAAACACCTGGGAATCTTGTTAAAATGCAGATTTGGATTCTGTAGATCTGAGCTGGGGCTTAAGACTCTGCATTTTGAACAAGCTCCTAGGTAATTAATGCCAATGTGTTGAGTAGCAAGGGAACAGGTATTTAATAAATGTAGTGCCTTTGCCCTTCCTCTGTCCCCATGCAAGCATAAGTATGTTTGCTCTGAAGTGATAGATTGGAAAGTTGTTCTTCTGTTTGGTTTGGTTTGGCTTTATTCTGATCAGTATGCCTGCTCTGTATCAAAGTCATCTATCACCTACAGTGAGGACAAAGCACACCAACAGGGCATTATTTTCAAGTCATCTTATGTCAACCTGCTGGGACAAGTCCCCAAACTTTCACCACTGGGATTTCTTCTCTTCTGAAGCCACCACTGTCAGTTCTCAAATACTGAAAATTATTGATTAAAATTGTCACCCTCCTTTACACTGACAGGCAGTGTTCCCAGTAAAATTTTATTCTTTTGCTTGTTTTAGACTTACCTCTGTTGGGCAAATGTAACACAAAAAATAAATAAATCTTGTACCTACATTCCTCCATTCTCGTGGTTTTACCATTTTTTATAGTCTTCTGTTTCTTCAATGATAGCAAAAGACCTAGAAACCACTTATTTGTCTTTCTACTATTTTTCTGTAAATAATAAAAGGTAATTTATTCTTCCTCTGTATGATTGAAGCATATTTTAAATTAGCCATTTAAGCATAGTCTGTAATTAAAATTATGTGGGCATTTAGGACTTGTTCTCCAAAAATGCTCTGTGACTTTCTCTGAACTAGCTCTTAGAGTCCAGGTGCAAAGCAGCATAAACACAGTGAGGGAAAAATCAGCCATCTCTTGGGTTCATGAACTGGCCATTTATCTATCACTTCCCAGGCAAAAGCTATAGATATGTTTTTCCGGGAGATTAAGTATTTCCCAGAGTCAGCAGGAAACGTGAAATCTTCTCTTGCTGCATTTAAATAAAAGGTAGTTGGATTTCTTTCTGTTCCAAATCTTGCATGGACCAATACCATTCTAAAAAAACAACAAAAACAACAAACAAGGAAGTATATACCTCTGGGAGATTCTATTGTTTTTGTAAATACTTCCCTCCCGGAAGAGGATTATTCGTCTTTACCAACTCCTAAATGATGTGCAAGTCCTCCCTCCCCTCGACATCAGTGTTCACCACATCTGAACAGAAGCCCTGAGAAGTGGTAGCGGTCTGTCTCCGACTTTTCCCCCGTCAGGAGAAGGGCATTAGCCAGGTAAGGGATATGCCTGAAACTGACCCTAGCAGGAAGAAGACACATAGAGAAGCAGCGGAACTACGTTTCACCTACTGTCAGCAAGTGACTTGGGCAAGAAAGACATTTTTGTGTTGGAGTCGCTGAGAATTTAGCACTGTTCCCACAACATAACCCAGCAAAACATGACCTATGCAAATGATTTCAAGGAAAGGAGAATGAAGCCCCTCGACTACAGAGTAAGATATAACCTAAATAGCCCAGTAGTTTTCTACAAAAGTTTTAAAAGGTAAGTGAGAATTAAAAGGTCACATTATGCCTTATGTCTGAGTAAATCTTTACTAGGAAAGGTATGTAGATTTCATGTGGATTCTAGTGTTGCTTACTTGGAAGTGCCTGCCTTAAATGCTGGGATGAAGATGACTTTGAGGTATATGTGAAAAGAATCAGACCATTAATATTTGCAGGCATGTGATGGGAGTTATGGTAAGCACAGCAATATATTTGCTAACCTTGTTCTAAAACCAAGAAAAAATACCAAGGTAAACCTGCAGATTTATGTGTGGCATTTTAAAGAAGGAAGTAATATTTTCCTAGGTTCTAGGGGAATTTTATGCTTTTAAATGAGTGTCAAGATAACAACAGATGATGGTAATAATGTAGAATAAGTTCTATTAAGAAAGTTTACTATTTTCACTCTGTCAACATCATCATTTTAAAACTGGAGAGCATTATGCTAAATGAAATAAGCCAGTTGGTGAAAGACAAATACCATATAATCTCACCTATAAAAGGAATCTAATGAACAAAATAAACTAATGACCAAAACAGACTGAAAGTGACCTCCCTCCGTGGGAGGGAGGAGGTACATAATGGTGGAAAGAAGGGGAAAGGACTAGTCAAAGAACATGTATGAAGGACCCATGGACATGGACAACAGTGTAGGATCGACTGGGGGCAGGGATGAGCAGAGAAGGGCAAAGGGGGATAAATTGGAACAATATAATAGAATAACAATAAAAATGATTAAATAATAAAAAATTAAAATAAAAATTTATTTGCTAAATAAGCTATATGATTTATTCATAATAATCTGAATCAAACCTTTGGCACCTACATTGAAACTAAAAAGCTTTTAGCCATAGGAGAATAATAAGAACTTTAATAATTCATCATCACTGTATTTTGTGTCTCCATTTCACTTCAGCCCAAAACCCAGCAGTGGAGCAGATTTTTTCAAAAAATGACCTCCAAATAAGGAAGTGTAATTACTCACAGTCAAAAGTATGGTTAATCATATATTTTTTTTCAACTCTTGCAAAAGTGCAATTTAACAGTCTTACATCTCAATGATTCATGAATGCTATCTTTATGCATATTCATGAAAGAAAGACCTAAAAAGAATACTTTGTCACTTTTTTCCCTTTTTGATGTAGGGAGAGCCGACACTAAAATGACATCTAAGCCATCTGTTCAACTCTTAAAACTTTAGAACTCAACGTGATTGGCCACACAGGGTTTTGAGTGTCTGTGCAGTCATAGTTAATGCTTACCCTCAGCTATTTGGACACCGAAGTATGTGGAGAACAATGATATTGAAAACTTGGGACCCTGAACACTTCTATTTCACATAACTGTTTGCTTTAATAGGTGCTTTATTTTCATTCGCCAGAATGTTTGGGGTTATCAATTCAGATTTGGTTTGAGATTGGTATTTTATAAATTCAAATGAGCACATAATTTTATCCAGTTCAGTAAACCTCTTTTGTTTATCTTTAAGGAGTAAAAGACAATGGAACTAGTGAATGAAGAATAAAAAATCTCTTAAGTAGTGTGATATTCCAGTTTATTATGCAAATGAAAAACTTTTGAGAGTAAAGGATGGCCCTATTAAAAACTATCTAAGGATCATCTCAGGCAACCTAGGACATATAATGACACTGGCTTTCAGAACATTTGGAATCTAAATGCTAAATCAAAATTAATAGGACCATTGATCTTTGTTAGAGGCTGGCTTTGATTATGTTCCTGGTAAACTCTTTGAACTTGCTCAGTCACTTTGTTGGCTGAAAGGAAGGTGGGGTTGTGGAAATGGCGCAGTGAGATGAAGAGCTGCCTGTCCTGAGACCTACTCCCATAATCACTTACAGGATGTGCTGAGGGCTTTATATACAGCGTATTTCTTAGCTGTCACTGCAACATTATGACGTAGTTTCCCAATTTTACAGAACATAAAACTGAGTCTCAAAGACATTAAATAACTTGAACAACTCCATATAGCTAGTGAATAGTGAAACCTGATTCAAAACCAGTTCTAGCTAGCTGGCAAAAGCTACATTATTTTTTAAAGCTCTTGAGAACTTTTCCCTTAGGTGCAGCCTTCAGAGGGCTAGAAGACAAAAGTCAAGAGAATCTTTTTTATCTCAGAGAAGAGAATGAGTATAAAGTTCACTCTTTTATATAACATCAAATCCTGTCTTGTTTCATGACTCTTGGAGCCTTGGCTGGTCCTTCATGAGATCCACAAAGTTCACCTTCATGAGACACAGAATGCTGGGTTTCAGAGTAAGGGTAACTCAGATCACCTCAATGAAACCCCAGTGTGATCCAGTGGGAAGAAAATGAAACTTGTGCTCGGTTTGCTATTCAACCCGGTGGGTGACTTGGGAAGTTGCTCTGCCTCTGATAGTCCTGATGTCCTCATCTGGTGATATTTGCCTTACAAAACTGAAGAGTGACAGTAAATTGAATAAAATATATGATAGAAAGCTATACGATGTCTGGTACATATTAAGATCATATGTAATGAAAGTTGACTTTATTACTTCTTCCCTCCCCCTTGCCCCACCCCTCATAGCACTGAAGGGATTTGAAAAAGAAGATCTGGGTTTAAGTCCTACTCTGCCATTTATTAGCTTCTTAGCCTGGAGATAATTGCTGAGGCTCAATTTCCTCATCTCTAAATGGATATTGTAATAGTAAGTGCCCTTGATATCTTTCTGGACAACTATAAGTTGTATTAAAAAGTTCTTTATAAAACTGCATATAAACATTCTGTAAATGACATATGTAGTTATCATCATCATCATCATCATCATCATCACATTCATCATTATCAGTACAGACTTTTTGTAACTAGGGCAACATCTATGAGATAACCATGGACACTAGACTTCAAGTTAAGGTGAAGCAGCTGATCTTCACCAATGCCTAGAGAACATTGGGTAGAAGAAAGTCAGCAAGTGTGGAATGGTAGAGTAGAAGGTTGAGAAAGTAGGCCCAGGCTGAGATCCTGGTAGTCTTTTAATGCCCATGAAATATGCACAGCATTTGCAATTCCTGGAGATTGTTTGCCAGAATGATAACCTGATCTATTTTGTGAGTTAAGAGATATTGGTGTAAAGTGTGTACACTTAATGGTGTTTTGCTGAGTATTAAGGTCCCTGCAAATAGTAAGATCTGCCCAGAGCCAGTCACAGTCCAAGTTGGTAGACATATCACAAACCAATTGAAGAATTTTATTTAAAGCTTAAAGTGCTGTTATTGTCATCATTTGTTTATTTCAAAATACTTTGGTAGGAACTTTTGGGATGATGAATGTACTCTGCCTGATACTGTGATAGTAAAAAAATGATACTAAGCCTTTGTCAAAACCCATAGAAATGTATGTACATCATTAAAAAAGAACTTTATTTTATGAAAATTAAGAAAATTAAACAGGATATCATGGAAACCTGAGGTGGAATGCATACTATGACAAATGGATCTGTGTAACAAATATATCATATAACCATGCTGAAAGCAGTGTGGAAGAATAGAGCTGATTAAGGAAATTTATAAAATTGTCTTTGTATTTGATACTGTAAGGCTAAAGATAAAAAATAAACTGTACTCTAGGTAGTGTATTTAATTCTCATAGAACTATGGTTAGCAGTTCTGAAATCAATATTCTATGCATACTGGGTCGAACAAATAAGTAAATATTCTAAAGGTAATGAGAATCTGCTTTCCCACTAAGAAATTACACATGAGCAAAGACGAAATGCTAGAGTTAACTACGTGGTGCTTGATTAGGGTTGGAAATATCAATCTGTACTCGTGTCGACTTTCATACAGATACAGACAGACAGATGTATACCACTGTAGCAGTGAGCACATCTCACCCCAGATCTTTGTTTTAATACTACTCTCTAATCGTAGAAACGACACTTTCTTGGGGAAATGGCTGATTCTAAGACTGGGCAGGGAAAATGCAAGGTGAGCCTAGAACATTTTGTGGTCACAACAGATAAGAAAGTGCTAAAAAAAATAGTTGAGGAGCAGTAGAAAGGACACAGAAACTACCCAAAAGAGCTCAAAATGACCACAATTGGAATAATTTAAGCTACAAAATAAATATTTATAGTATTGGATTACAATTCAAAGAATAAAATAAACATCTTTGAGTCCATACTGATGTAAATAAATATGTACTACCTATACAAAGGGGGATGAGCAATTCCTCCTTACTGAAGAATTCTAATTAATAAATGTAGGAATGCAGGAAATACAAAAAAAAAACAGTAGTAATAAATGCTGCAGGTAAGAGCTGCTGTCTATTAAAATAAGTGGAAAATTTTAAATAGAAACAGGATATTTGCATATCCTCAAAGTATCACCCCCAAAATATGTATTAATTTGTGGTAAATTAACATATGTCCACAGATTCTCTGATACTCTATGTATAGAGGTGGAGTTTAATTCCTCCCTCCTTCGATATGGACTGGGCTAAGTGACTCACTGCTAATAAACAGAGTATGAAAAAAGAAAAAAACAAATTTACAGTGGAAAAACTTAACAAACACTATTGTAACCAAACAATTAAGGCTAACATCACCAATAATAGACGCACTGATATAATATACCCTTGGTATGGTAGAAAGAGACAGGCAAGGCACATCAGCTCTGTGGCATCTTTCCTCAAAATATAATTTTAGTTTAATTATGAGAAAACATAGAGAAATTCAAGGTGAATAACAGTCTATAAAATACCAACCAGCACTCTTCGAAGTGTCAAGGTAATGAAAGACACTGAAGAAATATCATCAGTGGTCTTTTTTTTTAAGATTTTATTTATTTTTAGATAGGGGGGATGGGAGAGAGAAAGAGGGGGGAGAAACATCAATGTGTGGTTGCCTCTCATGTGCCCTCAACTGGGGACCTGGCCCGCAACCCAGGCATGTGCCCTGACTGGGAATAGAACCAGTGACCCTTTGGTTCACAGGCCAGCACTCAATCCACTGAGCTACACCAGCCAGGGCTCATCAGTAGTCTTTAGAAAGGGACTAAAGAGACACGACAGCTGAATGCAACATGGTTTCCTGGATTAGATCCCGGAATAGAAGCTCATTAGTGGAAAAATAAGGGGAATCTGAATAAACTATATAATTTAGCTACTGATATGGTACCAATGTTAATTTCTTGGTATTGATCATTATATTGATTATTGATAACTGATATTTGGTAACTGTCTCACGGCTACATAAGATTTTACCTTAGAGGAAGCTAGGCAAAGGGTATAGGTGGACTCTGTTCTATCTATTGAAACTCTTTTATAAGCCTAAATTACTTCAAAATAAAAAGTTAAAGAAAAATTATATCAAAATAAAGACTTTGCTTGATTAAAATGATGAACAACTTAAGTTAGCCTAATGGAATCAAACAATTAGAAAAACTAGAAATATTTTATCAATATTTGTCTTCTCCCTCATTTTGATGTATTTCCTCCAAATACTTGATGTAACTGCGAAAGCATTTTGAACATGACATTCCCCTGATCCCATATCACTTCCAGCTAACACTTGTCTGGAACAGAACCAAGTTTTTCAGGCTTCCCCATACTTAAAGTCAGTAATTCCAAGCCTTCACACACGGATTCAGTATTTAAGACTCTATTCCTTCCTATCTCTCCGCCATCTCTTCCCATTATTCTGTGCAGTACTCAAGGTGGTTGTTCCTCCAATGTGCCCTCCCAAAAGTGTTTGTGTTTTCCAAAAAGAAGTGTGGGAGGTGAACTACCTATACCTCAAAAGGCCAATTCTTTAAACTACAGACCATCAGGTTTCACAATATTTGGGTGTATGCAGTGAAAAAGGTCTTTAAATAGATCCATAGAATGCTTCGAAAGCCATTCCAACTCACAGCCTTCCTAATTTAAGAACTCTTCACACTTTGCAAAGTGTGTTCTCCACATTTCTATTTTTTTCCACGCAAAATAAAAATTATGTATCTGTTGAGGTGTTTTCATGTTGCTATTTTACACACCTATTGTTCTGTGACTCTTCTTATTAGGAACGTTTATCACCATATGTAGTCATAAAAAAGACATGAGAAATTGGTTAATTAAACATTTATGTCTACCTTCAAAACAGAAGATATATTCCTCCGCCCTTCTCATTTGCACTTTGCAACTGTACCTCTCCCTCTCTTTCTTTGTGTTTTATTTTCCCTGAACGTGGTTGTATATGCGAGTTTATGGGTGTGGGTATTCACCTGTGCGTATAATTATGAAATAGGAAAATGCATTTTAAAACACTAAAAGGATACCATGATAAAATGTTGCACATTGATGATTTTTCTTAGAATTTTATGTGTATCTAAGATAATGTGTGCGCAAGGATTTATACGTTATCATAGTAAATGCTTCTGGAATTGCTGAGTAAACCACAACATTAAATTTTACATAATGGCCCTATTGCATTAATTCTTCAGACAGTCGAGAAGTTCTTCCCGATTAACTAATAGAGCTAGGTTCACCTCTCTTCAGCAAACACTTCCCACTTTCTGTTTAGCCAATCTCTCGACTAGGTAATGAGCAGACTGCCTCAGACATATAAGACAGAGATTTTTCATACATATTACATGGAAATGTGAGTTCTGTGCTTCAAATGCTAAATGCAGCAGGAAAACACTAGGTTTCAATGCAATATAGAGACTCTATGGTGTGCTACATTTTGATGAATCTGGGCTATCAGAATTTATCTAAAAACTATTTGATTTTCATTTCAAGAGAAGAGGTCTGGTAAATGATACTTTATAGTACATTAAATAATATTGTCTAAGTAGGTATGTCAAGTTCAGAATATTGTACCATCTTTTATGATCTAGTACTATCAAGTATGAGAGGATCTATAATCACATTTTCTTTGATTATATAACGTTATAAAAAATATCTTTTACTAAGTTTATAGCCTGATATGTTAGAATGTTATTGGATAGAAACCCAACAAAAATCTGAAAGAATTCCTCAAGGACCCTTTGCTCAAACCTGTATATTACTAATACCCCGGTGGGGGTGAAGGGCGTTTGAAGGCATTCTCAGCTCCTAGGGTTACAGAAAGCAACAGAGGAGTACCAGACAGTGACTTTTACCCATTCAAAGGTAGCGTGCATGTCATCATGCTGGAGAATGTTTATTTTAATTTAATGAATTTTTGTTTTCTTTGTCTTTTAAAGTTACCTACAAAAGGAAAGAATGTGGCAAAATATTAAACTTTGAAGACTGAGACTGGCTAGTCATCTGCTCTGTGCACACTCAGAAACACTCTTATCAAGTCACTTTTTAGAATAACAGGTTCATTTTCTCCTTGTGGGTGGAGAACACATATAGGCTACCTTTATCTACATATCATTTGCAAGTAGTAAACATTCTATTTTTATATGGCAAGATTTTATAAACCAAGATTCAGAAAGGAAATAATCTCTCTGAAGGGTAACATGGCATGCGGGTCTCTTCTCCTCTCTCTTCGTCTCCTGCAGACGTTGCTAATCAGCCTTAGCCATGTGCAGCTCTCAAACATGCACTACCAATAATGAGAGTCAGCATGCAAGAAATATTCATTGGCTAATAGATATTTGAAAATGACCAGCTGTGTAAGAACATGTATGCATAACTCATAAACACAGGCAAGAGTGTGGTTAAGGCCAAAGGGAAGTGGGAGATGAGGGCAGAGAGAAGGTGGGCAAAGGGAGGGGGAAATGAGGACATGTGTAACAGTTTAAACAATAAAAATAAGTAAAAAATTCTAATTCTCCTTGGAAGTCTGGCCTAAGATGTGTGCAAAACAACACAACAGTAGTAAAATCATAAACTGTGTCAAATAAAATGACTAACTGTTTAAACTGGATATGATGTAAAATAAATAATATGCGTAATTTGGGAGTGAGGAAGGTGCAGGGCAGCAGTACCCAACTAGGGCTTCTCAACTTAGTACTCAAAAGGCTAGCACACCTTGTCTCACACTGAATTCCAAGTGGCTGCCCTCCAGGTTTTGGAGAAAAAGAAAATGATTCTTTGAAAGAGCGTACTTTCAGGAGGGATGTAAAACACAAAACTATTGATTACTTAGGGTATGTATTGGTGTCTTTAACCTAAGATACTGGAAAGATCTCGAGTTCAAGGTTTTAGATTTCCTGGGACTTTGGTGCTTGGTGAGAGCCTTCCACTTTAAATTCTTGAGTGCTCTAATTCCAACCTTCCAGCCAACTCTATATGCAGACATCTCTGATTCTGGCAACCTAATTGGTGAAATGTAGAGAAGAAAAATTCCAAGAGCTCACACTCAAAATCTATTCTCTAATTAAGAGAAATTATAAAATGGACCTCAAGTTTTTCTTCAAGATTATCCAAATCTTTCTATCAGGAAAAGGAGGAAAGTAGGGTTCTATAAAGAATTCCTATCCAAGAATAGAGATTTAACACCTTATGTTGGACATTTTGGAACTTGAGGACAATAATAAGAATCAGAAGGATGAGAAACCCCAATATCTCTTCTAACTGAACTTTTAAGAGAATAATACAATTGTTTGATTTTTACATTAGTATTAAATTCTTTAAAAATATTGTTCCTGATTAGCAATACAGTGTTGTTGAATTAGCAAACTAATATGATCTGTAATTAGCACTTGCTTGACACCTGTTTCATTTATAATTGATTAATGCCCCATTTTTCAATAATTGAAAAATATCAATCTTCCAAAAACCATTTTAGGACAGAAAAAGTTAAGTAAATATATTTATATAATGATAAATCATTTTTATTTGCCTACTCTAGCATCTACTATATCTGAAATGCATAAAGATGAAAGCCAAATGCCAAAATTACTTTTATTAAATCTTAGATATATTAATTAAAACAATAAATCTTCATTCAGAATGCTGACAGTTATTACAGTAAAAAGTTCTTTTCTGAAAGCCTAATTTACTATTAAATTTTACTTTTAAAATGTTCTATGACAAGAATGCTCGATACTAACAAAAGGAAATATGTTAAAAAGGAAAGGAATTTTGTACCTTAATTATATGTAATTATTAGGAGTATGTTACTAGTATAAAGACACTTGGGCTATATCTACACACTCAAATTTGAATTGTCAAATAACAAGTTATTTTGAAAGCTATCAGCATAAGTTTTTTTTCAGATTGCCTTGTGTATACAATCATAGCTTCAGGTCAAATTTTAAAAAACTGCGCACAAACTGATATGAATCCCCATCTGTGTTTAGTTCCCACAAAAAGATGGAACCTGTTATAGAAATATATTTCAGATGACTTACGCCTCAATTCTGACTTAAAAATATCTCCATTGTACCACTTTTAAACATTTTCATCCGATAGGTTTATCTCTGGGTCAGATTTCTCTGCTTATGATGCATTCTGATAGTGTCTGGCCTACTTCTACAGCTCAAAGAGTGTTCATTAAAATGAAATACATTAACATATAAGCCACAGACAAGGAAGATGAAATTGCCTTAAATAACTACCAAGGAAGTAGGTGTAAATGAAAACAGTTATAGGCTGAAAATTAAGTCAGGCATTAATACTTTGATAGCAGACTGATTCCAAGCTAGGAGATTAATTACTTATTCTAAAATGCTTAAAATGGCCTTGTTATTTAAAGATATAAGAAAATTTAGATATAAGGTTTGTCACTCAAAATGAAGGTAAATATAAAATATAAGGTACTATAATATATACTGTTAAGAAACATATCTACGAAAACAATATAGTTCAAAATGTAACCTTATTTGTACAAAGTATGTACTCAGTAGAATTTTTAATATTAGGAGAAAAAAGAAAGAAGCAGGAAATTGAACTATAAGCATATGTAATTTTTACAAGCTGACTCAATGCTTTTGTGGAAGGGTATACGATTGTAAATAAATTAATACTGTGTTGCAAAAAGGTAAGAATAAACATAGTGGCGTGTGTCCCTATATGTAGGTCAAATGCATAGAAACATCTTTTTTCTGATAATGCCAATTTTTTTGTATTATCAGAGATTTGGGGCTTCTCAATTGTTGAATTCTCCTGAGAATATGTAGTACAGTAAAATGTATTTTTGCTTATTTATACACAATGTATTCAAAGAATGAAAAAAAGAAAATAGTACATGTAATTAAAGACATGGAAGTTTGTATACTATTAACACTTGTTTTATTTATTATTATTATCCACATGACTATGAAGGAGTTATTTCCACGATCCAAATTCTTTCAATATGAAGGAAGGTAGGCATTTTTTTATTGTTGTTGAACTACAGTGGTCCCCATTTTTCCCCTATTGAAGGAAGGTATGTATTTTTTTAATGAAACATTTAAAGTCATCTGCTCAGGATGACCAATGGACTTTGTATCCATTGGAGTAAAATCAAACCAACTGGAGGAGCCGCATGCAGTCTGGCACTAAGAAGGGGTTGAGACCACCATCCTGGCGGCAGAAGTGAGTGCCCTGGTGGGGCACCAATGTCTCCGACGTGTGGGCGAGGGAAACCAGCATACGCCATGCTCTTTGCTCTGAAGTAAATTTTTCTTTCTATAGCGAGCTAAACAAAGTTAAGTAATTTACCTAAGATCCAAAACATAAATAAGTGCAGAGAAGAACAAGACTTCAGGTCTTGATTTCTAGTTTTTGAGGGTTTTTTTTTATATATTGCACTGAATATAGCCAAATATATTCTCTGTGTACAAACTCATCTGCTGTAAACATGCATGTGTGTATACGTATGGGTATGGCTGCCTGAAATGCCTTTGATACACTTAACTATATGAGTGGTTCATCAGGCAATATATTTTTCAACTTCTCTTTCTCATTATTTATTCATTTTTTTAAATTTCCTCAAATTAAATTATGATTGATTTTTCATCATGATTGTCTGTAATGGAATGTGATCTATTACCAAAAACTTCCAGTATTTATATTTTTGAAGAAGTAAAGATCACCATGAAAGAGTAATGTTTGTACATTATAAACAAGTAGAAATGTTTGCTATTAAAGTAGGAGACATTACTTGGAAATCCTGATGGAGTATGCAATATCATTTAATTAAGGACTTATAAACAATATCCATAAAAATTCTTCATAAAGGCATAAAATGTAGAGTACCAGCCTGTGGCCTAGTAAATTCCTTTTATAATGCTGGTCTCTTTGACAACATAATGCCCATGATGTAGGAGTTCTAAGTTATACTCCGAGAGATGTATTATATACTTAAAACAGCAAGTATATAGGTAGGACTGATTTCATAGCTTGCCTAGGAGGTATATTTCATGGCAGAGGAGAGGGAATAAAATTTCCTAAATCCCTTCCCACAAGCTGATTGTTGCCTGCCCGAAGTACAAATAGATTTTTCCCGTGCTATCAAAAAGTATGGTCCAAGTTCTCCTGCCAAGTGATTTTGATAAGGAGCCAAAAGGGAGTGGTGGAGGGCAGCCCTCAGACATTAGCTCAGGCTACAGTCTCGGGAGTGAGAGCAGAGGCTGACCATGGACACAGGGCATCACAGAGAAGGGAATAAGAATTGGTTAGCCAGGCGTCTCAGGGCTGGCGAGAGTATGGATGCCCTCCATCTATGGTCACAGTGTTATGGCCTGGAGGGCTGGATTCAAGAAGAGTCATGTTCACTGCAATACACAGGGAAATTGGTCAGTAGCAAAAAGTCAGCTTCAGGATTCTGACAGGAGCAAGTGAAGTTGAACCTGAATGGACTTTTTTAAACAATTGTGCTTTTAAGACATGGCAACTCCAGGACCCTGGGGAAGAAGGAGCTCTTTAGAAAGAGTATAGCAAAGTCCAGGAGGTTTTAACTTTAAAATGGCATTTATAGATGAACAATAATGACAAAAATAGCCTGCGAGGGGCTTGGAAGGCAAAATGACCCTAAGAAGGACAATGAACATGATCGGAGATGGAGAAGTTAGTATGTGCTGAACTTGGGAGCTCCAAGCAAGACAGGTGTGGCAAAGAAAGAAGCAGCCAAAATAACTCGGAGATAACCCGACTGCTTCCCCACTTGGCCTGAGAGAGTAGAAATGTTTGTCCCATAGTACTTTTGTATTCATGGAGGAATGAAAAATGTATAATGCAACTTAATTTTACTGCTTTACTATATAAATGAGGAAGGAAGTATACATCATGGGAAACCTTATTCTTTCTAAAGCAGGACTGAGGGTGCTCTTCAGGTGCTCCTATACATAGTACTATATACTGTGTCATCACAAATTAGGTATCCATTCAACAGATTTCAACCAAAAATCACTGAACCCTCACTATTCAATATCGTACCTGGCACTGTACGAGACACTTGAGCTTTCAGTGGCGGTCAAATGCTGACATGGTCCCTGCCCTTCCTCACTTGAAATAAACATCTGAAAAAAATCCAAGAAAGAATGTTGTGGAGGCAGAATAGATACATTATGACCCTCCCTCTCCCTCTGGTTAGTGCTGCAATAGGCCAGGAATTCTTTCCTCCATATGGACGCAGAACACAGGTCTGGCTGCCCACTGCTTCGAAAACCAATACGCAAGAGGCAGGAGCTGATGTAAAGGAAAGTAGTTTTATCCAGGTGCCAGCAACCTGAAAGATGGGGGACTCTTGTCTCAGACTCCATCTTAGCATCTGAGGCATCATGGCCCGTTTATACAGGGGAACTGTGGGAAGAGGGGAACTAGAGAATTTCTGGTGACACGCAGTTTCTCAGTTCTGCTCTCAGGCAGTCTCAATGCTGTCTCCTGCGCGCATCATCACGTGGTTTATCCCTCTGTCTGCACTTACACTGCTGATATCTGGGAACAGGACATGCAGGCAGCATTTCTGCTGGTTCTGACCTGGGTCACTGACACTTGCCCAATTTCTTGTGGTCAAGGTCATTCCTTAGTTAAGCAGGAGCTGCAACTGCTGATATCTACAAAAATACTTATAAGGAAATTTTAATACATGAATCTTCTATGAAGCGATTAACATAACCTATTCTATAATTACCACCTGATGAGTATATGATGTTTACTTCAATCACTGTTGCAGTACGTACTGCTGAAGATCATGAGCTTTCGGTTTTTACAGACCCAGGTTTAAATGTACTCAGATCCATCACTTATTAGATAAATGGCTTTTAAAAATTACTTTATCTCTCTATATTATGATTTTTCCACATACAAAACATGTCTGTTTAAAGAAAGTATTTTAGAGATGTGTAGTAGGAGAACCTAGATCTGGCTCTCCTCTCCTTCCAGGCAGTTAGGAAGACTTTAGGCAAGATCATGTGACTTGTTCCAACCAATGAGGTTTTGAGCACTCATGACACGTGCGGCTTCCCTACCAATGTGTAGAGGAGCCAGTGCATAACACTGTCTCTCCCTCTCAAATTAATCCAGGAGAATTTCTATTCTTCCCAAAGTGTACAATAATAAGACAATTAACAAGACCTCTGTGGGATATATAGATAGGCATGTAACAAGACAACAAGTAAATATTTTTAAAACTAATTCCTTGATATTTTAAAGTTGCTTATTACTGCAGAATTTTCTGATTTATTCTGAATCAAATAAAGCATTTAATGTAGCTTAGCACAATGCCTGGGATTTAGTAAGCACTCGATAAATGCTAGCCTTATTCAAGACACAGATGTTTTCCCTGAAAATGTTTATTTTCCTGGTGTCCAGGAGTTTGAAGTTTTAGTTATTTTTTTAGTATTAAAACTTCCTTTTTCTCAGTATAGAGAATCTATCAACCTCTCTTCATACACAGACTTACACAAAATGACTAGCTCCTTCTTTTATTTACATCACTATACGTTGACAATATTTGCTGTACCAAAGGGGCTCATGTTATTCAGCTTTACAAAGTCGCAAATAATATATATTTGAAAACAAGTGGTAGCTGATGTAAGCACCAGATGGCTCAAACATAAAATCAAGGGAGCTGCTTTTAGCTCTACCCCAGGGCTCTTACAGCCGCCTCCTCCGTGCTCCTTTCTGTGTTGTAGTTTATTTCTGAAGTGACAATAAAATTGGGAACAGCAGAATGGAAAGGAGCACCACAGCCTCGGCATGTTTTAACAATCTGCTCTGCATATGAGATGAAATGTTGCCATCGCTAGAATCAACAACATCTTGACACATGATTCAAACGTCAAGAATATCTAAGAATCTAAGATGTCTTTGAAACAGCAATGAGAAGCTGATGTCAAGTCTAAACTGACACCCGGTGCCTAATAGCATCTTGTTTCCCCTTTTTTTTTTGGAAGCTGAGAAATTTGGAGAGCACTGTTTTGGCCTTGAGAACTGAAGCCCTATAAAATCCATCATTACAAAGCCTTGCATCGGGTGACTGCATGGAGTGTACCTCACTTAGTGTGAAGGTATCTCAGAGAGGTGTTATCCCCAAAGCAACAGGAAGATTGCTGCTGAGAAAAGCCCCCAGCTATGGAAAGGCTCACCATGGACACGGAACCAGTCTCATCTCACAAGGAGAGGTAGTGGGACTGTTCTGGTTATGTTTTGTTACATAATAAATTACCCCAAACTTAGCAGCTTGAAAGTATAAACAGTTGTTATCTCACCGTCTGTGAACCAGGATTTCAGCTCTCGTTTAGCTAGGTGGTTCTAGCTCAGGGTCTCTCATAAAACTGCAATTGAAGTGACCCTGACTGATGTGGCTTAGTTGATTGGGCATCATCCTGCAAAGCAGAAGGTAGCCGGTTCGATTCTCAGTCAGGGCACATGCTTGGGTTGTAGGTTCATTCCTGGGTTGGGGAGTGAACCAATTAATGTTTCTCTCTCATATCAATGTTTCTCTCCTTCTCTTCCTACCTTCCCCTCTCTCTAAAAATAAATAAATAAATAAATAATTTTTAAGAAGTGACAGCTGAAGCTGTAGTCATCAAAGGTTTGATGAGTCTAATGGATTTGATTCCAAGATCACTCAGAGTGGTTGCTGGCAGGAGATCTCAGTCATTTCCATGTGAACTTTTCCATAGATGTGCTCACAGCTGCCTTTTCCCAAGCTACTGATCAAAAGGGGTGGGCAGTGGGTGAGAACTCAAGACAGAATCTGCATTGGCTCTTTTCATCTAGACCAAAGTGACTTCCCATCTCTTCTACCACATGCTATTGGTCAAACACACCAACTGTGGTACAAAGATGTGAACAGTACAAGGCCAGGATCATCACAAGCCATCCCTAAGGCTGGTTGGAACAGAACCAGGAAAGCAGCGTACTTCTCTTTTTCTTTGTTGGGTCAGTTTTCTAAGACAAGAATGCAATTTCCAGTTCTGTTGGGGACCACATGAATATGGAAGAATATGCTTTCTTTTAATGTCCCATGTTTATTTTTAAATTTCTGTACAGCTCTAAGTATCTTTCACTTTATATTTTCTTTCTATGATGGACCATTCTTGTTTGATTTATCTCAAAGAGTATTAAAATGCAGAGCTATGAGTTCAGGTTTTAGAAGACCTCTCCCCAAATAGGAAAGACACAAGAATAGATAGACTGTGAGTGGCAGGAACAGCCTATCCTCTTTCTACTCCAGTGAATGCCAAATGGCAAAATACACATTCTCCCACCTCTAATTAATTATCTCCAAACCAATATTCTTCAGTCTATTGTCTCTGTCTCTTGACAAATGAACAGTTTAGGCGGGCAGTATCAGACAAAAAGGGAAGGGACTGTTTCTTTGCACTGGCAGCAAAGTGAGGATTCAAACAAAGAAACCTCAAGAAGAAAAATAGGAGAACTATTCATAAAGGATTTTTCTACCTCTTACTTTAACTATATGAAAACATCAAATACATCAAAACATTATGGAAGAAAAGGAAGTTAGTAGGTTCAGTCATTAGCTGTAATAGTCAGAAAAGATGTTTTAAAAGTAAAATAAAAGCAACTTTTACAGTGATTAGGGTGTCAAACCAACTTGCAAGCTTCCCTCTAGTTTTTGTATTTGTTTTTTTTTTTACTTTATTATTTGCCATCTGAATTTGTGGCTTGATCAGCTAGTAGTTAGAAATGATTTACAGAGGCATCAACCAATGGGTCATTTCTTTATATATAAAACTAATAATTGGTAATGCAGACTTTGACTCTTCTTTAAGTCCCTAGGCCATCTTCTCTACCCAGACAGACTGAGGCGCTCCCTTTACCCAATACCTTCAAAGAACCATGATACCGTCTAAAGCTTAAATGTTAAATACACAGGCTATGGTGAATCCAGACCTTCTGAACTGGAATTCTGTCTAGGCCACTTACTTTGTCACCTTGGACAGGTGACTCAATTTATTTATGCATAAATTTTTTTCTATTTAATAATGTGATAATAATAGTGTCTACTTCCCTGAATTGTTGTGATGATTAAAATGGTTAATATGCTTAAAACATTTAGAACATTGCCCAGGATATACTCAATATATACATACTACTAAAATCACCATCTTTAACAATATATTTGCCTTCTATATTATTTCATAGCAATATGTGTTTTATGTTATATAATCTTTTATTATTTTTCCCCATTTGAAAATGAGCATTGTTTTGTTTGCCCTTGTACTGTCAACACATAGCACAGTACTTGGCACACAGTAGGTACTCAGTGAACTTCTGAAGAGATAAATTAATTAATAGATAAATCAAGTGATTTTATTTTTCACTGTTAAATTTTTATTTTGCCATCTATTGAATGAATGAGCATTTTAAAAAATTATGTATGCCTTGGGCATTCCTTATTGATTTGGATTAAAGAAAAGTTTGGTCAACTCATCATTATTCTAACTATGACAAACCCCGGTTAAGTAACTTGGTAGAGACACACATGACTGAAGAGCTGTTGTATTAACTTATCTTAAATCTCACATAAAAGATTACTGTTTTCTTTTGCTAGGGCCCCTCTGGTGTGCTCATCACCAGAATCCATCCTTATTCATGGTAAAGCTATGTCTTACGGGCTGCTGCACACATAGCCCGAGTGTCTCCCAACAAGTCTGATTCCTCCTGTGAAGGCAGATACCAGGGCTGCTTGCTCCACGTTGCTCATCACATCCACAGGAAATGAAAGTTTTGGGAGATTTATCACAAAGTGAATCACGTACAAAATTGCCACAGCCCACATGTCATTAAAACAGGGGTCTCCAACCTCCAGGCTGCGTACCGGTACCAGTCTGGGCCTGTTAGGAACCGGGCTACATAAAGGAAGGTGAGCTTGAATGTAATGCCCTTGAAACCATCCACACCCCTCACCCCACTGCTCTGTGGAAAAATTGTCTTCCACAAAACCTGTCCCTGGTGCCAAAAAGGTTGGAGAGACTGCATTAAAACGGAAAGGAAAAAAGTTAAGTCAAGAATATGTCAAGAGAAAGAAAGAAACAGAAAAAAAGAAGAGGAAAGAAGACACAGAAGACAGTAGACTCTCCACAAAATCAGTATTAAAAGGAATATATGAAACATGAAATCAACACAAGGCACTGGCTTCCAAAGGAGTCTAATCACTTCCAAGCTGGAATGGTTCAGGAAAGATTTTCTTTTCCACAAAATTTGTTTGGGAGTTGCCATGGAAGTCAGCAAAACTCAAAGTGAAACTCTAAAAGGTAAGTCACATGTGTAGTTTTCCTCTGCCTGATAAGTATAAAGCACCCCTTCCTTGTTCCTTCTGGAGACAGGTGAAAGGCAGACAGACAGATTCTGATCTGTGGTTTTGAGCTCAGCTGAAGTTCTCTAAATCCAACACGGGACCCACATACCCCAAACCATTCCCCCCATTAGGCTAGGCTTCATGGGGCAAAGATACTGCCTCTTCCTTCACTCTGTTATATCTCTGACATCTAACATAATTCTTGCCATATGATAATTGATAATCTTTGTAGCATGAACTAATAAATGAAGTGCTTCAGAAGGAGCCAGCAGCCAATTAGCTGCTAACACAGGAGACCTGACCTGCAGTCAGAAAACTAGAATTCTCATCTCGATTCTGAGTGCAACTAGTGTTGTAGCAACTGATAAGTTATTTTCTCTCTTCACTCTCTGCTCCACTTTTTGATTAAGGAAATAGCCCTAGAGAGGATGATAAGTTGCCCAGGGCTTCAGAGTTAATCACAGAGCCAGGAGAGAGTCCCAAGTCTACCTTCTTTCTGCTGTAGCTACTGTGTTCCTATAAAGAATTGAATCTCAGTAGTATTGTAAACTCATTCATTGATGCCAACCACAGCAACTCAGACTGCCTTCTATCCACTTCCCCAGCAATCCTCCATCCTGGGCTGTCATTCCATGGAAAATAAGAATAATTGTAATAATTAATATATAGCATGTATGTAATCTATTTACATTATCTTAATAATAATTACTAACTTTTATGTACCAGACACTATGCTAAAGTCTTTACAGAAATTATTTAATTTTTACAATTACCTTATGAGGCAAGTTATTATTTTCGTTATTCTACAGCTGGGTAGACTGAAGCCTAGAGAAAGTTATTTTTCCAAGTAACAAAGTAGGGCGCAAAGTATTTGTGACTTACTCCAAAACTACTAAACTAGTAAACGACACTACCTGAACTCCGTATTTAGTGAGCAGGAAGGGAAAGGAGAGCCTACACATTGGAGGAAGGTTGGGGAGTTTCTGGGTGTGGCAAGGCAGCAAGCTGCAGTCCTTCCTTAGTCACAATTTCACTTTCTCTGGTTTCAGTTACTCACTGTCAACTGGGGTCTGAAAATATTAAATGGAAAATTCCAGCAATAAACAAGTGATCTGTTTTAAATTACGACCAATTCTGAGTAGTGTCGTGAAATCGCACACCTTCCAGGTCCGTGCCACCCAGGATGTGAAATATCCCTTTGTCCATTGTCTCCACGCTCTACGTGCTCCCTGCCCACTTTTGAGTCCCTTAATAGCAGTCTTGGCCATCAGAGTGACTGCTGAGGTATCTCAGTGCTGTGTTGAAATAACCCTTATTTTACTCAATAATGACCCCAAAGCACAAGAGTAGCAATGCTGGCAATTTGGGTATGTCAAAGAGAAGCCATAATGTGCTACCATTAAGTATGTATGTGCAGATGTAGAGAGAAAACATAACATATAATATAGATGTATAATTATATATTATATATACATATAATTATAGGAGGTCTGCCTGGAAAAAGTCCAGCCATTGTTAATATAATGAGGAGGGTTGTGTAGCATAGATGTAACCTGGCAGCCAAGGAGAGTGGACTGGAACGCACATGCATGAACAATTATGATTTCGCTGTACTAGTCAGTGGAGGCAGTAGATGCTGTTGAGTGAGGATGTATATTGTGTGGCCATTGAATTCAAAATAATTGAGCAAGTAGAGCAACAAATCTGCATGATGTTTTGTGTTAAGCCTGAACATTCCTCCACAGAAACTATTGGGATGATTCAGAAGGCCACGGCTCTGGGAAACTGGTGATTGGCAGCTTCACCAGGACAAGGAGCCTGTTCATGAATCACATCTTGTGCAGAGTTTTTTTGTACATATGCATACTGTGTTTCGCAGTGTATAATATGCAACCACATTTTTGACCCAAACTTTAAGGAAAAAAAATCATTTGTTTTAATTTTTAATTCAATATTTTATTTTTATATTTAGAAACAAAACTGATTATCATTTTCCAGGGTATTCCAGGGTATTATTTTGCATATAGATATCATTATGGCTCTCTATAGTTATACTTTTAATGCATAATCATAAATAAAAGAATTTAAAACATTTATATACGTACAAAATTAGTAGTGCCCATGTATAATCCACATCTTTATTTTTCCCTCAAAAATTTGGGCAAAAAATTGTGCATTATATACAGCAAAATAATAAATACAGGTATACGCCAAGGTCTGTCCAGAAAGTTTCAAGCCATATAGAATGAAAAATAAAGACATTTATTGAAGAAGTTACAAGATACAAGAAACATTGTACCTAGGACCCTGATGCCTCAGTCTCAAAGTAGGCACCTTGGCACCACACACTGTTTTCCCAATCGCCATCAGCTTCCCCATCATATTTTCCTGAATCTCATCACATTCAAAGGTGATTTTTGTTTTGCAAAAAGCCAGAAGTCACAGGGTGCCAATTCTGGGCTGTAGGGGGGCGGAGTCACCTGGGAGATTTGATGTTTAACCAAAAAAAACTCTGCATGAGATGTGATGCATGAGTGAGCATGTCGTGGTAATGAAGCTGCCAGTCACCAGTTGCTGATAGCTGCAGCCCTCTGAGTCATCTGAATAGTTTCCATGGAGGAGTGTTCAAGCTTAACACAAAATTTGATGCAGATTCATTGCTCTGCTCACTTAGTCATTTTATATTCAATGACCACACAATACACATGCTCACTCAATGGTGCATACCTCCCCACTGACTAGTACAGGGAAGTTGTCATTATTCATTCATGTGCCTTCCAGTCCACTCTTCTTGGATGCCAGGCTACATCAATGTGGTGCAAACCATTCTCCTTATATTAACAATGGCTGGACCTTTTCTGGAGAGACCTTGTGTGTGTGTGTGTGTGTACACACACATCTGTGGTTCCAGGCATCCAGAGCCGGGCTTGGAATGTATCCTATGCAGATAGGGGGCTACTATATAGATAAGATTGCTTTCTTTGTTTTTTTTTTAAATGTTTATTGATTGATTTTAGAGAGAGAGGGAGTGAGACAAAGAAAGTGAAAAACATCTATTGGTTGACCCCCATACATGCTCCAACTGGGGATCAAACCTGCAAGCTAGGCATGTGCCCTGACTGGGAATCAAACCCTCAACTTTTGGTGTACAGGATGACACTCCAACCAACCGAGCCACACCAACCAGGGTGACAAGGTTGTTTCCTGACAATTGTGTCAAGGAGTGCATCTTCTTCAAATAGAGCTTTGGCAAAGAAAGGAAGTCAAACAAACAAAAAATGCTTAAACCAACTGTTTTTAATTATATAAGGCCTAAAACCTAATATGAGTTTAATGGATAAACATTCTAACTACCTTAACCAACTGATGATGTTATGCCCTGGATTCATTTCCTAAGAATCTAATTCTGTGTGCCTAAGAATAACTCGTTTCGCTGAAATATGTAATTTGAAATAAAAATCAGTCATAATGGATATTCTGCTCAAATTTTAAACAAATTGTTTCTGAGTTTGTTAAAGGTCTTGGTATTATCAATACTACTAGAAGATGCAGACCAAGTTAAAACTAGATGTATCAAGCTTAAAAAAAGTTTGTTCCCTAAAACTAAACTTGATGGAAATCATGTTTCTCTTCTGCATGTGCAGTAGATTGTGCAGTTAGGACACATTTAAGTCGAATTCATTATGCCCACCTGCATTTCCTATCTTTTCTTTCTTTGTGATAATGAAACACTTTGGAATTAAATGGCAGGAGACTGAAATATAGAAAAGAAATTATATGGTCAGTATAGCAAGTATATTGGTCAGACTTTACTCTTTCATTTTGCATAACAGTAACTGCTTCAATCCTACCTAATCAAGGAGAAAAATATTTTTGTTAAAAGAAGTTCTATGTGCAGGTAATGCTAAAACTTCCACTTGGACTCAGCAATAGAATTCTTCTCCTCTTGGCAATCTATTTAAACTGTGTTCTTAAGATGTTTGGTTGGATTCTGTGAGTCATGGACCCTCTGTTTCAGTAGATTTTGTGGAGTTGTCACATGTGCATAGCATGTATGCATGAATAAGTGTTCACTTGATAATATTCACACATGAGCAGGTGCACCTACATGTGTACTTGCAATTGCACACATGTCCTTTCACTCATCTAGAACATATTTATTGAGCACCTAGTATAAGCCAGGCAGTGCTTCAGGCATTGAGAGTGCAATAACAATACAAAGTCCCCGACTTATGATGCTTATATTATAATTACAAAGATGGAAAATAAATAAAAAGGTTTATCATGATATGTATATTTATATAATGTAACAGATATGCATGCATACATATACACATATATGTATGAATGTGAGTGTAACATTATATACACTGTCACATTACACTCCATTACACTTACCTTACAGTCTATTATATACGCATATGCACATTTGCACTTTTTCAAGTGTATTTGAGACAAAGTAGAAAATTTTCCAATTAAAAGTGCCCCAGAATTGATGGGTCAGACTTTGATGCCAAGCAAAACTGCATGTGGAGTTCTTGATCTTCAGTCACTTGCTCCCTTTGTCTTAAGGAGTAGGAGGAACACATGTTATGACCGGAGTAAAACGATGATGCCACCTACCCTGGCACTTTACTGAGGAGACTCGTCTCTCTCCGATTGCCGTTTTTAGACGGCTGCTGTTGGGTAGAGCATCGCAAATGCTTCTGTCTCCTTCATCACTGGTTCTGGAGTGAAAAGAGCTTCTAATTTCATCACTGTAACTTACTGGTTGTACAATTGGGGCCCATCCCTGCATCTGCCTGGGGCTCATTCTTCTCATCTGTTGAATGAACTGGTGGGATCAGGAAGGCCTCGGAGACTTCAGGTTACAACATCTTCTGCTGCTAACTGGGATTATTTACTCGGTCCCTTGCTATTCGGAGAGCACATCATGTCATGCCCTCTCAACATCCCATAGTCTCAAGAGCAGTGTCCGGGAGAGACTAGGTGGTCGCTCAGATTATTAGTGGACTTGCACCAGCAATGAATCCATCCCACAACCCTTTCTGTAGTTGTTTGTCACCAGCCAGGACAAAGTACATAATTCAAATATGGGAGCTAAAGCTTAGTGTGTTGGCTCTTAGAGAGGTTTCCCAACCATGCACCCTGGTTATGTGGTAGGTTCCCTGGTTACAGGCTCCTCAAGTGCCCTGTGCTTGTTTCCCACAGTTCTCGCCACAGTGTAAAACCATGTAATTATTGTTACTTTATTTATTGCTAATCTCTCATACATCTTAAATAGGAGGGAATTTGTCTTATCATTATTGCATTCACATACCTAACAATGTCAGGAAAGTGGAATATATACAAAAGGTTTGTTATAACAAGAATTAATAACATCAAGATAACCTGATTGTCAGTGTAACAGTGATTAGGTCATTCTTCTCTAGGAAACCTTCCAATTATCTCTCAAGGCTTTGCCCTTGGCCTTTGGCGTCTTTTTTTTTTTTTTTTTTTTCTTAGCAAAGCCAGTATCATAGCTATTCCTTAGCAGGCATCATTTTCTGCTGGCATTGGTACCCAAATAGTTGTATCATTGACACATGGCTTCAAACAGAGCAATGGACGCCTCTAGGAACACATGTTTCCTAGAGGAACATCCTTCCCTGTTTATGCTCACCCTTGTTGAGCCTGTCCTTACACAGCTCACAGAAGCTGCATGTGAGTGTGACTCACCTCAGTGCCTGACACAGGTATTCCACAGCCGCCTCCTTTGTCAAAGAGTTTGCCATTGTAGTCCAGTTCACACTGGCCAACAGGTGGGCTCATTTAACACATCTTTGGTGAAGCCAGTATTCTAGGGACATTTGTCGCCATTCTCAAACTGCCTTTTGATTACTGATTTTTCATTTTTCTTTATTGCCCATTGTTTACAAATATATTGCCCAAATAAGGCCTAGGAATAGCCATAGATTAAAAGCTTTCTTCCTTGATATCGGAAATGTTGGTTCTTAATGAGAAAGGAGAGAGACATACTGCATGCCAGTCACTATGTTAGGTGTCTCATCTTGGTTATTTATCTTGAAAGACCCATCTTACCTATGATCGTTAACTTATAAAAGTCTCACAGCTACTATGTAGCAGAGATTTAAACCCACTCTGTCTGACTCCAACCATATTGAAAGCATACCCCTCATGGCTAAGTCTTAGTAATAGTGTTGATTTAAATTCTCCAAACTACCTTTTAGATCCAATGTGTCAAATGGATAAGTAATGTGCTAATGCAGTGAAATGGGTATCAAAAAGCATCTGGCCGTTTGCCAGCTCCTTGGGGATCTCTGTGCCAACAAAAACCCAGAGGCAATCACAAAAAGCCATTATTCCACACAGCCACACGTGGGGAAAGATTGGAAAGGACTCGCATGTTGCAATACAGTCCTTGAAAGTAATTAGGATTGTGTAGGTGTAAGACAATAAACAGTCCAAGTATTAATTACAAGCTGTCTAGGCTCTGCATTTCCCTGCATGACATCAATACAATGGACTTTCAAAATATGTCAGTGGTTAATACTCCTCCTTTGCAACCATGTTGTATCCTTAACTACATTCTTTTGACTTTGTTGTTTATTCTAATTGGTATTAGAGAGGAAGACAAGTTTGTTTGCTGAAAGCTGAAACATTTTTTCTTTTGCCATATTGGAAGGTATGTTTCAGAAATAACACCATGCTCAGATCCTTTCTAGAGATTATCTATAGAATGGCATCAGAGTGCTATTGAAATATTCACTAAAACCTAAAGGTCTTCAGTGGCCTTTTGAGTCAATGGTATATTTATTGAAAGCTGGTAGTTTATTTAGAAGTCTGAGACAAACATTTCAATCCATAGTAATCTATACATGGACCAAAATTCAGCCAGAATTGTTCTCTCAAAATCTGACCCAGTACAGAAATATATTAAAACAACTGTAATATGTCAATAAAATTTTTTTATTAATATGATTATGCATATGAGCATACCATTTATTATTAATGCTCCTTTGTCACTGTAGAAACTGTTTTCCTCACTCAGAATTAATTTTGGGTGAACTGAGAAGATATTTTATATTCACAGAAGTTTTGACCAAGATTAAGTATAACAACATTTATACTGCCTCAGGATATTTATCAGGATGATAATAGACATGCTTATTTTAGTTCTGACACAGGGCTTTTTCTTCAAGTGGATGCTGGAGGTATACACACATGTAGATATACTTAATGGAACACTAATTCCTATGCCTCTGTGAATCCCTCTCTGCCCTATCACACGCACACTCAGACATCTGCCAACAATAGCGACACGCAGCCCATTCCTTCCACCAGGCACAGAAGCTTCTTCAAAGTAAACGCAGAAAAATCTTGTGCATTTTTGCAGTTACAGTGAATTTTTGGTGGGTGAGTGCAGCTACTGTTGACACACAGGCTCTTCCTTTGTAAAAATGTAGAAGCACTTTTACAATTTTGTATTAATAGAAATCATTTTCTTGAGAAAAATTGTTTACTTTTAAGGTTGAGTTATATGATAGTCACTTATAATAAGTGTTGATAGTGCTGCAATGGTTTTAATGGTCATTTATCATCATTTTAATTTAAAACTAAGTTAACTTTTATAGAGCCATGGTTAATTGTTTGCCAGGCAGTCACTGTGAGAAGTGATTTATATGCATTATCTCATCTACCCTCACTCTAGTGTTGAGTGGTAGATATTATCATTATCTTCATTTTGTTAAATGCACACACTGAGAAAGGGTGAGTAGCTTGTGAGTTTTGGATCCAGGGCTTGGCCCTAGCTTAGGTAAGTTTCCTTTAGATGCAGTATCATTAACCACTGTAACCATCTCCGAACCAACAACCATGGGATGGAAACAAAAATAACAGTGAAGCATGTGGGCCGACTATTATAACTCCTTAATTATATATCAGAAAAGTGAGCTTGGGTTAGAATTACACACGTAAGGTTAGCGGATGGAGTGGCACCTAAGTCTCCTGATTGCCGGGGCGGTGCCGTCTGTCTGAGACTAATACTGTGCAGCCGCTGATGTCAGCTACAACCCCATGATCAAAAGTGCGATGTCTAAGTTATCCTCACTGCACAAAGTTTCTGCTACTCCAGTGCCCTGTGAGGCCCGAGTCACTGCATTGGCCTCCCCATAAAGGTAAAGAGCAGGGTCACCTTTTCTGCCTTCCGTATCCAACCTAGCTCAGTCTGTCTTCTGTGGCTTCCATCAGCATTGACCTTGGTCATTCCCAGGGCAACGTCCTCTTTGTTCTGCTGTGAAATGACATTGCTTTCACTCCACAAATATTGGGAGTAAGAGCTTTGGTATGAAACCATGGCAACCAAAGGGATTAATTTCTGCAATGTCTCAATACACAATCACGCTATCTCTCAACAGTCTAAAAGATAAATCACACACATCACAGCTGTGTAATAACATAAATATAAAATAACAACCTAGAAACCCAATATGATTTTCCAAAATACATAGAAATAAAGGGGTTTGACACTGGGCAATTCTAACACTCCGCTGGGTGTTAAAGGTTAAAAATTGTTTAAGCAATACTTACTGAGTCTATAGAAAGACTCACTACACATGGCTTCTTTTTACTATGCACTCTGTTTCCTTGACATCTTGTTTTAATAGCATTTCCTCCTGTCCTGGTCAAAACCACATTTACTAACAAAGTAAAACCTTGGTTTTCATGACACCTCACTTTTCCACGTAACGGTAGAAAATGTCTGTCTTGGTGACCTTCACTTCACCTCTTATGTGCAATTAAAGCCATCTCTTTGCTGAGGCCATTCCCTACAGTAACACAATTGCCCACAGTGATGTAATTCTGCCATTAGCCCTGGAGCATTCGCTCTGATCCTCCATGTAATGAGACACGCGAGAAAGTCTCACCGAGAGCAGTTCCTGTTTGTCAGGAGAGCCCACTCCTGGAGAATATTTCAGTGCTTACAAGTTGATTACTAGATGAAACAACAGCTCAGATCTGATCCCTAGAAAAACAACCGATGTTCTTGAAAGCTAAGCAATAGCTGGTCAAACTGTGGTGCTAACACAGTGGGAGTTTACAAGTTGAGATTCTTATTTGATCGTGTAATCCCATTATGATAATGTCCTCTGAGGTATTTGGAGAATTGTCCCTCATTAGCATTCAGGTTTATACAGAAGCAAACAACTGTATTTAGCGTTGACTTAGAATATGAAAATCAAATTTGAAAATCGTGTGTTACAAACTGTTTTCTCCATGCAAAGTCCTCTCATATAGAAACGTCCAAAATTGACATTGTATTTGTCTCTTTTCCAATTTTGGTGACAGAAATCACTCCTATATTAGCTGCTTCTAATAGAATGACTTGACCCTATTATTGGGAAAGCCAGTAGCAATGAAGTGTGTAAGAGCCCTTGTATAGAAATGTCCCATGTAAGTAATTATACGTATGGCAAAAGTCATCATGGTGTTTCTTCTGGAAGGGGAGAAAGTGGAATGCTAAGACATTCTGTGACAGATCTCTCCCATTTCTACACCTTATTTAGCTGTGTGACTATGGGTAAGAAAGTTAACATCCCTGTGCTCCGTCATATCACCTGCAAAGAGAGGGTTAATGTTGGTGTGCACCTCATAGAGTCTTTGGGCTAAAGAAATGAGTTAATGTAGAGTTAACATGTGTGACTCTACCTGGCAAATGTTAAGAGTTTAATAAATGTCAATAATTTTTATTAATATAATAATAATTGCTGTTGTTATAACAGCTGTTCAAAAAGTAGTTACTGAAAAATTGAATCAATACCTGAAAAGTACAAGGAAATCTATAGCAGATTGATTAGATCTAGTCACCTTCAACTATTATCCAAACTGTATTTTCTGAGTAATAAAAGATTTTATTAAAAAGGACGTGGCCATATTGACTTAGCGGGATCATTATACTTTGAAGATGTAAGGGGAAAATTATATTAAAATACCTCTGTATATCTTAATAATGCATGCCTACAATTTGGCACAAAAGCCTCATTTTAAAATTAAAGTGCATTTCTCTGTCTCAAAACTTGTAAGAACTTGATCTATAATTTCCTACTCTTACTTAAATCAGAACTATTAAATACCTCGAATTCTATACTTATTTTCCAAGAGCCAATATGACTCCTAAATAATTAACCAAAAACATAATATATTAACTTTTTTAATTGGGAAAAATCAATGTTCACATTCTAGGTGGATTTGTGTTATTTACGTAATTTCACCCAGTCATGCTGTTCTCTGTCTTCCTCTACTTAGTAAAGCTAAGCCTCCCCCAAATCCTAACACTTTAGTTTCCTTGTCATTGATTCAGATATTAACTTTCCCCTTCACTTCTATAACTAATAAGCAAGAGTACTTCTGCTAGTCACTCTCACTGGACTTCTTACATAAAGTATCTGTAATCCTATCAACAACCCTTCAAAGTAGGGTTGTTATCTAAATTCCATAAAGGAGGACACTGGAGGTCTGGAAAGGTTTGTTAGGTTGCTCACCATGGTACCTGAACAATGGCAGGCTGGAGAGTTAATCCCAGCGTTATCTGGGTCCTTGCTAACTCGCCAAACCTCAGCACCAGCTGTTCCTAATCTTGGTGCTCACTTTCTCTGGTTTCTGTTCCGCTATTGCCTATCCAGCTCTATGTGTGACCTCTCGTTTTTTATTATATTAATCTTCAACTCAGCTAACTTGTCTGGTCACAATTCTAGTTTTATATACAATTACCTTACTAGAGATTCTACTGTATCTTGGCCTATGCGGGGAAAAAAAATATTTTGGATTGACTATGAAACTAAATTGCTTGTCGAGTATGAACTAAATTATGAAATGGATGGTATACACAACATAATTTTTATGCCCTAACTTTTTGTTTTCTTTTAAAAGGCCTTTCTCTGAGACAGTGTGGTTTTACATAAGCAATTTAGCTCTACATAAGCAAGCACAATGAAGAGCTTGGTTCAAAGAGAGAGCTGCTTGCTTCCACCATCCCTACATTGAGATGAAGTTGTAGTTGCATGCCACACTGCCTTTTTCAATGAACGCAAATAAGCATTAGAAATTCAAAACAATGAAAACAAAACAGTTGGAGAAATTAAAGTGCAAATGTCCAAATTACTAAACATAGAAAACTGTTCACTGTCATACTGAATTTAGTTTTACCCTGAATAAATTTTCTGATTAAGTTTCTACTGTTTAAGACATTATATGATTTTATTTCTCCCTGGAATTCTAAAATCTTTTCATTTGAGTATACACACTCTTAATGTATATTAATGAGATTCACTATGTAGCATTAAAGAAAGTTTAACATAAATTTTAATTTTTGAAGGAGCTTTTTAAAGAGAAATTAAAACCATAAATGCATAAAAATATGTGAGGGTTTGTGTCAACCTAACAAAAGGACAATTTTTAAATTAGAACATTTCTCTGTGATATTTTATTTTTATTTTAATTTTTATAAACAATGAAATTTTGACATGAGAATTAAATGTCCTGATATATTAAAACCCTACATTATACAATCCATAAGCTCCACAAGAGCAGACACTTTTAAATGTATTAGTAGTTGCTATAATCCCAGTACCTAGAATATTGCTTAACACCTAGAAAGAATTGAAATATTAATTGTGATACGTTAATACATATAGCTATCCTTGGAAAAAGAAATTAGACAAATTTCCACTTTTTTAAGTAGTTAATGCAGAGTTGTCTTAATAAGTTGTCACTTCCCAGAGACACCAAATCACACTGCCAGATGGATGACAAGCTTTTGAATTCTTAATTGTACTTTGTTATCTAATTATGTGGTGATGTCTCTCTTCAAAAGTTACATCCCCCCTTCCCAAACCTATGGAAACTTAAGCCTGATCCTATCCACAAACATCATAATGGATCCATTGGTCCCAAACAGTCAGGAAATGACCCAGAGAAGAAGTCCTGCAGACCAGCACACACAGATTGAGTCCCCCCTAAAGCTGACCCCCAGAAAAGCTTTGGAAGCTCCATTTTATAAGTCTTGCTTAAACTAGGGTTTTATCATTCAAACTAGTAGTTAAAACTGGATGATTAGAGAAGGGGTTTGAGTTCACTATGGAATATCATGGCCTTGTCAGTGGAAGAATCAGTGAGAGACAGCAAGAGCCCCAAGGAAGTTAGCAAACTTTAAAAAAGGGATTTGTTTTGTTTTATTTTGTTTTGTTTTGTTCTACAAGGTCTTTTGTGGACCATGGGAACGTAGCTGAGCAAGGAGGCAAACCTTGTTCACAGGTAAAAGTTTCATGCACATCTCTGCTTTGACCTCTCATAGCCATACTCGCTCTGTTTTGTTCTAAGCATCTAGACTGGTTCTTTCCTATTACAGGACGTGCTGGTTAACTAGGTTAAAAAAGGAGTGGGTTACCTGTGTGTAATTTGTACTGAAGTGAGTCTTTCAGGACAATGCATTATTAGAGTGTATCAAAAAAATGCCACATTTTCCTGATATTTGCATTCTCCCTCAATAAAAATTGTGCCTGTCCTTTAGGACTGCCAATAATGATGTTTAATCTTTGTATTGCTGTTATTTTCATGATCATCAGCATTTAACACTTGAGAAGAAACCATCCTATTAAAAAGTTAAATGGTAAATCTTAAATAGAAGTACATACATGATTTAAAATGCCATAACGTTTATTATTTGTTAGATACTCACTGGAAAATTAAATTGATACACCAGTGGCATGTTTACCTTTTAGTTATGTCTAGACTTCAGCCCATAGTACCTTGTAGTCATAAATGTATATCAGGTAACTCAAAATGAGTACGTGTTTCTGTACATGTAGAGGGTGACTGTTTGCTTTTTGCACAGGGACTTGAAGATACAACTAGTCTTGCAGACATAATTAGTCTTCTAAATGGCCAAATTCTGTCACTATGCTTACAAAATATGAAATTTACCTTCAAAAAGACATTTTAAGTTCATTTGAATTTTACCCTTTTTTATTTTTAGTACATATTAACAGGCAACAACTGATGGAATGACCTTACAGGAACTGGCATTGGCTCTCTCAGATAAGGCATTGTACATAAAGGTTTTAGTGTTTTTTCTACAAGGAAGTTTTGAAAACCATTGCTTGAGAACTCTAAGGGTCAGCCCTTAACTTTAGCACAGCATGACATGATGCTATGGATTGGAATATGGGAAGGACTCCTAAACATTGACTCAGCGTGAGAGACAACTTATATCACACATGCTGACTGGGGTTTTGTGTAACCTCAGAAACTGAATTGTGCTCAATGGTTTCCAAGGTCAGGCTAGCCTTCTTCAAATGAAAGACCACCTGTGTATATGTTGCATGACTGTTAATTGTCTCATGAGTGTTTGTCTTTTATGTATGATTAATACACAAAATGTTTTTCTTTTCTTTCCTTTTCCCTTTTTGTAGAAATTATTGAGCCTACTACCTCTAGTCCTGTCACAAGTCCAGGTCAGTATCCACATACATTTACAAAGTATGTCTGGGTACTTTCTCCACTGAACAAGACCTCCTCATTGTTATAGAAGGCAACTCAGTTGAACATGGGCCGCGTGCCTGCGGTGCTGCCCTCATGGCTGTTACTTGTCCTCGTCTATCTGTGATTTGTCCTCCCTTTCGATTTTGTCATCTGACTCTAATTTGAGACTAATGCCTTTTACTTTATTCTTTAGGGTGTTTGCAGAAAATCTGTGTCACATTGTGTAAGAGTTGTAAGGTGATTAGCTTCTGCAGTATCTTTGCAAACGGATCTGTAGAGAGTTTACAGTGTTTCCCGAGTAGCTATTAGAAAACTATTTACTTTGGTTTAGTATTTCATTATTATAAAATCATTACCAAACAGAACAGCGTTTAGTGCTTCTAAAGGGAACAATAGCTGGGGGGAAACCTATCCTTCTCCTCTTGGAGTATAGTGGGAGATTTTGGTCTCGAAACTGATAAGTCAAAGGACTTATTTCAGTTGTGTTTTATTTTCAGATTGTTCTTAACTCAACAGAAATACTCAGTCTGAAAAGATAGGCCATCAGTGTAAGTGTGTTGTTAAGCGTTGTTTTTGATGGTGAACATTTCTGGGTGACATGAAATCAAGATAAAAGCTATTGATATTAGAAACAACCTTTATCTTGTGATATAAGAATTTAGCAGCTCATTTTGAACGTTGGCTGCTGGCTCTTTAAAAAAGGAAGTGGAACTGCTAAAGTTATTTTACTTTGGAAAGTTCATAGGAATTTCTTGTAACTGCTGAGTAAAAGAATTTGTTGATGCTGCCAATCCATGAGAGGTAAAAGTTGGTTAAATAGTTGTTTCTACTCTCATTCCAGAAATGGCTCTAAATTTTAGTCTAAAACAAGATTTGCTGATCTGAGAAACTGAGTGTTTTAGACATGAAAAAATAAGTTCTCAAATTGTAATCAATCAAAAATGCTTAAAATTACTTTAGATGATTATGAATTACCCCCCCACCAAATGAAACAAGTTTGAGTAAGTCTATGATTATGTATTTAAAGAATCTCATAATATAACACTTTCTGGTCAAATTATAGAATACATTTCATAATCCCTCAAACTGAAGCATATTTGAATAGTCTATTTTAAATGACTTTATAGTTGACACATACAAGGTTTACATTATATAATTAATATTGTTTTTCTGTTTTACAGGTAGGGTTAATAGCTTCCTGAGTTTGAATGTCATGTTAATACAATTAGAACTATTAATCATTTGAATCTGATTTTTCTTTTAACTTATAGAAAGATTCACTAAGTCTGATCACTATGAATACCTATGGCTTCCACAGAGTTATATAATTTCAGATTCATTAAGATCATAGAGTTGTTACTCTTGCTAGTAAACTTTTGGTGTCTTTTTCTCCATCAGTTTTAAAGAGGATATTGAGTAAATTCCATATCACCAAGTCATCTTGTGCATTGAAGTGAAGATTAGATAAATACTTTCCTTCTTAAGCCATTGCCCTAATTATTGAGGGAGTCCTGATAAATTAAAAGGAGAGATTATCTCTTTATTTATTCAAGTAAAGAAAAGTGAAATGCAAAATATTTTAAAGAGTGCTGTTTGGAGGCATTTAGTAACATAGTATGTGCTGAGTTGGTGATTTGGGTGAAAGTTTTATCGAAGATAAGTTTAAAAAGACTGTTTCAGTAGGCTATCTATACCAAAATTTCTTTCAATAGGGACTCTTACAAAAAAAATCACATCATAAAGCAAACAAAAAATTGCTCTTGCCTCTGCAAAGATTCATATTTCCTCAAACAATGCACAGCATGAGGGTTAAGAACATGAACTTTGCAGTCAGCTGTCTGAGATTGAATTCTAGGTTTGCTACCATTCAGTGGTGCCAACTTAATCAAGTTATTTAACCTCTTATGCTTCAGATTCTTCATTTGCAAAATGGGAGAGGATGGTAGCTAACAATAGTGCCACCCACCATATGGAGCAATAATGAACATTGAGTATGTCAACATTGGTAAAGCATCTATAAAAGTGCTTAGTACATAAGAAGTATGACAAAAGTACGAATTAAATTTCAGGAAGAAATATAGCATATATATATAAAGTATGCATACATACCATATGCATACAAATATTTGTGTGCATAATATATACATATAGATACATTGTATTAAATACAAACAGGACTATGTAGTCTCTCAGGCACTCTAAGACCTTAAAATCATTGCCACTGCATATAGAGTGTGTCAAGCACCGGGCATTCAAATTGTCAGATGGCCACTGACCTCAAATTGGCCAATTCATTGCGAAGAGTCAATGTTTCAAAACTATGGACACATGAAAATAGTGTAGAACTGAACTCCTTAGCACTGCACTCTTTGAAGAAGATAATGTAAGCTTTAAAAAAGATTATTGTATTTCACAGCAAAGGAAATCATCAACAAAATAAAAAGACAACCCACAGAATGGGAGAATGTATTCACTGATACATCTGATAAGGGGTTAATATATAAAATTAATAAAGAACTTACAAAACTCACCACCAAAATATAAACAACAATTAAAAAATGGTAGCCCTGGCTGGTGTGGCTCAGTGGATTGAGCACAGGCCTCCAAAGCAAAGAGTAAGGGTTCAATTCCCACTTAGGGCACATGCCTGGGATGCAGGCCAGGTCCCTAGTTAGGGGTATGTAGGAGGCAACCACATACTGATGTTTCTCTCCCTCTTTCTTCCTCCCTTCTCTGCTCTCTAAAAATAAATAAATAAAATCTTTTTAAAAATGGGCAAAGGACCCAAACAGACACTTCTCCAAAGAGAACATACAGATATGGCCAATAGACATATGAAAAGATACTCAATGTCAATAATTGTCAGAGAAATGCAAATTAAAACCACAATAAGATGTCATCTCTCACCTGTCAGAATGGCCGTCATCCATAAATCTACACACAACAAGTGCTGGCGAGGATGTGGAAAAAGGGGAACCTTTTTGCACTGTTGGTGGGAGCTCAGACTGGTGCAGCCACTGTGGAAAGCAGTATGGAGATACCTCAAAAAATTAAAAATGGATCTGCCTTTCAACCCAGCAACACCACTCCTGGAATTACCCTAAGAACCCTGAAACACCAATCCAAAAGAACCTATGCACCCCTACATTCATAGCAGTGTTATTTACAATAGCCAAGTGCTGGAAGCAGCCTAAGAGCCCACCAGTAAATGGATAAAAAAATCTGTGGTACAAAATAAGGTTTTATAAAAGCAATCCAAGTATACTTCTATAATATCAATGCTCTGAAAGTTTTTATTCTGTAAGCACAAAAGTATTTTATATAAAATTAAGACCTTGAAAAGTTAATTAAATATATTTTAATATGTAAAGAAATTATTGTAGAACAATTAATAAATACATGTTGAACTGAAATGAGTTGAAGGATGGAAAAACAAACACAGCTTTCAGTGAAACTCATCCTTCATTAATTGCAAATTTGCAAAGGCCTCCAGAGTTTGGCTGGCTTCATCAGGGATTTGGAGAGCATGTGGTTAGAGCAAGATTTAAAGAGCGGTATGAATGATAAACAAAAGCTTTTAAAAATATGTGCAGTCTGCTGTGCAAGATACAAAAAAGGAAGAATTTTGCAGTATATAACTCTAAGCAAAATATCATTACAGGTAGATAGGAAAATAATTTACTCTGTGAATAAAACCACACTGTTAAAAGGTCCAGCCATTTAGAACAAAGCTTTAAAAACATTTTATCAAAATAGAAATGGTAAATGAAAATTCTCACAGAAGTGTTCAGGGGATAAAAAATGTCTGATTTTTAAACTAGTTCATTTACTACTTTTACATAAGTGGGAAAAAAGAATGTAAAATGACTCAAGACAGATCATATTTTTGTAATATTACTGCCCAAGAGTTAAAGCAGAGATAGAGTAGTTATAGTTGTAAAAATATGGAACACATTGAAAATATATTGAAGAAAGTGGATTTACATCATTTATCTCCATAAGTTCTAAAGAAATGAGAGTCCTGAAGTCATAACTTATATTTTTATATATTCTTGACAAGTCAGAATCTGTTCCAATTGATGGGAATGAAAATTTAATTATTAAAATCATTATTCAAGAAAAGGCCATGAAATATATTAAGTAATACGAACAAAAGAAAACTCTTTTTTTTTGATCAGTCTCAGAGTCTCAAAGTTTGAAATGTACAGGGCACTTTTTACAATGAATAAGATGTGCAGTGAATTTGAAAATTTAGACTACTTTTATGATAATTGCCATGCTATGTGTTGTTATTCTGGGTAATGGTCTTAAAATGCCTATCTTTAGGCCACTAAGAACAGCATCCTATAAAAGCAACTTAACAATTTTCACTTTTTTTTAATGTTTAATTATTTTATTTTTGAAAACCACATATTCACTTGTTAATTCAGACACTACTGAGCCCCAACTGAGGCTACAGGTGATCAATAGGTTTCATTGCCACATCATCTGCCGTGGTGCTGTGGTTAAGGACACTAGCTGGACCTGATACAGATGTTTGTCGTGATAAAGAAGAAGGATGAAGGCATGTTTTCACATATTTGTCTCGCTGGCAAAATAGCACCTCGGCATAGTTAAAAGCGATTTTGATGAAAGTTAATTTTTTCCTTTTTTAAAAAATTTATTGGGGTGACACTGATTAACAAAATTATACAGGTTTCCAGTGCACAATTCTACAGCGCACATCTGTGCGGTGTATTATGTGTTCACCACCCCAAGTCCAGGCTCCATCCATCACAATTTATCTCCCCCATACCGTCTTCACCTCCCCTCAACAGTCTCACCCCAGCAATCACCAAACTGTTGCATGTGTCCGTGAGTTTTCCTCTCTCTTTTAAGAATTTTTTTTCACATTTTATTTATTTATCTTTAGAGGGGAAGGGAAGGAGAGAGGGAGAGAGGGAGAGAAATATCAATGTATGGTTGCCTCTCATGCGTCCCTTGCCAGGAACTGACCTGCAACCCAGGCATGTGCCTTGACAGGGAATTGAACCACAATCCTTTGGTTCACAGGCCGGTGCTCAATCTACTGAGCTACACCAGCCAGGGCCCTCTCTCTTTTTTTCATCTTTGGATCAATCCCTCTGCCCCACCCCATCAAGCTACCCGACCCGCACCGATGTCTGGTAGCCTGCTCTATATCTATGAGTCTGTCGCTATTGTGCCTATTAGTCATTTTGTTCATTAGATTCCACATATGAGTGAAATCATATGGTACCTGTCTCTGACTGGTTTATTTCACTTAGCATAATGGTCTCTCCAGGTCCATCCATGCTGTTGCAAAGGGTAAGATTTCTTGCTTTTCATAGACAAGTAGTACTCTATTGTGTAAATATACCACAGTGTCTTTACCCACTTATCTGCTGATGGACACTCAGCAGCTTCCAAATTTTGGCTATTGTAAATAACTCTGCAATGAACATAGGAATGAATATATTCTTTTGAATTAGTGTTTCAGGTTTCTTCAGATAAATCGCAGAAGTGGAATTGCTGGGCCATAAGGCAGTTCAATTTTTAATTTTTTGAGGAATCTCCATACTGTTTTCCACGGTGGCTGCACCAGTCTGCATTCCCACCAACAGTGCAGGAGGGCTCCCTTTTCTCCACATCCTTGCCAGTGCTTGTTGTTTGTTGATTTATTGATGATGGCCATTCTGACAGTTGTGAGGTGATAGCTCACTGTGCTTTTAATTTGCATGTCTCTGATGAGTAGTGATGCTAAACATCTTTTCATCTGTCTACTGGGTATCTTTATGTCCTCTTTGGAGAAGTGTCTATGCTGATCCTTTGCCCATTTTTAAGTTGGATTGTTTGGGTGTGTTTTTTGGTGTTGAGTTTTATATGTTCTTTATAAATTTTGCATATTAACTCCTTATTAAATATATCAGCAAATATGTTCTTCCATTCAGCAGGGTTTTTTTTTTTTCATTTTTAGATGGTTTTCTTTACTATGCAAAACATTTTTAACTTGATGTAGTCCCATTTGTTTATTTTTTCATTTGTTTCCCTTGCCTGAGAAGATATATAAAAAAATACTGCTACTAGAAATGTTTGAGAATTTATGGCCTGTGTTTTCTTCAAGAATTATATGGTTTTGAGCCCTGGCTGGTGTGCCTCAGTAGACTGAGTGCTGTCCTGCGAACCAAAGAGTCGCTGGTTTGATTCCCAGTCAAGACACATGCCTGAGTTGCACACCAGGTCCCCAGTAGGGGGTGCATAAGAGGTACATTGATGTTTCTCTCCCTCTCTTTCTCCTTCCCTTCCCCTCTCTCTAAAAGTAAATAAATAAAATCCTGACTTTTCAGCTGTCTTCCAGAGCCACAAACCCAAGACTTTCCTCACACAACTCTAGTCTGCTCTGCCTTCCTTCTGCCAGAGCCCAGGGTGAGTGGCTACAAATGAAATTTTGAATGTTGACCCTTTAAGAGGGAGCCTGTGTCTCTAGCAAACTCCTGCTTCTTGCTGGCAGGCAGAATGCTTCTTTTCACAGCCAAATGTTATGTGGGCACCTCTTCCCACCTCTGGTGCTCTGGGCTGAAGAGCCTAGCATGAGGCTTAGACCCAACGCTTCTCAGGGAGAATCCCTCAGGGTTCAGATATCTTTCCAGAATGTCAACCTCTCTCAGTAGGATTGGTGTTAGCTCTTTACACATCTCTGCCCTCACTACCAATCTCAATGTGGTTTCTTCTGTAAATTCTTGGTTATAAGACTCCTCTTCAGCTAGTCTTCAGTTGGTTATTCAGGATGATTGCTCTATAATTTAGTTGTAATTCCAGTTAGGTCTTGGAAGGAGATGAGTGAAACTTCCACCTATTCCACCGTTGTCTTGGATTGGGCAAGTCTTGCTCATGTTACCTCACTACGACACTGAGTCTTCTGCCTCCCACTGCCACATTTAGGGACCCTTGTGATTCCATTGGACTCACCCAGATAATAAAAAAATAATCTCCCTATTTCCAGATCAGTTGATTAGTAGCCATAATTCAATCTGCTACCTTAATTTCCTTTTGCCATGAATTGTAATAAATTTATAGGTTCCAGTAATGTGTACTAAGTAGTATATGGACATCTTTGGGAGACCATTATTCTACTTACACATCAGGTGATCAAATAACTCCTTTTCTCTAAATCTAATATTTTCCCACAGAATTCAAACCTATTTGGATTTTTCCAATATGCAGGCAATGAGTTATTGAAAATACAGGCTATTTGAAGATTGTTTTTTAATCTTAAATATTTATAATCATCTATTTCATTGTAGAAACGGTAAAAATATCTTATTAAAGAGATCATATTTGCCAGGCCACATTATTGCGAACAACATTACAATACTTTATAAAACAAATGAGCTGATGTTATATATCACACACACTCAAAGAAGACTAAAAGATTTTAATGTTAAAGACAAATCCCAACTGGCCCACTGGTCAATTAGAGAAAGAATCTATACAGGAAAGAATCAGAAATGCTAGTAAATCTTGAAACAATTGGAGCTAATGACTTTTGGTGTAATTAAGTGATTAGTCTTTCAAAAACACAGGAAACAGTTCCTTTGTTCTTAGACACAGGATTCCGTGAAAGCCAAAAGGCAAATGCTTGTTTGTAGTTATTCTAAGTGGGAATACATATATTTTAACTTAGCTTTCATTCTGAAATACTAAAAATCAAACTGAAAAGGAAAAGATGTGTTTTGATGAAGATTTTGTACTTAGGAGCATAGGGTAAAATTGCTTAGAAGTAAGCTCTCTGATTTCTGCAGTTCCAACCACCTCTGGAGAATGGGAGGCTCCTTGTCTCCATATAACATCTGTATCCTCAGTTGGTCTTCACAGGCAGAACTTTGCTAGGAATCCAGGAAAATGCCTATAGCCCAAAATGAACAAAATTCAGCCAGTTATTATTAGTAGATAAGTAGACAAGTTGTTAAACCAGTGTATGCTGTTGCGATTATATTAATGGCAACCTCAATTATTCACCTTGCTAGGGGTATTTGTGTTTTCAAAGAAGCTACCTATTTAACTCTAAATAACTTATTTCTGATGGTGCAAATTTCGAAGTTAACCATGCCCACTGAAGAACTGTTTTAGGCAGAAGAGCCTTCCTGTTGCCATGTGTATCAGCAGGAACACAGGTCCTAGGCCTCCGCTTGATCATCTGGTCCGCTGTAGTAGCCGACTTTGCACCTTTCTCCAATTGCTTACTTTCAAGCAGACTAAATATAGACTTCACAGGTACCAATAGACAAGGCTGCTTTGTGCTTGGTTTGAAGATGGAGGTATGCATAACTCAAATTCCAATGTGAATTACAGTTTTAAAAATTATTTTCAACAAACACCTACTTTTCCAGTTAATCTTGTAATATGTGAATTATTTGTATCAGCATGTCACAGATAAGGAATTTAAAGTTCAGAGAGGTTAAAGTACTTACCCAAGGAAGGGCCCACAGACTCAGCAAATACTTTCTCTGAAAGGGTTTTCCTGATTGTTTTCAGAGTTCTATTTATATTCTCATCCCTATGTCACGAGTCTAGTAACCCAAACTCAACTGCTGATTGGCTCCTTGATGATGATCACAGATCTGAGCCGTTACAGAGTGGGAGCTCCCAGTTTGGACATTTTTTCCTGATAATATGCCAACTAGATTTCTTCTTAAAGTGAACTAAATATCTTTGGCTCATCTGAACAAACAGACAAACAAGTGCCATCCTTTAACATCGCACCTTGTGCCTTAGAGGTTTTGAAGAGAGATGATGTCAGTGGTTTTTAAAAAGAAAACATTGATTGGTTCATGGCACATGGATTTTCTGCTTCTGATGGTGCAGCTTCAATCAAACCTTATCCATTCATGAACTTCCCATTATATCCATTACATTTATTTACTGTATCAGAGCAGCACTAATCAATTCAGCAAAGTGAACAATTTGTGTAATTGTTAGGAAACCATACATGTAAGCATATAAACCTGCACCTTTACTTTTAAGCTTGATTTTTAAAAAGCAGTGTGTGTGTGTGTTTGTGAGAGAGAGAGAGAGAGAGAGAGAGAGAAGGAGGAGGGGGGGAGGAGAGAAGAAGGAAGAAGGAAGAAGGAAAAAGGAAGAAGGAAGAAGAAGAAGGAGAAGGAGAAGGAGAAGGAGAAGGAGAAGGAGAAGAAGAAGAAGAAGAAGAAGAAGAAGAAGAAGAAGAAGAAGAAGAAAGGAGGAGGAAGAGGAGGAGTGGGGAGAGGGAGAGACATCTTATATACACATCTTACAATTGATAGTAACAACTTGACTAAGTTGCCCACACCATAAATGAGTATATTCTATTAGAAGTGATTTCTGCTATCATATCTCAGCAATTCTCAAATTATATTTCATTCATAGTATTTTTGACCCTTAACTTCTGTTTATTGGATTTATTTATGAATGATACTATGCATGCCCATAAGGAGTAAAGCACTTGGATAGATATCTTACACTGGTTTGTCCTTGTGACTTTTAAAGGCTCACAGAACATCACTCAGCTTATCTACTGCATTTGACAGAGCAGAACTAATTATGAATAGACATTTTGTATTATAATGTATTTAAAGATGGCCTGAAATATATTCAAGTCTTATTCTGCATGCTAAGAAGTCTGGGCTCTTCACAGCCAGGAAAATGCAGTCACTAGGTGGCACCTCTTTGCTGAATTCTCTATTGAAGACTCACAAGTGTCCTTTCCATATGCTGACTCCTGTCAGAATTTTGTAACATCTTTCTTCTCACAGCAACATTCCTCAGAGCATGATTTGCACTACCCCCTTGAGCAAGGATTGATCCTATAGACTAATACTAACATATTATAATTGTTCATACCCATGGCCAATTGAAAAATTTAAAATTCAATCCTGCTTCCTGGTTGTTAAAGTGTACTAGACCACACTGTCCATACGTATTTAATATTTTATCTGTTTGGGACTGAAAATTACAGGAAAATCTATTTAGGCAAAATATTACAATGACTAGGACATGGTTATCTAAAGCACATAAAATCAAGTCAATGGCTAGTTTAGGGTTTCAGGCATGTCTCAACTTACTCACCAACACTGATGATTAAGGCGTGGCCCTTGTCCTAACAGGACTCTCATTCCCCTGGGATATTCATACTATGCAAATGGAGTGGTTCAGCTAGGTGATCTTACAGTGTGCTTCCAACTTTAAATTCTACGGCTTTCCTACAAAAAGGGTCTAAAAGGTCTATGGATCTAAATCAGCTGTGAAATTGCTAAGGTGTTTCTTATGAGCTTCATTAAATTGATTGTTTCCCAGTCAGAAGGTCATAGCACTTTTGAGAAGTTTATTCTGAAATATCTGAATTAAATCTGGGAATTTAGAGTGAGAAAGATTCAACTCAGACATAAATCTCTGCCCCAGGTTAGAGCCCATGGAACTAACCTCAAGTGAGAGAAAACAGCCTTACTAATTCTTGAATTACTAGATTACTGATTAAAATTCCCAAGAGTGGCAAATGACAGGTAACTTGTCCTTTATCCTGGCAAGACGTAAAAACCATGGGTCTTGTGCAAATGCAAAAATTACCAGTGGGCACCTCTAACCACAGATCAATGAACCTGTCAAAAGCTGCTACACTGCAATCGAGTGACAGAAAGCTCACAGTGGCAAATAAAGGCAGGGTACCCTGTACCTTCTTAGGGCACATCTGAAATTACCTGCCCATTTTCTCCATCTGCTCTCCCCTCTTGCCTTTCCTTGTCCCAGCCATGCCTGTGACACCAGAGAAGAGCTGTGAGTTAGCTGAGTTTACATATTTTACATGTAAGATATTATTTATAGTAGGTAGTGCACAAGAACCAAAATGAAGTGCTACTTCAAGAACTTGGAAATAAGTCTGCTTCCGAAAAGTAAAGAACTGAAGCTTAAACATTACCTTGGATAAGCAAACAAAAAAAAAAAAAGGGTTCAGGCCTTTGACTGCCTTGTACAAAGTTTACAGATCTTAACAGATTGTAGGCTGTGTGTTTGTAATCTGCCAAGGGAATTATCGAGGCTAAACATTGTCTCTCTAAGCCCTGTGCAGAAAAGATTTCTCTGGCAGACAAATGCAACTGGATCGGCCTAGCAGGGAGCCATGGTTGCTTGGGGCTGAGTCTGAGTCCAGGCTTAATGAGCAACATTCTAATAACTGGGAGGGATGTCAGTAGGTGTTAGGAGACAGCACTGGAGGGGAAATCCAAATCACAGGCATTACCATTGATTAAGCAGTTACTCTGCAGCCAACACTGTTAAATAATGTTAAGTACATCAACTCACTTACCCTTTATGACAACCCTAAGAATAGATATTTTTATCCCAATTTATAGAAGAAACTGAAGCCAGAAGAGCTAATAAGTGAGTCATTGTAGTTAGGGTTTATCTGGCTCCAAATTCTGCAGTCTTAAAAAATAACCCTGTTTCTCAACTGAGATTCTCACCCGTACCCTTAAAGGCCCACAAATTTTATGAGAACTTTTAATTTTTATTTTCTTTTTTGTCCATTTTATTGATTATGCTATTACACTTGTCCCATTTTTTTCTCTCCTTTACCCCCTCCGCCCTGCACCCCCCAGCGCTCCCCCCACCTTAGTTCATGTCCATGGGTCGTGCATATAAGTTCTTTTGCTTCCACATTTCCTATACTATTCTTAACCTACCCCTGCCTATTTTGTGCCTACCAATTATTCTTCTTATTCCCTGTACCTTTTCCCCCATTCTCCCCCTTCCTTCTCCCCACCGATAACCCTCCATGTGATCTCCATTTCTGTGATTCTGTTCCTGTTCTACTTGTTTGCTTAGTTTGTTTTTTATGTTCAGTTGTTGATAGTTGTGAGTTTGTTGTCATTTTACTGTTCATAGTTTTTTTTATTTTCATTTTAATGACAATCCTTAGAGAATCATTTTGCCAGATATAAGAAAAAGGCATTCCCCTAAGAAGTGATTAATAATCAATGTTTACAAGTCTCAAGTCCACCCGTATAGTATCAGTTCCACAAGAACATATTATCTCTTTAAAAGATTCCACACACATCTCAGTTGGAAAACACTGCATCAAAATAAACTGCCTGAGACCTTGGTTTGGATTTGATTTGTTGAATTACTAGCTGTGTGATCTTAAAAAGGCTCCTTAACTTCTCTGAGCTTCAGTTTCAGGAGGTGAAAACATATACCTATTAGGGCTTTGAGCTATTTTAAGAAACTATCTGTAAACTCTAGTGTATTTAATAAAGGTAGACATCAGCGCCAATGCTGGCTCTGCCTTCAGAAGGAAGATGCTGATCAACCAAAGTTTTTATTGTATTTAGAAATTCTTCTTTGTTTTTTTCTGAACTTAGGTTGTGAGAGCCCTTGACCTGTTTCATTAACTAAAGAACATAGAAGAAATAGGTTTCTGTTCTCACAGAACTGAAAGCCAGACCCTAAATAGTGATAGATTTGCAAAGACAAATCCACTGTGTACTTTTCCTCACAGCTCACTTTGTTGAGAGGTGGAGGTGAGAAGAGATCACTGTATCAGGAAGAAAATGGGGAGGAAAATATATTTAGCAATATAGTAAACTAAATACACTGAATATAGTAAACTAAATAAACTAAATTACCATAAAAAATGCCCCAGACTTAACTTTGTGAGCTATTATATAGGCAACTTATAAAGTGATTTCAACTAGATTTGCCTGAATTCAGCCTTTCTCAATCACAAATATGTAATTGTATCTATAACTCTTCTATCAGGAAATTATCTAATCTGTGATATTTATTAGTTTACTATGTGTATCTTTTATTTCTGGTCTATGTAACATATATAGCAAAACTGTTAGTTTCTTGATAATCATAGATTTTATTGCATCTTATGCCTACAGTTTATTTTACTTACACAGTTCTTAAAATTTTGTATTTGTTTCCTTCCATGTATAACTTAAGAAACTCACACACAGTTTTCCTGTGAACAGATATTCCACAAGTTTTGTGTCTCACTGACAGTCCTTGCATGTGATATACTTTATATTACAGGGGTGTCAAACTCATTTTCACCAGGGGCCACATCAGCCTCGTGGCTGCCTTCTGCCAAATGTAATTTTAGGACTGTACAAATGTAGCTGCTCCTTAACAGTTAAGCAAGAGCTCAGCGCTGCCACCGGGTGGAAGCAAGGTGCGGGGCCGGATAAAACAAGGTGGAGGGCCGGACTCCGCCCCCGTGCTCAGTGACTGCCACCTGTGCTTTATAAGCCTAAAGAGGGGGAGAACTATTAATTACAACAGAAAACATTTAATATTAGAAAATTTTATTTTAATGTAATTGACAATTACTTTCAAAACATGACACTTGATCTACAAAAAGAAAGAGTCTTTTTTTTTAATTATTTATTTATTTTTAGATAGAGGGGAAGGGAAGGAGAAAGAGAGGGAGAGAAACATCCATGTGTGGCTGCCTCTCCCATGCCCCCTACTGGGGACGTGACCCACAACCCAGGCATGTGCTCTGACTGGGAATCGAACTGGTGACCCTTTGGTTCGCAGGCCGGCACTCAGTCCATTGAGCCACACCAGCCAGGGCAGGAACAGCGTTTCTATTCCAAGAAGAAAATATCAGTTTTGGCTTTAGAGTAAAGAACAATAATGGGACTCAGATTAAGCAAACTATTATCACTTTCCTCATGCATCATATTTTATCATTTACTTGCATCTAAAATACCAGTGATTCTAACTTTTAAACCTTTTCAGTGAGTTCAGTTGTGTGACAGTATATAATCATTGATGTTATAATATGAACCCTAAATTAGATGCATCACTTGAGGGCTAGTTTTTCTAAAACCCTGATGTAAAATTTCTCTGTTTTAAGTTTAGATTTTAAACAAGATGTACCTCATTATGTGTTTAACCTACAAGGCTATTCATTTCAGTTATATTTAATGCTGACTCTGCGTGTTTTTTGGCCAGTCCTTGTAGTGCAAATACAAATGCTGATAGTCTGTGCCCATAAGAATGTTAATAAAAGAACATGTCTTTTTTTAATTCAGTTTATCTCAACAGAACCAAAAGAGCATTTTTTATCAGATGATTTATTTGATAACAAACATCCTGGAGTTGATCTACACAGACTCAGTCAGTGAAAATCACCCTGCTCCTCTGTCGAACTCCTGCGGGAGACTCTGGGCTCTCAGGAACTGAACACTCTCCACTTTGGTTAAGTCTCTGGCGAACAATTAAATGCCATACATGTGGCGTTTAATAGTGAAGCAGAGGCTGTTGAAAGCAGAAGGGGATTTATATACTTGACCACAAGTACTAGTCTGGCAGCATGTTTTAAGACAAAATGATGTTGGTCAAGTTGAATGGGAGAGTCTGCGTATCATATCATTCTCTTGAAGAGTCAAGTTATACATTAAACACACTAGAGATTCTGAGAAATCTTGCAATAAAGAAACCTGGTAAACTATGGGAATACTACTCCTGTTTTGTTAACCAACACCTAGCTTTGCAAGGCGTGGTGTCAATTGCAGTTCAGGTACCTGGAGAGCAGACATAATGCTCTGTTTTCATTTCACTCCATCTTCCCAAGTCACACTCCAAAACGTCTACATAGACTGAACCGGCAAAGTCGTCAAGCCAATCCCAGACCTCAGCACTAGATTTGGGAAGCATTTTAACAACGTTTCAGATCACAAAGAGTTTTACAGACGAAATTATGCCTTAGGAAACATTTCACAGCCTGAAAGAATTGTGAGACACTCAATGTACCAAACTTCAAGTATGAGTGTATCTTCCTTTTCTAAAATATTTTGCCTTTGAGCAAATAACCACAGGGCATACCGAATCATATACTTAACTTTTTTAAAAATCTTAAGTTTAGATAGAATTACTTTAGTTTCATCCTTGAGTATGTTGATGCACTTTGCCTCCTGAAAATGGAGGAAACAGTCAATAGAATTCCACACACACGGCAAGAAACTGATCAATGTTTAACTTTTGAATATATAAATAAAGAACAAATATGTTTTATGTTAACAAAACATTTTTATGTAATTTTCAGGAGCTGTAATAAACACTTTGGATGGCAGATATATAAATATCCTTAATATATTTTTCTTTGCATCTGTACTTATGAAATGTCTTACTGTTTGTATTTTTATAATCATTATCTGTTTACTCTCATGTGGTATATTTGGGCATTCTTTGTCGTGTTACCAGGGAGTGCACATATTTGGATTGACATAGAATATTAGTTTTTTATTTTTAAAGGGTCCATAGAGGTCTTTTCTAGAGTTACACCACTTTTATAAACAAAGTCAGATGATAAATCTTATTTCAATATTTCTCAAATTCAGGGCACATCCATTTCCTAGCACAGAAACTGATGACTGAGGCATTTGGCAACATTACGAACTGTGGTATCCTTTAGATCCCAAATTACATTAAAAATTAGGATGAAAATCTTCACTTTATCCTAAGGTTAATGTTCATTTTATTCATTGAATCATCATTAGAGTATCACAAATGTTATAAAATTTTAAAGAAAATGTGCTACTGTTTTCTTAGGAATATAAATCAATTGTGTATATATGTCAAGTGATTAAGTGATTAAGTATTAAGTATCAGATTGATATCAGATATCTATCATTAGGTCCCAAATAGAAGTGTGTATGTACCTGTTTGTACATGTGCGTATAGAGTAAATACATAATAAATGTGTGGGCCAATAATAAAAACCTAGAAAATCTAATATTCATTCTTTGGTACCATTTCCATACTAAAATCCTTCCTATTGTGCAGAACAAAATCTGTGACAATTTTAAAAGACCACAGAAGAAAGCTACAACATAATATTTCAAATTAGTATAATTAAATATGCTATTATTCTTACAAATATTAAATGCTTATAGATATTAGAGAAGAGTTTATTGCAGTAGTCTGAAATGATAAAGGTAAACTTTGAGGATAAGATGGCACTTTATCTGCTCTTTGGAAGTTAAAAAAGATTTACACAGGCAAAGAAAACAAGACTGCTTCGAGTACCAGATGTGATGCAATGGATCAATTCCAAAAGCTAGACATTACTCTTCTCAAATATTAAGTTTTCCCCTTAAAAATCAGCTTTAAAAATAAAATTGGGGCCTAGTGGAGAGTTCAGAGTAGGATAAAATGAAAAAGGTGGTTATTTTCATTCAATTCTACAAGTCATTAATTTGTTCATACGTGGTTTTATTTATTCTCAGACTGACCTGACCCTAATAGCTGAGACTAGAACTTGCTCAAACCAAGATGTTATTGACAATAATATATTCAATACAATTGCTGCTATATTAACCTATGATGTAGTGAGTTAAGCAAAATTTAACTACAGATTATTTTCTTGAAATATGTTTATGTTTACAGAAGAAGAACTATGAAGAAACTATACAATTATATTTTTTGTATAATGTTTGGTTTGGGGATTGATAAAAATTCCTCTGTTAACAATTTGTTAACAAATAAGCTTTTTAGGATGTGTTTCTAAAATTGAAATTTCACTCAATAAACAGAATCACATTTTTTGGCAGTTCAGTAAGCCTCAGTGTTAAGAAAAGATGTAGCTTAAATAGTAAAGGGCCCATACATTAATCTAGTATTTATTATGGGGTAAATATTTTGATTCAGGTATTTCAGTATAATGTGGAGTGGGCTTCGTTTTGTGACTGAGCTATTTCTCTGTCACCAATAGACTGCACTAGATCAGAGATGCCCGATAGTCTCATTCTGTTACATGCTTGCTCTTATTGCTGAATAGTGACTGCCCCGGGCGAAGGTTGAGAAGGGTGCCGTGGCTGCGTCAGGGCTCAAGAAGAAATGATGCTGCAACAAATGTAGTAGTGTTTCCATCCCCGCTAGAATGTAAGCACCGTGAAGGTGGAAGCATTTTCATTTTTTGTTCTCTTTTGCATCCCCAGTGCCCGTAACAGTAGCCAACATAAGAAGGACATACATGTAACATATGTATTACAACATGTACATTAATATATTGTCAAACTATTATAATCTAACCCATTTTCAAATAAATATTCAAATATAAAAATGTCTAACAGTGATTTGAAAAGTATCATAGCCCAATGAATCCCAACAAAAGTCTGATTTTTAGAAGACTTTTCTGTGAAGACACCTGTTTGTAGTTTTTCTGTTAGTTTATTTTGCTACATCGGAGAGAATGAAACTCTTGCTCAAAACTAGCATTACTATTATTTAAAAGTAAGACAAAAGAAGCCTGAATTCTCAAGTGTCCTTGACATCTTTGTATTTACCCTGCTGCCTCAGAAGTCAGTTGACAGCGTACGGTTTTCTCACTGATAGGGAATATTTGCCTTTGAAGTGACTTTGGACAGAATTGGCTGCATCCTAGAGATAAAAATAACGTAAGTCAGGAGACCTGGCAGGCAGCTGTGTAAGGGGCACCCTCACAACTATCTCCACTGAATATATTCCCTATGGTGGAGTAATGATCTAGAGCCTCCTATGATTAAGGCAAATAATCTTAGGAGTGGTCCTGAGTATGCACATTGATTGAGTCTGGCAGATTGCATAATCAACTGCAAATTAGCTTTTGGAAGTGACTGGCTGTACCCAGTGGGCAGAAGAAATGGAAGCGAGGGGATCTGGCAGACAGGAGGTGCCCATGGCAGCTGTATGAATTTCATTCCCATAATTTACTGATGAAGGAGCCAAGCCGGACCTTTCCGAGCTCGGCTTTTCATTGCTGCTTTTTGGAGGGATTGCAGGGAGGTCGCTGCACACTCAAGCAATTTATCTTCAGGTTGGTAGTAAGGCAGAGTGAGAATGTCCTACTTATATTGGTACAGCTCTTGGAGCACGATAAGCACATCCCTTTTCTTTATACCCAGCAGAAAAGCACAACATCTGCTCTACTGATAATTGGATACCAGCCTTGTCTGATGAAAGGATATTAATTTTCACTTCATAGATTAAGAGACCTTGGGAAGTCAACTAGTCCATCACACTATCTCATTGCAGTACACTTCCTAACCCAGAAGGAAGTGTTTGAGAGAGATAAAGGCATGTTTTACGGTGCTCTGATTTTGACTGCAGCAAACTTCATCTCAATATATAAAGAGAAATGCTAAGCCATTCCAAGAAAAGGGGATCTCAGATGACCCCACTACCTCTCAGCTGTGGGAACAGCTCATGTTTTCTGTTTTTATTTAATTTTTAGACAGCCCGAGGCCCAGATTTATAGAAACCGTGTCTATTCCAATAATTATTAATGAACTCATGTTGAGTTTTCAGTGTTCTGTTAGGGATCATGGGGGTTATCAGCTCATAAGTTTTAATTCAGCATACATTTGTTTCTGATGGAAAACGATACAGATGACTTACTTCATTTAGTATCCTGTCCTGACTGAAACAGAGCAATTATATAATTTAACGTCTTTCCTGATTGAAACAGATATTAACAAATGCAAAATGAAGTCCTAATCATAGAAAACATTAGCGTTAGATTTTATTTACCTGGAGTTTTTTATTGAATCTATCCATCTTCATCTTTTACTATGTCGCATGTATTTATATCTATGTTTTGTGATTACATTTTCTTCATCCCTTTTATTTAGCTTCTTAAAGAAGTAGAGATTATACATCGAAAAAAAAATGAGTTCTTAAACCACCACAGTTTAGAGAAACAACAAACTAACTCTACCCTGGGGAATCAGCTACCTTGAAAGTAATTTATTCATCTGATTTCATAAAAGAGATTGAAAACCCTCAGTTTTACAAAGGTTCTCAAATTGTCTTGAGAAAAATATGTTGAGGAAATTTTTAAAACTATAGGATAAGAGTAAATGTTTCTGTTTAAAGAAAAATACACACTTTAAGCAGTTTTCAGGGTAGACTGATACTTCCATATATGTTTATAATACACATACACATATAGTATTTCAGAAGACTGAACACAATCATAAAAATATTCATTGTTTGCTGGATAAAGGCATCTCTCATATCTTTCAATCGGAAGGAAATTTCTTTTTGCATAAGAACAGCATTCTGTGTCAATTGATCAGTACTTACTGGCCCGGTATGTAAAGTACCAGCTAGTATCACTTAATTAAACATGCATTTCTTATTGGAAATTTCAATATTCATAAGCTTGTCTCCCAATTGTTTCTAGTATATTGGAATCAGATAGCATTATAGAAACCGGGCACAGTATGCCTTGCTTATCTGATTCATAAAGCTAGTGTTTCAAACAGAAACCAAATGAAGCACATCAAAATCTAATGCATTATTTTTATTGATCAATTTTCCAGTTTTGAGGATGGATGTTAGCATAGCTGCAGGTGGTTTCCCTACCTATGAAGAGGTCTAGAAACATGGAGACTGCCTGTAAAGAAGGGATTTACGCACTTATTCCATTGGCAGTTTATCATAGGACTCTAGGAGGTAAATGATGAATCCTTGCCTTGTTACCGATCTCCTGCACATCCCCTTAGCTCAGCCAGGGTCTTAGTGCTATTTGAATAGAACACGCAGATAATCAAACAGTGTGTTTTTACAAAATTGTCCCAATTTAGGGTGCTTTAGGACCCACCAGGATGCCTATTTGGAATGACTTTTTTTTTCTGAAAAGTATTACCTTGGAATAATAATAATAATAATTAATAATAATAATAATAATAAAAGAATGTATTCTATCATAATCTTAGCCCAAGGAAACATAAATCCTGGTCTCCTTATATTTCTAAGAAAAGTAAAAAATAAGACCATGAAAACAAGATGTATTATACAAGAAAAATATATCAAACTTCTGGCTAATGAGTACTTTCATTCATCCCATCCCCTCTTCCACCACCTGCTGCTGTACCCAAACCAAGCGTCAATCCATCACCACTTCTAATTTCAGAACTTTTCAAAGTTTCCATGGATATCTTCCCCAAATCAGATGCAGATGCAGCCAACTTCTGACCCTTCGATTCCTTTATTCCTTCCGGTTCCTTATGCCCTATTTCCATCTGTGTATTTACTTATGAGCTCTACTGACGTGCTGCTCATTACTACTCTTTCAATTTTAGAGTATCACTTAAAATTGTCCCTTTCTTTTAAATGAGACAAGAGCCCCACACTGACCATTGGTATTTTTATGTGCAAAGGAAGTAGAAAAAAGTTATAATTAAGAGGTAAACTACCAGTCACTGGGAGTGAGCACGAAGACAATCTTACTCAGCTGAAATTTAAGATGTAGGAAAGACAGATCTAGATTGATTCCCAAAGCCTGAAGCCTCAAAAATAATCTTCTGTCAAAAAATTTATAATAATTATCAGGTACCTTCATCAAATATTGGTGGCACATTTCCAATGCCTAGTATGTGCTCAATAAATGTTGATAGAATTGTTAAACTATTTCTTTAATACAATAGTTCCTTAGGAAATACTTAATGTCTCCTTGCCAGTATGGGTACCGTCTTCTCTTTTTTCTCCCACTTTTTCAAAGGAGTATATATAGTCCTTTTTCTTCCCTTCCTCCTTTTTCACTTCCTCCTGATCTCAGAAGTTACCAGACTACTAAATTCTGTGGTTAACAAAATCCAAATGTTTGCTGGTACTTATCATAGTATCTGTTTAATAATCTACCTGCAATGATACATGTTTGGAGTACTCAATTTAAATGCTGTAGCTCTTTAGAGAAAGAGGATATCAGTGAGGAAGATAGTAATTGAAAGATTCTTCAAGGAGTAAGTGGATTTTTTGCAATGTGTTTAACCATCGGTATGGTTTGAAGGAACACTTCCTGCAAGACTGCCTTCACTTTAGACATAAGATGTAAGTTTGTGGGTCCCTAGGACCATCTACTCTTTGGACCAGGCAGCTACAAATTCAGGGATCCCCGCAGTCATCCTCAGGTTTGAAATTCACTAGGGGCCTCAGGAACTCATTGAAAGCTATTGTACTTATTGTCAATAAGAAAAAGAATGCAGAGCCATGGCCAGGGTAGCTCACTTGGTTAGAACTCTGTCCTGGTACCCCAAGGTTGCAGATTCCACCTCCAATCAGGGCACGTATAAGAATTAACCAATGAATGCATAAATAAGTGTATAACAAAATCAATATTTCCCTCTCTGTCTCTTTCCCTCATTCTGTCTAAAGTCAATCAATAAGGAAAAGAATACAGAAATTTAGCCAAAGGAAGAAATGCATACAGCAGAGTCTGGGAGGGGTCCAAATCAGAGCTTCTGGCCATCCTCTCCCTGTGGAGACTTGAATGACATTACCTCCTCCTGGACACACTGTGTGACAGTGTACACAGTGTTCAGCCAACCAGGGAAGTTCACTGGAGTCTTTGATGTCCAGTGTTTTCTAGGGCTCAATCACAGACTACGTGTGTGGCTGCCCTTTAGTCCCAAGCCATTCACGGAAGTCAGGCTACCTTCATTCATCAGTTCTTCCAGAGGTCAGAACTGAAATAGCATGGCCTCAAAGCCCTGGGCAGACATGACATCACTAGATTGTCTGGTAGTGGCCAAAGCCCCCAGGCCAACAAACACACACCTATCAGGCAGGATATTCCAAAGGCCTAGAGATCTTCTCCAAAAGTCCAGGGCTAAAACCAGACTTCTCTTTTGGCAAAATTGGGTTCCTTGCAACAGAATCTAGAAATGAACGTTAAAGGAAAGAGAAGATTAAGAAAGATAGATAGGAAATAAGTCATTTCAGGTAGAAAGGTAAACAGAAAGAAAGGCTTAGAATTGTAAGTCAATGAATGAAAGGGAAAGCTAAAGTGAGGAGCCCGTCCAGCTAAGGCAGAAGGCACTTTAGGAAGCCAAAATAAATAACTTAGGCTAGAACTGAGGACGTTAACTCAGGAGTTGTGCTTTGGACCTATCAAAATTGAGAATATTTAAGATTCTTGAATTTGTGGGAATGCAATGATGAACAAATTTATGTAGAGGAACTTCACAGTATTTTATTTCGGACACCACATTTTAAATAATGCTGGTAATTGTAAAGTACTAACAGGAGGGCAATCAAAGTGAGGTGGCCTAAAATTTATATCAGGTCCAATTACTGGAACAGTGTACATTTAGACATTTTTTAATAGGTCTTCAAAAAGACAAAATGTTTTTATTTACATGCTTTTGATGGAATTTCATATGTCAAGTGAGCAAAAATAAGATTCGATGAATAAAAATAGAGCAAGGAAGGTATAAACCTAGCAATATAAGAAACTTTTTAATTAATTAAAATGATCTATAAATTTAAAACATTCAAGGAATTGGGTTTCTACCAGTAAATATTCAGGTAGTAAATAACTATTCACCCACATTTCCAAATTAATTTGTAGAAATTTTTGCTTTGGAGGGCAATGCCTCTTCCTGTTTTAGAATTCTTTGGTTTTCTGAAGTACACAAGGATGATTTAGGTGAGGGAAGGTGTGGATTCATTGACATCTGCTAGGAAATTGCAGGAAAATAGGTATAAAGTGATTCAATTTTGGAATAGGGAGGTGGTAATGACTATAGAACAGACGGATAAAAGAGACATTTCAAAGAAAAATGAGCACAACTTGGTGAATGGCTAGATGGAGAGCATGAATCTGAGGAAAATGCAAAGAATGCCCATCTTTCAAGCCTGAGCGACTAGGCTAAGTATGAAACCACTAGTAGAAACCGTCATCACAATGGAGAACAATTTTTGGAGGAAAGATGGTAAATTTTTTCCTTACACATGAATTTGAAATGAAGAAAGAAGTTCAATAAGCAGTAAGCAGGAAACAGTTTACATTTAGGCTCCAGTGGGAGGCCAGTCACTTCGATTTTCATTGCTCAAAGATTTTTTTTGTTATGACATTTATCACAGTACTTTTTTTTATTAGGAGTGTATAAGTATCTTTCTCCTAAACTTGATTCTGCACTTCTTGAGAGCAAGGTCAAAGTTTTACGCATTTTTTTATTTTACCAAACCAGTTTTCTGTCTTGCATATTTCCAGTAAATATTTCTGTATTAAATTACTTAGATAAAATGCTGAGAGAAATCCATAAATATAAAAACTATAAATGAACATAAAGAAAAATAGAAAGGGGTGCTGACTGCATGGAGAGGGAGGGGAGGTTGGTCAAGTGCAAGCCCTACAGTTGGAAGAAAGATCAGAATGATACGCTGTGTGGGAACCTGAAGGCTAGAGCTGGGAGATCAAAGGCTTGGCTAGCTGGGAGATTTTGATAATGATGATGGAGAAAAAGCCTTACTGTTTACCCAATTAAGGTTCAATTGATAATTTTCAAGAGGTACTGACACAATTGTAAATGGTTTAGAACTTCTCATTAGAAGGAAGATATCCGTGCCTCAGGGACACTTACGGGTGTCCGCAGCCTCTCTCCCTGAGAGTCAGGCGCTATCTCCAGGGTCGTCTCTTCCCTTCTCCCTCAAATGAGACTCTTTCTCTCATTTTAGTTTCTAACTTCCCCCTGCCCCGTTAAATGAGTGTTCAAAAGACCGGAGTTTCCGTCTCCTAGAATGCTGATAGGAAAGCTAGTGAGCACACTCCTCTGTTTTGTTTCATATTTTACACAGTTGGTGGCTGTCTTATTTTCCATTTTGAAAATGCGGCCCTTGGGGCAGGGCGGAGTGTTTGCTAGTGCAGTGCCCATAGGCTGGGAATGCGGAGGGGCCAGCCTTCACCGAGACAGGGTTGAATGCCATTCACACTAGGTGGACTGGTGAGAAAAAGAAAGCAGGCTGCTGTGAGTTCATGTTTTCACTTCAAGAAAAAAGTGGGGCGGGGCGGGGGGGCAAACCCAGAGGTGGTCACTAGAGGTTCTAAAATGTGCATTTTCCTGCTTTTTCCCTCATCATATCCCTTGTATTATATCCATTATTCCCTTGTAGTCACTCTCATTTATCGTCATCCTTGGCCCAAATACATGTGTTTCCTAGGTCTGTAAGTCCCAAATAATGTTAACCTCCTGGCATCCATTATTTATTTGAGAAATACTGCTTGAACATTCACTGTGGGCCCGTCATTGCGCTAAGATCTTCTGTGAAATGCTTGAGTTTTGTATTAAGACACTTCGGGCTGCACATAACAGAAAATCTGAAGGAAAAGATTGCTTAAACAATAAGGAAACACTATTTCACATAACCGGGAAGTAACTCAAGAAGTCAGCTCTTTCGTTTAGCTCTGTGTCCTGATACTGGCCTTTAAAATCGCAAATTGACTGCTACATGATATGGACTCCGAACAGCGGTGTCTGCGGTGGTGTGGTTGCAACGAGCAAATTCACACGGACCGCAGAAGTCCTGTGAAGAGGGACAGCATGGCCACTCTCTGAGTGAGAGAGGGCCCTGACCCTTGCCTAGACAAGCCTTTATTGCTTTTCTGGGAGCCTTACATCAAGGAAAGTCCTCGTTTATGATGCACAGGAAAGGATGTTGCTATTTACTTCTTACGGGTAACAAAGAAAAGGATGTCGCAAATGTTAGGGGAAAAGCAGTCGAACTGGTTACTCTCCATCCTTCGGAGGGTTAGCACAGACTTTAAGAAGTTACTTGAAAGATATGCAATAAACATTTGCTGCCTCAATTCAAGGTGAGGGAGTTTTAGCAAAACCAAGTCATAAAGCAGCCTAGGTACAATGCAAGCCTGGCTCTTCATGGGAAAGCTGATCTGTGGGCCTGGCTCCCGCGTGCCGCTTGGCACCTTTTGGTTTTCCGAATCAGGGCTGAGCTATGTTCGCCACTGCCACGTGGACCAGTTCCCTATAGCTACAGTTCCAGGCTTTCCCTGCAGACACATCAATGTCCAAAGAAAGGAAAGGAGCCATTTCTTCTGTATTTCTTTTTATCAGTGAAGACACATTCCCCAGAATCCCTCAGCAATATTCCCTTCACATGGTATTACTAAGATGTGACTCATTGTGGAGACTGAGTCACACGTTCTTTCTTCAAGCAATGGGAGAGTGGAGGGAGGGAAGAATGACCTAGGCTTGTTTAGACCAATGGGGTGTTACCCCAGAGTCTCTAGACTCTGCCAACAAGGAAGAATATACCTGCTATGTTATGTATCTATAAATATTGTGTTAGAAGATAAAACAGACCAATGAAAAGTTGGGTCTGTTTTATCTTCTAACAGACACAGTTAGGTCACACTGTGTCTTTCATGTTGCTTTTTAAAATAAGGTCCTTAGCCATGAACGCTGTATCCCATTGTCAAAAGCACTATTTGAATAAGAATATTGAAGTTTCATGTTACTTAAGAGGGTAAAAATGTATATTAGTTCTAAATTTGTATTTCAAAATTGAAACATATATAATAGTTATTCTCACCTTTGGCTGAATTTCATACAATCTTGGTATAAACAAACAAACAAAAAAAACTACAAAAGAATAATTTAGAAAATAACACTTTTTTATTTAAGAACAAGAAATCTGTGTCTGCTATAAACATCACAATGACAGTTTAAAGATTATTTTATAATGTAAAGAACAATATATAGAATGAATCTATTCAAATTATGAATCATACATTTAAATATCAAGTGGGCTAGATTAGTACCGAAGTGATTACATGAGGTTATTGCTTCATTAGGGGGTGAAGGGCTATTTTTTTGCTCTCCAGTAAGTTCAGTCATTTACATTTTTAGCCCATTTTCGAGCCCAGGTGTGATGAATTGAAAGCAATGTAGCAAATCCTCCTCCTTCACCAGTGCATGGGCTTTTGTTTTCTGTCCTACTTATTCCACGGGAACTCAAACTGGCTTGAAGAGAAGCTTCCTAAGTATACTCCAGGGAAATGAGGCTGGTTAGACAAATTTGGGTACAGTGAGACAGCTCCCTTTAAGCAGAAAAACAGCTTTTTCTGGGATTTTGCCATCAGAAAGACCCAACTTTAAATCCTGGCTTTACTACTCAGTAGCTATGTGACCTTGGATTAGTAACAAAACCTTTCTGTGGCTTAATTTCCTCTTTTATGGAATAGAAAAATGAGTATCAATCAGTGTTCTTTATAGGAAACCACAGAAACCAACTAAGAAGAACTTAAATAAAAAGTAATTTATTGGAAAGACAGGTTAGGAGCTAACAACATCAGCACGAGACTGGGGAACCAGTCCTGAGAATGGACAAAGAGCAAGGGAACACTCCAAGGACAAGAATAGAAAACTGGACACACAGCATGAAACGGTCTGGGCAGGACTCCAGTGCTGCTCTCTTGGTATCTGTAATGAATGAACTCCAATCGGCTTCACCTGGAACATTTCAAATCTCGGGAAAGAGCTTTCAAATCCACTATATTCAGGTCATTGTTCTGTCATCTCTGTGGCCTGACACAGACAAGAAAACGCTTACCCCCTTTGGTTTCCACTGTAGAGCCTGTTTACCTTCACCACGCCGTGATACAACGGAGAAGATGTAATTCTCCAAAAGGGAAAAAAACGTGGGCTATATGCGTGTGAATATATTATTTCATTTAATCTTTATAAGAACTCTATAAGGTATTTAAGTCTTCAGAAACAGATTCAAAAGGGTTAAATAATTATTCCAAAGTCATACCAATAATAAGTAAAATGGTAAAGCCAGGTTTCAAGTCCAGATTTTTTTGTTTCCAAACTTTAGAATCATTTCATTATACAACACCATTTTTTTCTGGGGAAAAGTATCTCCAATTTTATTGAATCTTGAAAGATATCATCTTTCTGGTGCATTGGTGCCTGCAGACAACAGACACTCAAAGACAGAGGAATCTGGGGTGGCTTATCTCAATGGTTTGTGTCTGAAGTCACAGAAAATTTGTTTATAACACAAAAAAGATTACAAGTAGTTCATGGTGCGTGGTGGCAAAAGTGGCAAATATATATGGTTAATTTAGCCGAAAATTGGATGAAGTGTCTGCTTCTGTGATTACTGAATAACAACATGCGTAGAACAGTATACCATGCCCTGGGAAAGAGTAGACTCTGGTGAGTGGAATGGTAACTCTGGAGAAGATTCAAAATCGTTCAGCTCCCCAAATCCTATTTTCAGGGCGTCAAACTTGAGTCAGTGAGAGTTCAGTTGCAAAAAACCGCTGTAGAATCATAAGCAGAAAGTGACTTTTTACAGAGAATTATGCTGACAAAATTGCAGTAACAGGCGCTAGGCTGGCCTCCAGGATTGGCTTTAGAACATTTCATACCTTCCCAACAAGGGAACTACTGCATTAGCTAATGTCAGGAAGCTGGAGAATTCAGGAAATCCATCACAAAAACTATTGCCTCTGGAAAAACCCTGCCTTAACTGGGAGCAAAGAGGGCCCGCATACCACTGCCTCTCTGTCTGTTAAACTAAGTTCTGAATTTAAGTCTTATATACATCTTATTTGTGAATTATAAATCACATCTGGAAACCTAACTCCAAGGGAGTCAGTGAATGCCGTTTTTAGCTTTTCAGCCTCCAAAGTACAAGAAAGCTCATCTGAGGGATGTTGGAAAAAGTGCCAAGTAAGCTGAACTGTTCTGTTTACCACACCATTAACATGTTTTACAGAATGTGCATATCAAATAGAAAGAACATAGGATTTATTACACTGTAGAGAAAATTAATGAACAGATAAAAATTCTTAAATTTCAAGGAAAAGTACATTTTCTTACAAAAAGAAACTTGCTCATTTTTTAACACAACGTTTTTGTTTTTGTGCTACTGGATGTGAGGGTATCTAGGCAACACACACCACTTATACCATAAGCAAAGTTTAGGGGCAAAACTTCGTCATTTTATAAATCAGTACTATTTACTTCTCAGCTAGTGTATTATTTTCATTTTGAACCATCCTGGCAGCTTTCCTATTAGTAAATTTGCCGAACGTTACGAAAATAGGGGCAAATGGTGTGGAACAAAGTGTGCGAACTCAGAAGGGTTTGAAATACCTGTATTATAAGCAGATAAGTGACTTGTGGGATTTAGAATAACAAAGTGCAAAAGCCATGAAACGGGGACCAAAATAATTAGAGAGGCTGCAGGTAAAAAATATTTGGAGAACAAAGCACATCTGAGGAGAGAGCTCTTGAGTCGTTGCAGATATTATACTAAAATCATCCATCCGCCTGGGAGGCCGCAGTGAGGAGAAGAGGAAAGAAAGCAGTCCCTCAATAGCTGGAGAGCAGAATGAATCTTCAGATGCTATTGTGACATTAGACAAAGCATTTGTAGGTAGGACTGTGCTATCAAGATCATTCTTGATTCTTGTCTGCGGGGCTCTCACAATAATTGCTAGGGATTGCTTCCTAAAAATGCGGCTTGGTTTTATGAAAGAAAGACTGTCTGAGTTTAGGATAGATCTTCTTTCATTTATAAATAACTTAGAAGTGTCGAAATCTCCTATGTATTCTGTCTCTTAGTGTTTTTCTATGTCTATATGGTGTAGAAGTGGTCGAGCCCCTTCCGACTGTGCTATAACCTTGCTGTTTTGCACAGTCAAGTGTATACTTTCCTTCCCCTGACCGATGTCTCAAGACTATGGCACAGAACAGAGCGGGGGGCAAATAACTAGTGGTGTTAGAGACTGTGTGATTTTACGTAATGCAAAGAGAAACAATAGAATTGTTTTCATGTATAAAGTATTGATAATAATATTATTAATAGTATTTATTGACTTGTTGCTGTTTGCCAGGAACTGTGCTAATTCAGCATATATGTTTTCATCTCCAACTCTGAAACTTGGTTTGAATTCAGGGGATAAAAAGATACTGAAATGTCAGTGTAAGACTCATATAACATACCCTTAAGAAAATATTCTCAAAAAAACCAACTTCCTAACAGTGGAAAAGCTGAACTAGCGGTAGAAAGCTTCCAGGGTCTAAAAGAGCAAGACCTGCTGCGTGCCAGTGATGTAGGTTTCAGTCTGAATATCCTTTTGTTTTGGGATGCGCTGAGAGTTGAGGCACCAGCTGAGTTCTTAGGAAGGTTCCTCCCAATCCTCTTATATTTTCCTCAAGCCTAGACAGATAAGTTGAATTTTGTCTTCTTTTATTTTACCATGAAAATTATAGGGCATAAGATATGGCCAAAAGGGAGGGGGGTGAGAGATGGTATAAATTTGCCTTCTCTCCTTTCTCCGTCGACTCCCACATTTTTTCTACTAACTAAACAAAGACTGAAATGACCAAGCTCAGAATCCTACTCCTCATCTCACTAAAATAACTTCAATCTTGGTGATGGTTATTTAATTAGTAATTTTTGGCTGATACTAGAAAACAGTCTGTAATTATTTCCATTAACCAAAAAATATTATAATGAACTTATTTCCAAATGCTAAAGATTTATTGTGCTCTATTTGATAACAAGGAAACTGGAGATAGAGTTTTGTATATGGAAAATTTGGGTCAAGTTCATGTAGTACAATGAAGAGGTCTTCATGAGTTAAGATAAGTAGTTTCTTGTCTTTGGTGCTCACTGTTCACTTTCTAGACCTCAGTTTCTCTAACCCTAAAAAGAGGGTGTTGCACTGGGAGACTTCAATTTGTACAATCCTATGTCCATTTTCTCAGCTCTGAAAAGGTAGAAGATTACTAATACTATTGGACTGAGGCTGATAATGTATTTCTAAAGGAAAAACTTCATTGAGAATTCCACAATAAATTGTTGTCTTCGAACATTTGAGTTGCACACACTTTCTGGTAATATTCAATATATTAAAGGCCATTTGTAAAGTCTCCATATCTTGATTTATTTTAGTCTGGGATTGCTTTCTGAAAGGATAATCTCATTTATGATATTGCCTTTTTAAGATGTAGCAGCATTATACAGAAAGATAAATTTGTACTGCCTGCTAAATGCAAATGATTGCTATTTTGAAGAAATCATTTCAAGGCTTTATTTTATACACATGTATATGGAGATTCATGTGTATTCTTTAAGGGTTACAGGCAGTAGCAATAAATAAAATTAGTTGGCCCTGGGGATGAAAAATATAACGTTATGTGAAGGGGAATATTATCCCAATAGTACTGGAGGGTAACGGCTACCTGGTGTTTTATGCATGTGCCCAAATAGAGTCACTTTAAGAATTCTCAAATTGCCATAAAAATTGGTATACATGAAGCCTATTTCAAAAGCTGAAATAGAATGGAAAGTTGATATTAGCAAAGCTAGTTATCAGTCAAGGCTCAAAGTCCATAGTCATATCAAGGAGAGTATGGTAATAATTAGTTTACCTTAAAAAATAGCCCATATGGTTTTCAAGTTTATACTCTGTAAGAACACACCAGTTATTTTCCAGAGAGTGTAGAAATTGAGATACATGTTTGCCTTTTAATGCTAAGGAACAGATATCTTGATCAAGAAATTTCTTAGTGAAAGTGCCATTTTCAAAGCCATTTTAGATATTGCTATTGTAGAAATTATAGTTAAATGCTAGCCACTTTCATTTCTTTTATGTATTTTAAACCAAAAGAGAGAAAATCTTCACTATTTAAAATCTACTTGTGATGGTTTATTTTGAGGAGAGACTAAACTCACTTGACATCACTGCCATGCCACCTCCCACAGTTATGAGACTCTCCCCCTGAGCCTGAACTTGGCCTTAGACACCTGGCAGTCACTATCAGGGGGTGGGAGTTAGCATTAAAGATAAAGCTTATGGGCCATACCACCTTAAAGGTGTCATACATTCGTATGTATAATTCTACACACGCACACACACATACACACACACACACACACAGATGCCCCATTGGAGTCCAGCCGTCTCTGGAGGTGAAGCTATGAAATGCTAATATCATCACCTCTATCGTGGATTATTGCAAAACTTTCTAAATGGGCCCCATGCTACTGCTGTTTCTCCCTTCTTGTCTATTTCCAACTTTTAAAAAAGGATTTTATCACCTCATTTCTGTCCTCAAAACTCTCCATAGGTTCCCCCTCCACTTAGAGTAAAAGCCCAGGACCATGTAACAGTTTGCATAAACCTACAACATCTGGCACTCAGCAATTACTCGATTTTATTTCCTAAATCTCCCTCCTTCGGCCCATCTGGGGGAATCAAACTAACCTCTCTGCTATTCCTAGAACATGCCATACCAAACGGACTCTGTCTTGTGGTCATTACACTGGTGCTCTACCTGGAATACACTTCTTGCAGATATCCACATGCCCTTTCCATGACTTCTTCACATCTTTGCTCAGTTGTCACCTCTGGGTGTGCCGTGCCCTGGCCGGGCCCTTTCTAAATGCACCCCACACAACCATTCTCAATTTGTCTTCCGATTCATTTATTTCTTTATTTCCATTACACTAGATAATTTCCGCACTTCAAATTTGTGTTTCCCCTACTCCACTGGAATGTAAACATCATCAGGGCTGTGCTTTACTAGTAACTTTACCCAGCACCCTATTTGCAGATGGTATAGAGTCATCTGCCAGTTATTTGTTGAATTAATGCCTGCATACCTCAATGAACTAATAAGTTATGCCTACCCACAAGGACTAGGTAGGTATTGAGATAATTCTCTAAACACTACTTGTATTTGCCATATCCAGTTTAGAGACTTGTTACTTGTGGCTTAAAAATGTTAGATATCAAAGCAATTTTAGTTCATAATAAACAATCTCAAAATCCTCAACTGGCATGAATTCCTATGAGAAACTTAAGAAATAAGAATTGAAAATGGAAGGACAGAATAAAAATGTTTTAGTTATGTCTTTCATACTGGAGTTTGTTTAAAATAGTGGTTTCTTTCTTGATAAGTATAGCTATAAAGATTTCTAAATCAGAAAAGATTTTGTGATTTAGGCAACTATATTTCTCACTGTTTCCTACCACCTAACAGTTTGTTCTATTTTGTTTAGAAAGATGAGCTGTGGCAGGTGTTTATTTCTTCCCATGTTAAAAAAAAATTCTGTAAATGCAAGATGTTTCTCAGCAACTCTGCCCAAAATACCTTTTTTGCTACTGTTTCAAAAACTAGTTATTTAATATAAATGTGTTTATGCTTTGGCAACAGTGAAAATGAACACCTATTTGTGGGGTGGGTTTGTTTTTATCTTTGTATAGAGGTATCATTAAAAAGAGCTAATGGCGCTTTAAAAAAATAAGCAGGGATTTAATCTTCATTGCTCCTGATTCAGTGTTTCATCAATATCGAAATACCTAGTGCTTGAAATGAGATGGTACATTAGTCCCAAAGCTCAATTGCTTATAATTCGCTCCAGAAATTGGGCTTCTGGTCTTCAGAATTGGGCCAGTGTCCAGGAGAACAAAAAGGGTACAGGGAAAATAAAGTTTGGAGGAAGAAAAAGAAAGATACGAAAGGCAAATTAATAAATTTTAAACCAAAGGCATGAATATAACTTCTACCTACATCATGACTAAAAAACATTTCTTCACCAGGCAAACAAATGGATAAAAGAGGCAAACAATTTAAGTAAAATTTTATACTTATAAAAGCAGTCTCTCAAATAAACACTTAAATGGGAAAAAGTCAGGGAGAGGAGGGTCAAGAAAACCAGTGCCTACGATTATACATTATGCCATCAATGCAGTTTACAAAGTGGTTTTATTTTAAAGGAACATACAGTGAATAATTGGAATAGTTTCTGAAGTCTTCGTTGATAGAAATCGCTAAGGACCACTCATAAAAAAATGCTCCAATTTTTCAATTCTGTCATTTTTTATTCCTTTCCATTACATATATTTTTTCAGTTCCCTCAAGTGCGCAAGTGTGGACTGAGCACCCATCGGGCTGGGCTCTAGCAGGGACTTTCGGAGGAAGGGGGCGCAGGGCAGTGTGGGAAGGACTCGGTCTGGGCTTTCTGCTGTGCTTTTCTCACTGACCAGCTGCGGGGCCTCAGTCAAGTGCTACGTCCTCTTCCTACCCTGCGGAAGGCTTAATAACAGTGCCTGAGTTATGAAGCTATGGAAAAACATTTATTACATGAAATAAGCATGCAAAACAGTTATAATGATGTTTATCTGTTAATAAGGATTAGCTACATTTATTTTTTAAAATAAAGGAATTAGAGTTTAATAGAAGGAACCTAATATTTGGTGTGAAAAGAGCAAATGAAGCTCAGACTTCAATCTTTACTGTCATGTAATTTTTAAATAAGTCATTTGACCTCGCTGAGTCTGATTCTAAACTGGGAGTAAGTATTCCTACCTTTCGGATTCTTCCAGAGAATTAGAGGTGAGGGATGTAAGGGGCCCAGTTCCTGTTGTGACCCCAATCCATAAGTTATTATTTTAAGTATTTCTTACTTTTCCATAGGGCCCAGTTCTACTTGTTGCCACTTGGTTCTGAGGCAGGACTGTATTGTGGATAGAAAGAGGCAAGGACTCTGGTGCCAGACACCCTGTGTTTAATGACGGTGCTACACTTCATTCATGAATTCCACAAACAGGCATCGCCCACCCTCTGGGTGCCCGCACCGCTCCACACCTGGGGCACAGCAGTGAACAAAGATTCATGCCCTCATGGGGCTACCCTTCTAACAGAGGGAGACCAACAATGAACAGAATAAATCAGTAAACTGTACAGTATATTAGATAAAGGTTACTAAGAAAGAGAGGAGTACAAGGGAAGAAGAGTGAGAAGAGAGAGAGAGGAATGAAGGACAGAGATTTGCAGTTTTAGTTACTAGTTAGTTATCATCTTAAAGCTTTGAACAAGTTACCTAATCTTTCTGGCCTTAGTTTCTTCATCTATAAATTGAGAGTAATAATATTGCCATTAATAGGATTGTTATGATGCCTAAATGAATCATCCCCCAAAAAAGAACTTAGAATAATGACTGGTACATAGTAAACTTTCTATAGGTATTGGCTATTATTATTCTTAGTATTATTTATTATGATTAATAGGATTAGGAATATATGGCCACTGTAATTATGTGGGTTAACTGAAATATAGTCTATTAATTTTATTGTTTCAGGCTATTCTAACTATCCTATTTTCAACGTTTTAAAAGCCTGAAAATATTAAGTGAGCCATCCTTTGAAACTTCATAACGAAGTAAAATTTAGATAAACTATGTTAAAATGTATAAATATTCAAAGCATACTGAATAATTGTGTAGTTGTAATTTATTTACATGCAGGTAATCACATAGCTGCAAAGAATCTTTAATAAGCAACAACACCATTGCAGATAACAAAATCAATGACAATATTAATTGCATATTGGCAGAGAAAAACTATTTGCTACCAATCAGAGTCTCTGATTTTTCTCATGAATAAAAGAATACAAATAGTTTAAAATATGTCTACTCCCTATAAATAAAGATTTTAGGCAAGAGATATTTAAACCATAACTCAATTGGATTGGGATTGGTGTAAAAATAGTTTCCCAGAAGCAAAATTCTCTCCATAAGCATATATTTACCTTAATTGCCCATCACAATGTGGGATTGGGTGTCAGAAGAACCTAATAAAAATGAATAAATAACACCTGGATTCCTATTAAATATTTAGCCTGTCTAGAAGAGAAAACAAGCAAGTAAGACATACTTTTATAATGATTTTTTTCTACTGATTGATTCTACTAAATAGTGAATTTATTTGGATTACATCCAGCCAGCTGAAATGGGAGGCTGGTTTTCTGATTGGTTTTTCACTCTATGTGAGGGCATTGCTGTATCGTATAAGTGCATCAGAGAGATGAAGCAGGTAAGTTGGGGAGCAAGCAAGAACAAGACAGTAGGAAGCAAGTCCAGGCTGACTAAGCGCAGTGAATATCATTAAAGCAGATTCAACTGACAGGCTCAGCTAATCGGAACCTATGTTAAGGAGCATTAAGATCTGAAAACTTATAAAGCCCAGTCGGATTTCTTGATCTATGTTATTTTTATATTAGTAAAGTGAAATGATTAGTTCTGCCTAGTTCATATGGAGAATATTTTATCAATAAAGAAGCTTACATACTTAGATTATACTTTTTGCATGTTTTAAGCATCATTTGTATGACTAGTGGCTATGTTTTAAAGTGTCAGACAAAAACTTAAAATGGCTTCATATAACTAAAAATATAACAGGCGCTGCCTTCAGATAAAGTCCAATCTATAGCATAAACGTTTTTCACCATGTAACTTTATCACATGAACACATTGTACACCTTAAACTTCACACAATGTTGTATGTCAATTATATCTCAATAAAACTAAGGAAAAAATAAGTGCAGACTCGGGTACGGTTTGATCTAGCTGCTCAGAGTGTCACTATGAAATTATCTTTCTCCTTTGCCTATTAATTTTCCATGATATCAGCTTTATCCTCGAAGCCTCCACTAACACCCAGCAAATCAAATTCTCTCTCTGCAGTAGCAAACGATAGACAAGTTTCAGTCCTCTGATTCTCACACAATTCCATTGTCTGCTGGCAGGGGTGGGGGGTGGATGGTGGGGGAGATACAGTAAAAAAGGGATTTCTTCTAGTTGCTCCCACTATATTCTGTGACTTGCTTTCACTCTGTGGCCCAATCTGACTTACTAACTATTTACTATATCCAGAGGAGTAGGATATGCTAAGTAAGGTGTTGAGTCACTTAGAGGATTAATCCTACTCAAATTGAGACTAGAAGAAGAGCACAGTTTCCGAATAAATGTCAACTTACTATGGGCAAAGGAGAGGGATACAGACACTGGGAAGGCAATAAAAAATCCTTTCAGAGGCTCAACCTATTTACTATGAAAAATGCTTATTTAAGTGAGGGGTGTTATATTCATACATAATCATCGCCACTGTGAATTATTTTTCCTAAAGCTGGAAAAAGTATCTATGGGCCAGATCATGAAATGCTTTAAATGCCATGCTAAGGAATTTGAGATTTTTTTCCCTTGCTATCAAAGACTTTGAAGGATTTTAATCAGGGAATTAACATGTTCAGCCTGTACCTTTTTAGGACGGCTAGGGTATCTCTATGCCATAGACACGCATCACACACACTCACATCTTAATTTGCCACCGTCATTGTTTTTTAGTAGCAAAAGAAATTAGTGATGTAAGAGAGGGTCAGTTCCTAGAGAAACAAGTAGAGTAAGAAAAAGGATAAAGGCTTATATTCATCATATGGGGAACCTGTGAAAAAGCACCCCAAATCAACAGAAACAGTCTTTGGCTTATTTGAAAGCACTGATAAAGTGATACAAGTAGAAGATCATTGTGATTTTTTAAAAAATCCCAGAGAGAAATATCATCTGTTTATTGGGCTATCTCCTCATTCTCTCTGTGAGACATCTGAGATCAAAACCCAAAATGTATACTGAAAATACGTGTAATGAAGCCCTATAATCTAAAATGAACAAAATGCCTCCATTAGAAGGGCCATGGAGTTTCAAGCAAGGGCTTCACCTTCCACTAACCTGCTCCTTTCTAAAACCACCCTCTGCCCATCTAGCATCAGCTGCAGCTAAGTAAAGTAGCTGGACACTTTTCCCCATAAATTCAGTAGACAGGCACAAGTAAAAGGTAAAAGAGGAAGTCCCCAGCAACGCAGGGAGGGTGGCAGCCAGCCACGCTGCAGGCATAAACAGTGCTATTAGAGGCAGAAGCAACGACTCCAAAGAGGCAAAAGTCAGGAAAAGCTAAGTTGCCTTCAGCACTCTGGCAGCCTCAAGGGAGACAATTAACACAGTGTCACCAAAAGCAAAACTCAGCCTTTGACCAGTCCCTGTGAAAGGCAAAAATAGCTTTTCATACACAGTTGTCAAGAAAGTTGCTGAACAAAAACATCTGCCAAATTTTCTGCCCTAAAGATGGGTTTCCAGTGAAAGTCAACAAAATTTATTGCTAAAACACATATAAAAGCAGTCTTTGAAATATCTGCCTCATATAATCAATATTAAAAGCAAAGCTGCCTGGTTGTTGTTTTTAACACCTTAAAACTGCAGACATTAAGAAATTTTTAGTGTAAGGATGCTACCAAATAGCCTTGGTTAGAATTGATTCATAGACAGTATTCTTCCTGTGCATATCAAGCTGATACTCAACAATACTGCGTGCTTATTATTGACAAGCCATGGTGAAGGAAAGAAACTTCTCGCGCACTAAGTATTTTTATTTTTACCTAGTATTATTTCGGTGGGTTCCCCAAACCAAGGACTCACAAAATTCACTGAAAGCTGTTGTACTTGTGATTACTCTTCGTTATAGCCGAAGAATGCTCATTAAAATCAGCCGAGGGAGGAGTATGGGGCAGAGTCCAGGAAAAGTTCCAAACATGGAGTTTCCATTGTTCTCTCCCCACAGACTCAAGACTTAACTTTCCTGGCATTGATATGTGAAACAGGCACAGAGCATTGACAGCCAGGGGAGCTCACCTGAACCTGGGTGTCCAAAGCTTTTACTGCTGCTCTATCACATAAACTCTGCTGACTGCCCGCAGGATGGATGTCAGTTTCCAGCCCTTCCGAAAATACAGCTCATAAGACCCCCTAGCGAACAAAGACCTTCTTGTAATATTCCAAGTATAGTATTCCAAGGTCTTAAATGCTACTTCTTAGAAGCCATGACCGAAGGACAGACTTCTCTTTGGGCAAGGTTAAACTCTGAGACACACCTGATAAAATATGAGTAGCCATTTATTGTTTTTCAAATTTTATTTTATTTTGATTTGTATTGTTAAAAAGGACAATTAAATGGTAGAAAAGGGATGTGAGTCAAAAACTGACTCTACAGTCTGTTAAAGCTCTTAAAGACCTGCATGATCTTCCTGTCTTTTTTTTTCTTTCCTGCCATTTCATTATAAACCAATCAAGTAGCTCACATTATCTTTAGGCAGAGCAGGTTGATATAAAGAAAAATCCATGAGAGATTATACAAAATATGATACACACAGTCATACGCAGTGTTTCAGTCAATGATGGACTTCATATATGACAGTGGTATGCCTTATAGTGTGGTAGCTTATACCACCTACATTTGTGTAAGTGAGCTCTACGATGTTTGTACAATGGCAAATTGATTAATGATGCATTTCTCAGAATGGATCCCCACTGGAAAGTGATACATGTCTGTATACACTCATTGATTTTGTTGTTTTCTTTTTTCAACAGCTAATTAACTTTACCAAAATATATTGCTTTCTGTATTCACCATTATTTCTTTTGTATTTTCTTTCCCTCTGGGTTAAGTCTTCTTTTTGTTCAAGTACATTTTTCTAGCTCCTCCCGTGTGAGTCTGTGGGTGGCAAGCTTTCTTCCTCTTGGTACACGTGAGAATTTGTTCAAGATTTTTGAATGATAGCTGTGTTAACCCAAAGGGTTAAATTGCCAAAGAACATTCACGCAAATTATAGATCTTACCCAGTACCAAATTTGATTAATTATTCAAAGGAAACAGGCAAGAAGTAGGTGCAGGCAAAATATTCATTTCCTGCAAGAACTCAAAATGAATATATGCAGCTTCTAAAAATATTTCTTTCCTATATTAGGATATGTTTCTATTTCATATAAACAGAAAAATGTTGAACAGTATACAAGGGTGGGCAAAAGTAGGTTTACAGTGGTAACAGATAGATAATGTAATAACAAATAATGATACAAGAATAAACTATGTGTTTCACACACAACTGTAAACCTATTTTTGCCTTCACCTCTATGCTAAATTTTTCATAAAATAAGCTGTTAGGGATTTTGAGATCTTTCATTTTATACTCTGATAATTACTCATGATAAGTAAGAAAGTGCTTAGATGGCTACCCCTCATTCTCCAAAAGCCATTCCCCATGCATTCATAAAGTCCAGGTTCATTTACAACAGGGGTGTCAAACTCATTTTCACCAGGGGCCACATCAGCCTCAAGGTTGCCTTCAAAGGGCCAAATAATTTTAGGACTGTATAAATATAACTACTCCTTAACTAGGGGCAAGGAGCTTGGCACTGCCGCCGGGTAGAAACAAGGAACCAGGCGGATAAAACAAAGGGGAGGGCCGGGTTTGGCCAGCAGGCCTTGTGTTTGCCGCCTGTGCTTTACAAGAAACAACCTAGTTACACTAAATATATCCTATGAAAAATATTTTCTAGATAGCCCTGACTGGGTGTCTCAGTTGGTTGGAGCATCATCTCATACACCAAAAAGTTTGTGGGTTTGCTCTCTGATCAGGGCACATACCCGGGTTACAGGTAAGATCCCCAGTTTGGGCACATATGTGAGACAACTCATCAATGTTTCTCACATCTCTCTCTCTCTCAAAAAAAATTTCAATAAACATATCCTCAGGAAAGGATTTTAAAAAGATTTTTTCTAGATAAAGACTCCCTTTCTGTAGTAAATACCATTATCACACTGCAAAGAGATCTGTTCAAGTTCACTGGCACTTTACAAGGAAGTAAGCTGAAGGTCATTCATTCTCCCTAATTGTGCCAACCTGGTCCCCAATAGAGAATAAGGGAATCACAGGCCTAACGTTAACACTTTTCCTCCCAATAGTCTTATAGGATGTCTAATTCTGAGATGACAGGTTTTTTAATTTAGTTTTAACCCTCAGTTCTCTTTGAAGCTATCATTCCTTATCTCTTGACATCTTACTGTAATGAGAAATTTTCTGTCAGTCTAATTGTTGCTCCTTGTAGACAGTCTATCCCCTCTATCTGCTAACTTTTATGATATTCTTCCTATTATTGTCTTTTGTAGGTTCATTATAATGTTACCATGTGTCTAAGTATGTATTTAATTTCATTTACCTTGTTCAATCAGCAATTTTAATCTTAGGAATCATATGTGTATTTAATTCTGGAAAATTTTCATCTATTTTCCTATCAAGTATTGCATTCTTATTATTCCCTGTTTTCTTCTGCAAAAATTCATTTCAGACACATGAAGTCTTTCAATCTACCTGCTGGTTTTTTAATCTAAACATATATTTATGTACACACATTTTTAAATCATTTTTATCACTCTTCCTGTGAATTTCTTTTATGGTTCAGGTTTTCTTTGTTCCACTGTCTCAAAGTAAAGTCTGCTATATCTTTAATATTTTATTTTAATTCTTTACTTTTAGAAGATCTAATATAGTTTTTCCATATTTATACTTTTATTTCATTTCTATCTCTTTTTGTTTTATAATTTTTGAGTGGATGTCTAAGTGTCTACGTGATATTTCCCAAATGTCTTCTGAATTCTCACTTAGCGAATATAAATGTACTGTCTGCCTTTCATGACTCAGAGTGAAACAAAAATAGCTTTTCTCCATCACCAAATTCTAATCTAAGGAAAGTTGTCCAATGTACCACTCTTTCTAAACAAAAGAACTTCAGATCAGTCAGCTTGGATCTACTAACCGGGATGATAATGGAGCTACAGATGAATCAAGGTACACCCAATTTTCAAGTCCCTAAAAAATATTAGAGCACTACAAATCAAACAAAACCAATTGAATATCATTTTTTTGATATTAAACCAATTGAATATCACTAAACCAATTGAATATCATTTTTTTACACCACAACCATGATCCTGGAGGATCAAGAATCAAAAACTTCATCTGTTGAGATTTCACTAATGCTATATTAGGGTGCCATCAACAAAGAGTGGAAGAAGGTAAAGTGAAAGTCAAGTTTATAAATATCTCTAAATTAGAAAAAGATAGTAGCCAGCCTGGATTTTGTGGTAGATATGCCATCAACCAACATCATTCCACCATTTTTGCCAATATCTCTCACTCCTAATGACACTGCTGGCACGGACTCAAGGATAGCTCTTAACGCAAAAAAGGTTCAAAGGGAACTTAAAGATCATCTAATCCCAATTGTTTAATTGTGTTATAAATTTCCCACAAATGTTAGCTCAGGCGAAAACTAAACTGAAGAGAGATTTCAGTGAGGGGACAGCACGTAATTTAAAAGGCTGAGACGTCAGTAGGGAGTGGAAGCTCACCCAGAAAGTCTGGAACATAGAATAGGTAAAGGAGAAGTGTATGCAATAAGGTAAGAACAATCACTGAAGGACTGGATTTCCAAGAAGGACTAGGATGCCAGGCTGAGAAGGAACACTGGGACACCATTCTGTTAAGATTGAGGAAGTATAGAAAACTGGCTTTCTCAATGTCACTAACACAACACGCGGATAAGACAGTGATGAGTTTGTTGTTCATATAGGTAACTGAGAAGATGACCTTGGAAAATTTGGTAGTGCCCCAGAGGCAGACGCCAAAGTTAGACGTTATTGAGAACATAATGTTAGTTTGAGGCAGGTCTTTCAGCACAGGGACTTGGTTAGGGTTAGGTAAGGATCACAACAGAATTGGTAGATGCAGCAAGGAGAATATTTTGAGAATTTGGAGACGAGGGCTTCAAAAATTCTTACTGTACAAACTATTGATGCTTTTTATCAAAGAATTGATGTGTCTCTCAGAAAGCCCATAGAATGAACAGTTTTATTTATTTAGTAGGCAAGAATCTCCTTTGATAATAAAGACAATGGAATAGTAATGCCACATTAATGTCACTAGTAAACTAGGTAGAGACAGATGGTTTCGGTTCTCAAAGCTTTCAGAAGTTTCCAAGTAGAGGTACAACTTAATGAGCACTGTATTTTAAAAAGACTTTTTGAGCATTTATAATGGTCCCATTACATCACGTGATAAGATGTGTGATAGGCAGAAAACAGTATTAGCTGGGAAAGAGTTTTGCAAAACCAAAGAGTCAATGTGTCTGAATATATGAAACAACATGAGGAGAGAGAAAAAAATGGAACTCAAAGAAGAATCAACAGTTGATAGCCTGGCAGTGGCTAGATGAGGGAAGATTAAAGGATGTTAGGAAGAAATAGAAATTCAAGACAGTGCTAAATTTTAAATGTGAGTGACTATGGGGTCACCTATCCTGCTAATGGAAACAGGCCTCTCTCGCATCATGATGGAGATTGCCCCGTTCGTGCGCTTTATTTGAGCACCAGCTAAGTCAGCTCAGTGCTCCTTAACCCTGGCTGCACATTGGAATGGAAAAGTACCAGGGCTCAGTCCCCTCTCCAGCACGATTAAACCTGCGTATATGGAAACTGGGTCTAGGCATTGGACTTTTACAAAAAACTCCTAGAAGATTTTGATGCATCGTGAATCTATAGACCCTGAAGGGGAATATTTACATCTAATGCTTGGTCCTTAATTTCAAGGGACTCTCTGGACTTTTAGCTGGAAAAAAGATATTACAAGTAAGGTCCAATTCATTTCCCACAAGCTTGTGACATCGCCAAACCTTTCAGGACTTTCGGAGTGTAATGTGACTAAAGAGACTTTACTCTTCAATTTCAAGATAAATGTACCTGTGAACATGCTTTGTAATTTCAGCTGACATATCTGTTTCCTGTTGGGTAATGTCACCCTGCATCAGCGTGGAAAAGAAACAACTACAGTGATTATGGACTTTAAACTTAAACGACTTGATCACTTAAACATGCACACACAAACCGTTTAAAAACTCTTGGACACTAAATTAATATATTTGATAACTTCCTGTCTGCCATGTATACTCTGTTTTAAGAGAAAGGTTTTATGATCTCTGCTACCTCAATAACTAACTAGTCATTTGCCCCTTTCACTCTGTCCCAGGCTGCCTGGGATCATATTAACCAGGCTGCAGACCAGGTCTCAGCTGGGTCTACAATGATATCAGCGCTGCTAACGAATATGTTTTTTCCCCCTCAGATAATTTTAATTCAGCTTTTAGTTTTCCATTTGCAGCCTCATATTTTCATGTAGATACTAAATTCCACTGGAGAATTTTCTCTTCTCAGAAAGTTAAACATCTGTTAATGAAAAATGACCAGAAGTAAAGTACTTATTAGAAATTAATTATAGAGCAAATTATGTTTTGTAACAGTTTACAATGTGATCCTGCTTACTAAAAGCAGTGCACTCTACTTTACAAATTTTCAACTTTATTCCTGTGCAACAGCCAAATTATCTTAATGGGTGTCCGAGTGACAAATTAGATGAATGCCTTCCCCCTGAGTCATTTTCTGATAAAGACGCATCGTTTAGTTGCAAGATGACAAACTATGTGTTCAAAGTGACAAATCATTTAATTAAAATTTACAAGCGGTTAAATACTGTTTGACCCAAGTGGAGGCTGTTATCATGAATCAATTTCAGAGGAGGAACACACTTTTCAGAAAAATCAATTCCAAATAACTGTAGCACTTTGAACATATTGCACAATCACTTTATGGTGTTTTTGAATACCTCTCCAAGTTGGTGGCAGTTTTTACCTAGTTCAAAAAGAATTTCAATCTAGTTGAAGAGAATCTGAGTTTTACTTAGTACTTAAACTGTATTCAGTTTCATGAATATTTAATATCACGTTCAATGTTTAAGCAAAATCCTCTTCTATCTTAAGAGAAAATAGCTAAAATTTTGATGAGTTATGGTTTTTCATTGCATATATAGGCCAATGGAAATTGCAATCATCTTTCATGAAAAGGCTGGGTAGTTTTTATTGTTTGAGAATAAGGGTGGCCATTGCATTTACTTACTAGTACAGTAAATGTAAAATTGCTTAAGTAACATGCTTTATTATTTATGCTGCCAACCACATAATGTGAGGGTAGTTTCATAAAAAATATAAATTAGAGAAATTTCACATGCCAGCAGGCTGTAGATCTGTTTTATGGCTCTGACTTAGCAGGTGCCCTTCTGTTTTAGTTGTGCCCTTTAATGAAGTACATATTTAAGCAGTATTGAAATGCAGATAAAAATATGATGCATATAAGGCAAGCCAGTTCCTTTCTCCAGAGATGTACTTTACAAGCTTCATCATTAGTAGTTAATGACTTGGGATACTTTTCATCAGTTTAACTCAGCGTTTTGTTCATCTGTTCCATGGCAAGGTTGATAAGGTCTTAGGAAATGTGTTTGCTCAGTTTCGGAGTAAAACTTTTAACACTGATGGAGTCATCTTTTGTGAAAGATTCATTTGCGAATAAGAAAATTCATTAATAGTCAGGGCTAGACATAGTCTATATACTGTCTAAACTAACATAATAAATAGAAATATTCAATGAAACATAAAACTATCCATCTAAAATACATACACCATTTCTTACCCCCAAGTCATCAATTTGATTATAAGAAAAAGACAAATGGTACCGCTGGATCATTTTAAGTTGTTACTATTATATTTGTATATGTGTAATCTATTTTGTTTTCTTGTCTGTAAGACAAGAAACAAGTTTTTCACCCTTAGATATATTCAAAGGAGTAATAATTAAGCATGTTGAAAAGCATGAAATTTTTACTCGATGATGCAAATTTATCATTTGCCATATTTGACTCCATTTAAAATATTCAAAACCAATGAAGTTTGGTTTATGAGGACAATTGTCAATGGTTGCCACCAAATATTTAGATTTAAATGTGTTATATGTAAATCAAGAGCTTGTTTACCACATCAATTGGAAAGATAGCTATAATTTGACAAGCAATATTTTAAACAGAGAATGTTATTCAAAGGTCAAAAGTGTAAAGCGTTTCATACTTAAGTGAATGGTTCAGCTAATGTTTTTAACGCTGCTTCCAGTATTCTAAAAAAAAACACAGCCCTGATTATCTGTAGTAGTCCCAAATAATTGTCAAAATAAACATGGAAAAAATTCTATCAAATCAAAGTAATTCGTTCACTAGTTAAACTGTTCTCTCATATTAAAAACCTTTTACTTTTTAAAATATGGCAATAAAAAGTGAAAGAGTCCTTTGGTATACTGGTACTAACATCATTGAAATCTGAGGCGGCCCTGCAAGCCCAAGTGGCAGGTTGCAGGAGCTGCGCAGATCACACCATCCTCTGGGCTTTCATTCACTGTCATTCTCTATTTTCTCATTATGACACCTACTTTAACAAACTGCCTCAGACACCAGCACACACTCAGGATCCATTCATATAATTCCAGTTCTAAATTTAACCCACTGACTAACCTAAGGCAATTTTTCAACTTCAAGTTTTTGCATCAAAATGCGTGACTTCTGAGAAGACAGGGGCCAATTTTACCTTATTTTCCTTTTATTCATTAATTTCATAAGTTATATCTTGTGAAGACAGGTTTTTAGTATTATGGCATAAACATTAAGCGTGGACAGGGACTAAGTCTTCTGGCTATGACTTCTAAAACAAAAATTACTAAACCTGTGAAAAAGACTTTTCCCAAGTTGTTTAAGATCTAGCTCAAGGGCAACTCACAAATTGGTATGCAGAGTAGACCATGTTTTTTTTTTTTTTTTACCGTTGTTCTATTACAGTTGTCCCAATTTTTCCCCTATTGCTCTCCTCTGCCCCTCCCACCCCCACTCCCATAGTCAGTCCCCACCCCATTGTCCATGTCTACGGGCCCTTTACACATGTTCCTTGACTAGACCCTTCCCCTTCTTTCTCCCCTTATCCTCCTCCCCTCTCCCCTCTGGTCACTGTCAGTCCTCCTTGTTTCCATGCCTCTGGTTCCATTTTGCTTGTTTGTTTGTTTTGTTCTTTAGGTTCCTGTTATAGGTGAGGTCACATAGTACTTACCTTTCACCTCCTGGCTTATTTCACTCAGCATAATACTCACCAGTTCCATCCATGCTGTTGCAAAGGGTAGGAGTTCCCTCTTTCTTTCTGCTGCGTAGTATTCCATTGCATAAATGTACCAGTTTTTTGATCCTCTCAGTTACTAATGAGCACTTAGGCTGTTTCCAGCACTTGGCTATTGTTTATAATGCTGCTATGAATATTGGGGTGCATAGGTTCTTTTGGATTGGTGTTTTGGGATTCATAGGGTATAATCCCAGCAGTGGAATTGCCGGGTCAAAAAGCAGTTCCATTTTCAGTTTTTTGATGAAATTTCATAGTGTTTTCCACAGTGGCTGCAGCAGTCTGCATTCCCACCAACAGTGCACTAGGGTCCCCTTTTCTCTACAGCCTCGCCAGCACGTATTGTTTGTTGACCTGTTTATGATGGCCATTTTGACTGGTGTGAAGTGGTATCTCACTGTGGTTCTAATTTGCATCTCTCTAATGGCTAGTGATGCTGAGCATCCTTCCATATGTCTCTGAGCCCACTGTGTGTCCTCCTTGGAGAGGTGTCTGTTCACCATCTTGTGTGAAAGCCTATCTGAAACTATATCACTCCTCAGAAATGGATTCAGATTTTCCTCTCCTCCCCTTAGTAAGCCACATCGCCAGTGGATGAAATGTGATCCGCAGACTCTCATGGTTTCCCACCCATGCTGTTATCTCAGTAATTTACCTCCCGCCCCTATACCCTTGCTCACTTTATTCCATGTGCACTGGCCTCCCCGCTGTCCTTACTATACACCTGACATGCCCACCTCAGGACTTTATACTCCCTCTGTTTGCAATATTCTTCCCCCAGATATCATGTGACTCTCTCCTCAATTCCTTTCAAGTCTTTCTTCAAATATCACCTTGTGAATGAGGTCAATTCTGACCATGCATGTATATTGGCTGGACTTCCCAGAATGTTCCATCTCTTTTACTATGCTCTATTTCATTTATAGTACATGTCACATTCTATTTATAATTTAACTATGATGTTTATATTTTATAACCTACTGGAATGTAAACTCCAAGAGGGCAGAAATTTGGGGGTATTTTGTTATGTAAATGTGTCCCCAGGTCCCAGAGCAGGAAAAACCTATCAGAAAGTAATTGATAAGTAAATATTTTTTGAATCAATGGATTGAAAATAGTGAACATATACTTCAAACCCTGGACATTGATTGATTATATGTAGGTATCTAGCATTTTAGTAGTACTATTACTACCACTACTGCTATCACTCATTTCACTAAAGGCTCTCATTTGGTGTCTATATAATGTATGCCAGGCACCATTAACTGTTACACACAGATCATCACATTTCTTTTCAATGCCCTGTTACTTGCATATTATTATCACCACTATCCAGATCAGAAGGTTGAGATTCAAAGAGTTTAAGTTATTGCACAGCTAGAAAATGGAAGAATTAGGCATAAAACATAGGTCTGTCAATCTCCAAAGATTTTACTATTAATCATTCAACAACACAGAAAACGCTCAACTCTGACTTCATCTTGGCAAAAGGAAGTCATACTAATTATTTTTCCTCAATGTCCTTTATATATATGAGGATGACCCCCCAAAATTTAATTATCTTCTAGAAGGTGGGCCCTTTTAGTACAGGCTTCCCCCACTAAGTGAGTGTTCTAGGAACCCATCTGCATCTATGTCCCAGCTGACATTGTTGTAAGAGGCTGTGTTGGCTTCAGTGAATATTTTGTTGAAGACTCTTCCAATGTGCTAGCCCATCTCATGATGGAGGATTTATGAGTGCACCTCCCCACACTGTGCTGAGTGCTCAGCAGTTTTTGACCAAAAACAGCAATGACCCCTGGGGCCCCACCCTCCTTATTCACCTGATCTCCTCCCAAGTGACTTTTTGTTTGTTTGTTTCCTAGATGAAAAAAATCCTTAAAGGGAAACATTTTGCCCATGTGGAAGAGGTGAACCAAAAAATGGCAGAAACACTAAAAACCATCAAAATTGATGAGTTTAAAAACCATTTTGAGTAGCGGAAAAAAGTCTTGATAGGTGTATTACATCAAATAGAGAGTACTTTGAAGACAACTGAAGTTGAAACATGTAAGAATAAATACACACATTTTTATAAATAAATTCTGGATTTTCTGTGGCTCCCACTCATACATACTATTTCGAGGACTTATTATTTGTCACATAAACTAAGATAATTTCCCAACTAATATTCTTTTCTATTCCTATCCATCCTACAACCTAGTGCTAGTTTACTCTGCTTAAAGTATAACTATAATAATGCCATTAATCTGATCAGAGACCTCCGATACATCCCCATTAGGTGCATTTTTCTTTACTATATAACTCCAGTTTGCTTACCCACTGATGCAGCTGTCTCTCCCCAATACCCACTCCAGTAAGAAACGTAGACTGAAAGAAAGTAGTAAGAACATGAGTCAGAAAGCTCTATAAAATCGAGTTCTAACTTAATGGTTCATAAATACACAAGTTTAAATCATAACAACCCTGGTATCATCATTGTCTTAGAAAAGATCATCGCTCCTTTCCTCCAAGTCAGCATGTGTGCGTGCTGTTCCAACAAGTTACGGGAGAGTAGTGGTAGGTCCAGCACCCACACTGTAACCACCTTAATAGTGATCACCAAGACAGGGGCCCGGCTCTCAGAAGGTTGCAGCACCACTCATCTCCTGAAATAATTGAGTAAATTGTTTAAGGGTTGTGTTGGCTGCCACCGAGGAAGAACTCCAAGCCCCAGGAGTGCAGAAACTGTCCCATTCATTGCTGTCTCCTCAGCACCTATTGCAGTGGCTGGCACAATATAAAAGAATAAATAACTTGAGTTCATTGCTTTTGTTCCTGTTGTTCTCATCAAAGCTCTAGTTTGTAATTTTTTTCATTATTTGTACTATAATGCAGTAACCTTGCAGGAGGTGCGGGAATTGGTGATCTTGAATGAAATGAATGGCACAAATTAGATCTAAAGTCTGAAACAGCATCAAAGCATCCCCAGACTGATCTTTCCCCCATGAAGGAAAGACAAGAAGTGCCTTTCTCTGCCTTGAAACCTTAATCCTCTCCTGAAGGTAACTGATTTGATAGCCTTGAGGGAATGAACAAGCAAGCTGCATTTCGCTCCTGCAGAACTGTACCCCACCACACTGCCTTAGGTGGTGTTTCAACCATTAGAGATAAGGTTTCAGTTTATTATTACCTTAGATTCCATAGTGTAGACCCTCCACAAGTTCCCAGAGTGAAGTGCTCTGTCTAGTCAACAACATACAAATGATTGAGGCAGCATGATTTTATTTAATTATAGAAAGCATATTCTCCCAGACAAATTGGCTTGCAATTCAGAAAATGAATGTGATTCATTTTCTGTATTCTGTGGAGAAAGCTCTTTAATTTATATTACATTTAGGTTTTATATGGACTTAAATCTGCAATACAACTGTATCCTTGGGAAGATTTGGAACTCCATAATAAAAACTCTATCGTTAGTTTTCCACTTTGGACAATTTAAAAAAATACTGGTTTAGTTAATTTGGCAAAGTTAAAATGGAATTGGCGTTAACGTGGATAAAACCAAAGTCAGCCTCGGGTATCCACGGGCTCACATCTGTGTATTTAGCCAACTGAGGATCAAACACATTCAGAAAAAAATTGTTTCATTATTGCGGACATGTACTATATAGTTAAGCCTACAATGGATATGTCTATACTGAATATGTACAGACTATTTTTCTTGTCATTATTCCCCAAACAATAGAGTATCACAACTATTTACATAACACATTGTATTAGGTATTGTAAGTAATCTCAAAGTGATTTAAAGTATACAGCAGGATGTGGTAGGTTGTATACAAATATTACACCATTTCATATGAGAAACTTGAGCATCCACGGATTTTAGTGTTTGCATTGCTGGGGGTCCTGGACCCTAATTTGATTAGATATCATTCATTGCCTTTTCTTTATCTTTTCCTCAACCCTTTCTTTTGGTGCATGCTCTTTAGTTATATTTATTTTTAGTTCATTTTGCTTATCCTTTTAAACTTAACCATGTGCTAGTGATAACAAAAAGTCATTGAATCTTCCCCAATCCACCAGATTTGTTATATTCCTTAATCACTCTCAGGCAGACTCAAACAAAATCAGCGTGGCGTGTGGTATAGTATGTTTGCTGGGTACAGTAACATGTAGCTTAGTCATAGGAATATGTAGTCGTTTTGCAACTCTGACTTGATGATAAAATACTGGGTCAACTTTGACCTGCTAATCTGTTTTGTTGTGAACTATTTTGTTTGTTTTTAATGAAAAGTCTACATAAGCAAGCTGTTGACAGAGGATGAAAACTTGACTTTAATCTACTTTTATTAACTACATGGAGCCTTTGCAGATGTCTCAAAATCCAACTGGGGTTAAAAGCAACAACAGCAGCCCAGGCAAGAGAGGAGTCTAACTTTGACCTTCTCCAAGAGGATGTGCCCTTCTCTGAGTGACGAATTCTCCCTTGGGTTCCTGGCTATACAATTCATCTAGCATAAGCTCCATCTATTTAATTTTAGTATTCTTGGGGGCCTTTTCTCTCTAATTAGAGTATAAATTCCTTGAGAGTTGAGGCAAGAGTCTCTACCAAGAGCCTTGTACAAAACACATAGCTGCAACATGTTGTCCCCGTGTAGAACTGCCTTTAATGAACTATGAATTTACTTTCAACACGCCCACAATAAGAAATGCAAATAAGAAACTCTGCTAGTGAATTTGTTCACTACATTTCCCAGTTCTTCTGTTAGAGGAGCTGTGGGAAACTTTTGCACACTAGACTTCTCAGGCCCAGGAAGAGTTACTCCACATTTCTAGGCAATGATATGAGCCACGTGACCACTGTTATGCGAGGTTCAGCCAGGTTTTTCTCCCAGGAGGGGCTGCTTGTGTTTTAGGGTTTGCAATCTCAAGTCAACTACAAACTCTGCTGTTGTGGCAGGAAAGCAGCCATGGGCAATACATCATGAATGATGTGGCTGTGTTCCAATAAAATTTTATTTATTGGCATAAAATTTAAATTCTATGTAATTTTCAGGTGTTGCAAAGTAGGATTTATCTTTTATTTTTTAAACACTTAGAAATGTAAAAATCAGTTTTAACTTGCAGACCATACAAGACAGGAGGAGGGTCAGACTTGACCTGTAGGTTACCAAGTCCCTGCTGTAACGCATCCCATTGTTTAGCACCATCTGCTGGCAGCCTGAGAAACAACTATTTAGAATGGACTCAGACCATCCACACCGCTCAGGATGGGTGTCATGGTGAAATCATGGACAGCCATCAAGTGTGCTTGTTTCTTGCTCACATTGCACGGCCATCAGGGCCAGCAGAGAGCAGTGCTCTGGCATCCCTTACCCGGGGCCTCGGGAACCGCTACCATCCAGCCAGTCAGTGATTGCCACAGGAGGAGAAAGAAAACTTGGAGAATCATGAACTTCTCTTAAAGATTTCTTTTCAAATGTGACACACATAATTTCTGTCCCTATTCTATTGGACAAAGTGGTGACATGACCATGCCAAAATTCGACAGGGCAGAGAAGTGCAGCCCCGTCATATTTCTGGAAGCAGATGAACAAGAACACAGTGCATCTCCCTAATGACTAAAACACTACTTTGCTTAAAATTTTATGCCCCTCTCCCGGTGGTCCCCAACTGTCTCCTTCCACCGCTTAATTTTGTTTCATAGCTTTTGTCCTTTTTTTATGAACAAGATATGTAATTTACTGAGGTATTATGCTTATCCATTTCCTCACTCCCATCCAACCTGCACTGTAATTTACATGAGGGCAGAAATGTTTATCTTCTTTGTTCACTGCAAACACCCTGTGTCTGGAGAAGGTCAGGTACACAAGGGGCATTCAATAAATATTTGTTAAGTAAATGAACGATCCAATAAAGAGAAAGAACTACATAAGTCCTTACAGCATGCCTACACCCAGCTTCATCTTATTTTCTCACCATTGTTTTCCCCTATTTCATCATGTATATTATCTCGTGTGACTATAAACACACATGCAAACATGCGTACACAAACACACATCTTTGTAAGTCTTCTCAGGTTGGGCACTGTGAATGAATTATTTCTTTTGAAAATCACAATGATAAATAAAATTTGGCACCAAAACTTATCAATTAATCCACTGACTTTTTTAAATAAGTTGTACTGAAAAAATGAAAATAAATATGGTCCTTATGTTTTCTTATAAAGAATTGTTGGGCCTATGGTTTTCATCATAGCTGAATGTCTCCTCTAACTACTCCTCTAAAGCAGTCGCTCACTTAAAAAAGATGCATTGCGGTGACGTTGGTTAATACAATTATATAGGCTTCAAGTGTGCAGCTCTGTACTACACCACCTGTATACTGTGCTGTGTGTTCACCACTGCAAGTCAGCTCTCCTTCCATCACTACTTATCTGCCCTTTCTCTTCTCTTCTACCTCCCTCCACTCGCTTTCTTTCTGGTAATTACATACTATTGTCTGTGTCTGTCAGTTGTTGTTGTTGTTTTTGCTTAATTCCTTCACTTTTCTCACCCAGCCCCCCAACCCCTGTCCCTTCTGACAGGCCTCAGTCTGTTCTTTGTATCTTGAGTCCGTTTCTATTTTATTAGTTTGTTCATCAGATTTCACCAATCTCTGGCTTTTAACACAAAAGCCTCTCTCACCACACTCCCATGGTAAAAATCATTTGAAGTGTCTTCTATGGTTGGCCTGATGCTCACAGTCGAGACAGTTAGGGGGTCATCCTGCTGGGCACAGCCTTGCTCTCTAAGGTCTGTTTTGCACTACAAAAAGAAACTACCTTGAGAGGGCCTATTAGTGCTTGATTTTCCTCTTTGCATCTCTGACTGGCACACTAGCATGGAAGGACTCTTTTTGTAAAAAAGTCTGTTGAATTTCCCAAATACCAGCTATTAAATCTTTACTTGATCTTAAAAGACTTTCCCATCCTGAAAGCAGGATAAAAGATATCCTAGCAAAATTAGGCTGTTCCTACTTAAGGAACAACTATGGGTTCCAGGCTAAAGCTGCTGAGTATTTTTCCCTTCAGCACATTACATTACATCACTGATTTTAGTGATAAGTGAATTTCATTTACAATTGTCTATTATCCAATGATGCTAACCTGTTCTACAAGACCTGGTTTTAAAGGGTGAAGGTTAATAGGTTAATGTAGCCAAAACCATATGTGATTTGGTGATTAAAATCATAAACTCAGGAATGAGATAGACCAGGGTTTGAACCTTCTCTTACCATTCGTTCTGACACTGGCAAAACTGGCAACTTGGGCTGTTATTTGACTGTGTAAGCTCCCATTTCCCAAGCTAAAAAGACTATAAAGATTAAATAAGAAGAGTTATATAAAGCTTTTAAAACAATGCCTAGCATGTGGCATTTAGAGAGAAAATGCTGTTGACTCTACTTTCTCAACAATATCTTTACTTAATATATTTCTGAGTGCACACCCCCCTTGAAGCTCTCTCCGTACTTTTCTGCCTGCCCCACCCACTCCGGGACCTCCACACCTCAATGATCAGTTTCTTTCAAGCTAAAAATACCTCTGCTCTAATCAGTCTTTAAATGTAGATTGTCACTTCTCAGGGACATCTTATGGATATTTGACATTGGGCATGTGTCTGAGATTCATTTGTGACATTTATATAAGTCAGATGGGAAGATTAGACATAAGTAAACAGTGTGTCCCTCTATCAACATTTGTTCAGCCTTCTGTGGGAAATACCAAGAGAACTTATTAGAGTAGTTTGCAGAATTTTCTGGACCAGTTTGTTTTTTCAAATTAGAAACTGATTATTCCTTTAAACTTTATGAGAATATAATTAATTCAAAATTCTTCATCAAAAGTGGTGTAAGACCTTCAAATTTGGCAATCATGGCCAAGTTCAGGACGTTAATTTAGTTTAGCTAATTATGCAAATTTTAAAGATAATCATTTAGAAGTGATGTGTCTTATTTTAAAAAGTATGCATTAGTATAGTGTACAGTTTGGGTGGAAAATCTTTGTAATATTGATTGTCAAGAAAAAAGTTAACAATATTTTTTCTAATTTAGCCACAGACATGGAACAGCTACCTTTTTTTGAGAATAACAATGGACCATAGTTTTTCTATACATTAAGAAATTTTATGGTTGATGTAAATAGGTAACATTGGAGGAACATCTATTGATTGAAAATAAAGAAGCAATTTTTCTATCCTAAAGAAGACAAGTAAGGCCCTGGTGGGTGTGGTTCAGTTGGTTGGAGTGTCCTCTCCTAAACCAAAGAATCACAGTTTTGACTCCCGGTCAGGGCACATGCCCAGGTTGTGGGTTCAGTCCCCAGTCGGATGAGTACAAGAGTCAACCAATCAATGTTTCTCACATGGGCGTTTCTTACTCTGATGTTACTTACTCTGTCTCTCTCTTCCCCTTTCTTCCCCTCTCTTTAAAATCAGTGATCATGTCCTTGAGTAAGGATAAAACAATAAAAATAAAAATAAAAATAAAAATAAAAAGACAAGTAAGCACTGAGTAGAAAGTTCATTATCCATGACAAAGACAAGAGAAGACAATGTCAGCTTCAGAAACCAGACAGCCTCAATAAATATTTTATTTGGCAATAATATGGACTAATTTTTTTAATTTTACAACTGCAGTTAAACCAAAAACAAAAGCCTCAATACTTGTTTTTACTGTTAGTAAATTGTTCAGGCCGAGGAGATTTGTGAGGTAAGGAATGAAGTTGTTTTTAGCATTTTTCTACCACTCTTCCTTTTACACTTGCTGTTCATATATTTCTTCTATCTGGAGTGCTTTCTGACTTGTTTTCCCAGATAACTTCACATTTTTCTCCGCTTTTTCATGCCATCTAAACCTACCTTGGGCCCGTTGCCTCAAGGCCTGACTTTAGTCTCGATGACAATAGGTAATGAAGCTAATATCTATTGACAAGTCCTATATACCAGGTACACTATAATTTTACCTCATAATATATTAAAAACACCCTTATATGGTAGATGCAGTTTTTTAAAGCTTCATTTTATAACTGAGAAAACCAGGGCTGGCAGAGGTTAAGGAATATGTCTATCAAGCCTTAAAGACTGGGGTTAAGGAAGTGAGGTACCCAGGATGCAAAATTTAGTGTGGTATTCACTCTCTGAGATGTAAGAACCAGCTTAACCTTTATACCCTGGCTCTGGGTGCCTTGCTTATCCCACCGTAGCCCAGGCTCTTTCGCCCATAGTCACGCAAATATTCAGAAGAACTGAAGCAATCTAACTCACAGCCCCTACCTTCAACAACACTCCCCAACTCAGAAACACTGCTGGTATTGATCAATTGATGTATCACTTTAATATGTGATCTTTTCTAGGAAACATTACCCCCAGCCTAAAAATATGGTTCACTTATTCATTTATTCAACTAATGTTAAGTACCTGTTATAATCCAAATACTGTGTCTAGTCAGGAATATGCACAGTGACAGGGACACAGAGACATGGTGGCTTGCTTCAATGGCACTAAGAAGTCTAGAGGGAGATGCAGACGTTAATAAAATAACCATTCAGTTGAAAGTAAATTGCAGCTGTGACAAGTGTCATGAACAAGTACATAGTGCTATGACTGACAATAACACTGATATTTGACCTCCTCAGGTAATTCGTAGACAGATTTTAAGAAAGTAATAATTGAGCTGATATCCCAAAGTTTAAGAAATTACTACATGAGAGGAGGGTAAGGCAATTCGAGCATGGTAGCATGTAGGCACATGCTAATGAGGCACAGTATTTGGGTTATAATGGGTACTTAACATGAGTTGAATAAATGAATAAGTGGAACATATTTTTAGGCTGGGGATAGTGTTTCCTAGAACTATATATACGTGAGTATCATTGCAGATACAATGCAGAACATAATCGATTATGCAGAGAAGTCATTATGAGTGCTCAGGTGGGGGTTCTAGCTAAGGTAATTAGTAGAGAAGGCCCATGGAAGAATCGGCACTTAGCCCGTGTGTTAGTGGATTGGAAGGATTTGGACATGCTGACATGGGTAAGGGGAGCATGCTAGGCTGAGGGATTTATTAAAGACAAAGGAACCAAGGTAGGGAAACTTAGGAGGGGTTCAAAGGAAAGTTTGCTAGCATAGTGGAATGGTGGGTAAGGCAAAGAGAAAATCAGGATTTTAAATCAATCATCAGGGGCTTTAAATGCAAGCCAAATTTAACGGGTAACAGAAAGTCTTTGAAAGGTATTAAGACAGTTACATATATAAATGTGTAAGTTTAAGCATGCAGCCTCAGATTACAGAAAAAATGAAAATGGAGATATAGATACTCTAATCTCAGATTTATAAGCCATCTGAGAGATAAGTTTGGTACCTATAGGGAGATTTTGTGGGTTTTTTTTGGTTTTTAATTTTGTTTCTTTTTTCTTTTTTCCTTAGAAGAGGGTCAGAGAAAACTTTCTGAAAAAGAAAATCTCAGAGCTGATATTTTTAAAGTTAAGAATGGCTGTAATTGGAAGAAAGGTTTCCCATCCCCAAGTTGGAATAGTATTTTTCAAAATATTGACTAAAAGATAGAAGGGGGAGAATTTAATTTTTACTTAAAGAAAGAAGATGCTTAAAGCAATGAAAAGAGATAAACGAGACAAGAAAAAAAAATACCCAAGACTGATAAAGAACTTGAAGCCCGCAGTCTGTGAGCTGGTTTGGCTGCGTGTGTCAGGGGAGGGTTTGAGGAATGGGGTGACATGGTCAAGGAGGCAGAGGGGAGGAAGCTCTGTCAGAGACATATGAGACTGATGGAAACTGGGAGATACTGGAGCACCGGGGCTGTTAAAGAGAAAGTTAAAGTCATTTAGGTAACAAATAACCAAGTTCTGGACCCAATATAATTCTGTGTCAAAGACGTATTTGATTAACATTTGGAGAAGGACCTGGAAAATGTGTCCCTTGTTACCATGAGGAAATCAGTCCTAATTCAGCCGTTCATTCATTAGGGAACATGTGTTATGTCACATGCACTGGACCCCATGATAGGAATTGGGTTCCCAAAAGTAAGGCAGAGTTCAAACTTTCAAGATACTTATGGCCTACTGGTATGGTTTAAGCCATATCAAAACTGAGCAGTAAAGAGACAATCTGAATGAATTATCGAAAACATGGCAATGCAATCTGACAATCAAAAATCAATGCTTAATGAGAACCTGCTATGTGTAAGGCACTGCTATGGTGGGCATACCAGAGGTTATTGTAAAACATATAACTCAATCCCTGTCATCAAAGAGCTCACAATCTATCTGAGTTTGCAGACACAAATACACAACGCATCAAGACAAGACAATGTTTACTCTAATGACAAAGGACTGGCGCAGATAACAAGAGTTTGTGCGTTTAGAGACTGCGATGACAGTAAGAGAGAACTTGACAGAGCAGTCAGGTCTTAAGCTGCATGTTGATGGATCAGGTGGATTTTCATGCAGCTTAGTCAAGAGTTTCACATGATCTAGGAATGAAGAAATGAGCTCCTCAGAAGAGCAGTGTGACCCAAGAAAGAACACAAGATTTGCAATTAAATAGCTCTAGGATGAAACACTTTTTATCTGTGTAATATGTGATTTTTGGGAGTAATGTAGTTCTCTGATCCTTACTTACCCTTCTTAAAAAATATGGAAAATAATAAGAGGTCTTATTTCACATAGTTGTTGTGATAACTAAAGGGAATAATATATGTAAATTCAGGTTTAAGTATGTATGTCTCCAATGTTAGTTTCTCACTAAGTCAACAATAAGAAAACCTTGCTAGACAACAATCTGTATAATGACAGAGACCTTCTCATTCTTTTCCTCTAGGACAGAAATTTTCAATCAGTGTTCTGCAAGAATTTTTAACACATGCAATACCTGACTATTTAGTCAGGGACGGTGACCTTTTTTCCCTTAGATTGTCAAATAAAAAAATGACAACAACCAACACAATAATGACCGTCAGATATGAATGAATCAAAACTACACCTATTTTTGTCAGATGAGCAAAAAATATATATTTTTTGGTGTGCTGCAAAATTTTAGTAGTTAGCTTATGGGTGCCACAAGATGAAAAGTGTTGAAAATCCTGCCTTAGGATATAGCACAATTTCTGGGTCGTTCAGGGTCTATAAACATGTGGTGAATGACTGAAAAAAAATTAAAAGTGGATTTTAGTGTCATGGGCATATCTGTGTTGCAGAGTCCATGCTGGAAAGAACTGAAAGAAAATATTAGAATTTGAAGTAAGAGGCTGATCCTGATCTTTGGATCCTACCTTTATCTTTTAGGCAGTGAAGCATTTTGTTAAAAGGCCTTGAGAAGAGGAGTGATGCGACGAAATGGTACATTATAAATACTGTCTTGGTGTCCAGTAGAGGGGAGAAATAAGGAGGGCTTAGACTGTGAGAATAGAGGAGGGAAAGAGGTAGATGTGAGGCCTTGTGAAAGAATAATAGGACCTAGTGACCAAATGAACAGACAGAGAAGGAAGGAAGAACTATGAGGACTCTCAGAAACCAGAGGAAGATGGTAGCGCTTTCCATAGAAACCAATCAGGGAAGAAGATATGGTGACCAGCCATCTACTTTGTCTGAGTCAAGGAGCTTCCCAGAACAGGCAACTTCAGCATTAAAAGTAATAAAGTCCCAGCTAAACTGGGATGAGTTGGTCACCCATTCCATTTCACGGAGGTACAAATTGCTGGAATGCTAAACTGAAATATTTTAAATTTGGGAAAAGTAGGCATAGAAAGAGGGAGAACTACAAGAAAAGAAGAAAGGAATGAAATTCATCTGTACAGAGATATAGAGCAAAATCATCATGACATGTTTACCGGTGCTTGTTGTAGTTATTTGTATGTCTTCTAAGAAATCTTTCAAAAGTCCCTTTGCCTCTCAACTTACTACAGAGTTTTGTGTAATAACAGCCCACATGGTTCCTGCAAACGTCTTGCCATTAGCCAACCATCATGAGGATGAAAAAATGATTAAGGCACATTAGTACCTTCCAAAACAAGTAAGGCCCTTATAGTATGAGCAGATCTGCACATGCCTCATTACACTGGACAGCGTGTTCTCTACCAACTTAGGAACAAAAAGGGACAGAGCAGTGAGGTCCTCCACTCTACTAAAAATGCCCTTACTGAAACCGAGCAACGACTGACTCCTTTCTGTGGGGTCAGGTTTTTCACAAGTGCTTAGAGTTTCTCAAGATATTGTACTTAAGCAAGTGTTTAAATATGTCTTTAAACCTTAAAAATTTTTTAAATCTTCTAATTTGACTACAGTTTTAAATTTCATTTATATTGCCTTGTGATTTTTTTTATTTCCATTATTGAAAACTAGTTACAAAGGCATATGCCCTTGTTGCAAAAGTGCTTGATGTGATTAAGGGAGCATTCCCATATTTTGAAATTCTGAGTCAACTGTGGTTTTTGAGGAGCAACACATGATACTTTGCCATCTAGTGATGATGATACATGCACATACTATACCCTCAAGTTTCATGTCTTTGGGATTACGAGTCACAGGAAATTGAAAAAATAGGAAAACAAATTTATGATTTGACAATAATAAGAATTAAAACTTTAATTTTGAAACATGAAAAGATAACAAAGAAAGTGCAAGTAAATGTACCAGCCTCTTAGTCAAAATATCTTAACTGAAATCTCACTTGGCTAAAAGCCAACTGTATGGCCCTGAACAGTAGCTTAGTCGGTTGGGTGTTGACCCACAAAGTGAAATGTCGCTAGTTCAATTTCTAGTCAGGGCACCTGCCTGGATGACAGGTTTGGTTGTTGGTAGGGGCATGTAATGATCAGTGTTTCTCTCTCACATTGATGTTTCTTTCCCTCTCTCTCCCTCCCTTCCCCTCTGTCTAAAAATAAATAAATAAAATGGTTTTTTATATAAATAAAAACTAACTGGATGAACTTGACCAAGCTGTTCAGTGATAATAGGCTTCCATCTGATCACCTACATCCATAGTCATTTAGTCATTCGATTAGTACTTATCAAGAGAGTTAGGATTGAAAAAATAGCGACAAAATAAATGTGTTAATGTACTCAGAACTATTTCAAGTTCTAAGGCAAGATTTCTTAACCTCAGCATGGTTAATGCATTGAATGAATTTATATTGTAGGAAATATTGAAAAATGACAAAAATCAGTTCTTGGAATTTACATCATAGAAAATAATGGATAGCTTCTTTAGAATGTCATCATTGGGCTCAATAAATTTCCCAACTGTTATTCAATATTTATGCCCCTGGTAGACAGTCTTATTGGCTCATTTGTATTCTAAAACAATTGACATGGAACCTCATTGGCCAAGCTTGGACAGTCTGCTTACTCGTAAGGTAAGGGGTAAAGGAGGCTAGAGCCACCCCCATCCAACCACAAATTGTGAGAGGGAAGGAATGTGTCCTAAGAAGGGCTACTGAGTAAGATAAAACATCCTATACCCTCCACAGTAGTTCACAAAGCCCCAATTCACTCTGTGGTATAGGTAGGGTAGATGTTATAAGTATCTTAATTTTTGAGACAAGGCAATAGAAAGGATTTTTTCAAGCTTACATAAGAGGTGACAGACCAAATCTGAAGGTGGCTCTTCTGGTCACAAATGCTATCTGTTTTTCCCATGCTCCTCTTGAGAAGTTTCTACCCAATTCAGGGTTTTAGGATCCACATTGTAAGAATTAAAGGTAAATAAAATAAATTTCCCAAGGAAAGCTAGATATTTTAACAAACTGTAAAAGTCCATGCCTCCCAAATGAACTAAAAACTTATTGAAAGAAGTAATGTGATTAAGATGCTAGAAGATGAAAATAGACAGAGGGAGGGCAAGAATAGTGTGGGAAATATAGAAGCTAAAGAACTTATGACACATGGACATGAACTAAGGTGGGGAGTGTGGGTGGGAGGGAGTGTGAAGGGTGGAGGGGAGTGATGGGGGAGAAATGGGACAACAGTAATAACATAATCAATAAAATATAATTTTAAAAAGAAAACTATAGTTAGTATTTAATATCCTAGAGTTATCCTAGGTACACATGCAATTTAATATTTTAATTAAAATCATGGGCTCCAAGAATATATTGGGTAGGTTAAAAGAAATAAAAAATCAAATCATCTTTAAAAAAAAGATGCTAGAAGATGAGACTATGTCAGAGTAGAGGTAATAGTTGTGAAAAGTATCTGTGTGGAAGGTATTACGTCTAAGACTCTTCCTATCAAGTTATGGGGTAACAAGCTGTATCAAACAAGCAAAAAAAAAAAGGTGGCTTTAGAATTAATGACAATAGATAGTATTGTAAGAGAAGAAATGAAATAAAACAAAAAGAAAAGAAGGCAATTATTTTAGGGAGAATTTCTTAAACATAAAATGTACAGGAAGTGCTTAAATTGGGTGAAAAATGTGAATAATCTAAATTGCCATTTGAGACGGATTGGCAGAGTTGCTGCTAGGGGGTGGGTGGAGAATAAATTAAGGCTATGGATGTTTGCCAGAAATGCAGATATCAAGTCTAGAGAATGTGATATAAGTTCAAAAATAAGAAAGTGTGCTCTTGAATGAAGGCTGAAAAAAATAAAAAGAAGTGAAAAAAAAGTGGGGCAGTTAGCTATCAGCTTTTGTGGGCAATTGCAAGACTAACATTTGCAGCATAATTGTGGTTTAGTTTAGATTAAAGAGCAGAGGTTATTTCTTTTGTGTACAATTCTGAGTTCTAACCCGTAGACCACTGAGTGTGGGGTTTTTTCCGCTTAATCCTGTTCCCTGTCAGTGAACAATCTACGCAGGACCAGTTCAGATTTCATGTTGATCCTTATTAGTTTTTCATTTCCCTGGAGTTCCTCTCTGACATGAACAATGCCTTCCAGTTACAAACAGTTCTGCCACATAAAATACCATGAAGGGCAATAGCACTTGTTTGCACTTCTTTCCCCACATCTTATTGAAAAAGCTGCTGGAGTTGTTTCAGATCTTTCTCCAGCCTGGCGACAATTATAATACCACCATGGAATAAGCTGATATATCTCATTTTTAGAATTTCTTGACCATCTTGGCATAAATCTTGGTCTGTCACTATTGTCTTCCCAAGAAACTAATGCAAGTTTATTCGTATTTTGAGCATTGACTTGCATTTTACACTAAATACGTTATACCACATATGATAATTCACTCACCACAGGGTCAAAGATTTCAGGATTTCAAATCCTACAACCGAAGTTTATCTAATATTGCAACCCCAGCCCTGCAACCCAGGGACAGGTCACCCTGATAAAAAGAGCCACTGCACTAAGGCCCCACTGAATGTCCTTGGTTGCAGTTCAGGTAGAACGTAAAGATGACACAGAACTTGTAAAGGACTAGTGGGAGAATACCCTGTTCCCTAAATCTATACAGCGAATCTCTGAATCCAAGCCTGTCTCATCTGTCCTGAAATGCATAATAGCTTCTTCAGTTTCCAATTGTGACTGTATTTCTGTGCTTTAAAAAAGCTATGGAGATACTTGGGGTATGAAAGATGCTATATAAAACCAAATTTAATCCTGTACTATTCCAGTAATTTGCCTCATAAATACTTCTTGAAGTGGTGAAATACTTTCAGTTACAGAAATAAAACTTATGTATTCATGACCTCCGAATTATTTCATCTTCTTGGAAGTCAAAGGACTCTTCCAGTGTTTATGCTGCTGAGATAAATCTGCTCGAGGCACTTTCACAAAGGTTGTTAATACAAGTGGCGTTGCCGGAGCCAGAGCTGTTGTCTGTTGCATATTTCTTGCAATTATTTCTTTACTTACCTTTCTTAGCTTTTTTAAAAAAAAATAGGCTTCAACTTTTCCTCATTGATAACCACTTTTATTTATCTGAAATGCACAACTCGATAGATGGTAGGGAGCGTTACCGTGATCTGGCGGCCAGGAGAGAGGCATGGGGGGATGTCAGTCAAGGTGGGCTTTAAAGTTGCTAACTGAAGAGAGCGTATGAACCCTATCGTGAGACAGGGGCCATGAATTTAGTGACTCCTCAAGTGCATATTTCCGCCAGTGAACTGGGTCATCGCAAAGCATTTCTCCTACGCTGAGCATGTCTAAAAGCAATCTCTTTACCTTGCCCTTGTGGAAAGCTCTGATAGATCTGAAACATTAGATGAGAAATTTCAACACCTCATTTATAAAAGACAGAAATTATTTTCAAAACTTGTAGTAACGTAGATTACTTCTTTAACAGGGAATCTTATGATAATTTAAAGATTAAAACATTTGTGGCATTTTATATGTAGCCAAATCATTGTGGATTATCTTCACATCTCTGCACTAGAAAAAGCTGATGGAATGAGAATTAGCCTCCCAAATACATACTTTAAAGGATAAAATAAAATAAAAGGAGGCTCGTGGTAATCATGAGTGTATATGTGTGAGTGTGTGTATTTGTATTGGGAGTGGTTTATAAATTGACACAATTTATCAGTTATCAGGAACTACTTTTTTCCCCACAATAAAATTACAATTATTTTCAGTTTAGCATGAAAGATGCCTCATGGTGTTTGAAAGGAATTTATTCATCACATTCAGCTGATATTTTTCAGCCACTACTGATGCTGAGAAATAGGGTGTGGGTATAAGCACATATATAAGATATGGACTCTACCCTGAAAGAATTTACAGTTTAAGGGTGATGTACTAGAATATAGAATAGGATTGTTGAATATTATGGGCATAATCAAATTTTAAAGTATCCTTTTCTGATGAAACTTTAAGTACTTGCTTTTATAAACCTAGTGACATAGTTTTCACACCGCCTCCTAAAGACGAAGACAGAGTGCAATATTGGCCCCCAGAAAAACAGTCAAGCTGCAAAATGAGTGAGTAGTGATTCTATTTCCTATGAAATCTGTAACACATATACTGGACACCGGTTGGTTCCACTGGTTCTTTCCTAAAACTGTTTTTTCACTGTAGAATAGGATAATGAAAAGAAACAGACTTATGTTAGAGCAGTCCTGAAACAATTTAAGAACTTTTATTTAAAGCTTATCTTGAAGGAGCAGGTCTGACCTACCTGAGGGAGCTCTGAAGGATTCTGGGCTTGGAAGAATCATCTTCTGAGTGCCCAACTGGTGTAATTGATTAGATGTGAAAGGTAATTCCTGGTCTAGAGGAGAAGAAGTAAGAACTGGACTGCTCGCTGAATTCAAATACACTAGATGCCAGACTAGATCAAATTTATAAAACATTGAAGACCACAAGGAGACCATACACATTCTTTTAAAACATGTTTTTTCAGTGCTACAGTGTTACACAGTCATTAAAGATTATTTGGAAAGTATAGAAACGTAAAAGAAAAAAGTCACCCATATTTTCCACATCCAAAGATGACCACTATACACACTTTATAGCATAATATAATAGTCCCTCTTGAGAAAATGATTTTAATTTAGTACAGTATTTATAATTTAAATGCTACATCACATCCTTCCTTGATATGCACTAAACTAATGACAGAAAGATGTCTTGTTGTTAAAAAAATAATGATGTATATAAAATACTAAGTTCTTAAAATTTTTAAAAATAAACACCAAATATAAAAATAAATTTATTCATTTTTTAAAAACATTATATTCCAGGCATATATTACTCAATAGAAATACAAAGAAAAGAAAAGACAGTCCAGGCTGAGATGATGGTATTCAACAATGTATTTTTTAAATTATTTTACTGTTGTTCAATTACAGTTGTCCGCATTTACCCCCACCACTGCCCCCCAACCCCAGGCATCCTGACCTCCCTCCCCTGCTACCATCCCCCTTGGTTTTGTCCATGTGTCCTTTATAGTTGTTCCTGAAAACCCTTCCCTCCTCCCCCCAATTATCCCCTCCTACCTTCCCTCTGGTTACTGTCAGATTGTTCTTAATTTCAAGGTCTCTGGTTATATTTTGCTTGCTTATTTCTTTAGTTCATAACAGCACAATTTACAATAGCCAAGTGCTGGAAGCAACCTAAGTGCCCATCAGTAAATGAATGGATAAAAAAACTATGGTGCATTTACACAATGGGATACTACACAGCAGAGAGAAAGAACGAGCTCCTACTCCTTGCAACAGCATGGATGGAACTGGAGAGCATTATGCTAAGTGAAATAAGCCAGGTGATGAGGGACAAATACCATATTATCCCACATTTAACTGGAACCTAATCAACAAATCAACAATGTACTTTTAGGATTTGGAGCTCTGAGACATAGTTTTGAGTCCTGAGTCTATTTAATGACCATCTAGTGCTGAGCACATCAATGAATCCCCATGAACCTCTCAGTTCTGCCATCTATAAAAAGGGGGAAGATAAAACTTGCCTAAAACTTATGGGCATTATGTGATATAATGTACATGGAATTGTGTTATAAACTTAAAGTTGCTACTCAAATAATGCTAGCATATCATTTAGTTAAGTAAACATAAAATTTAGGTCTTCAATTCCTAAAATTGAATTATAGTTCTTTATATCTATCATTGAATAATCATTCACAAAATCTAACTTAAAATTAATACTATTAACAGGGTCTATCTTCCAAGTTAAAAAATTCAGAGGTGATTTTGATGCCTGGATTTGAACATCAGTAAGGTGACTCTTCTATCCAAATAACTGCTTTAAATGCAGGTTTTGGAAATTTTTTTTCATAAAATGTTCAAAATTTGCAAAACTTTAAATATAGTTTCCATTGAATATAATTGCAGTCAATGTAAATAGTGGCAAAGAAATAAATGCTAGCAATTTCTAATCAGTCTAGCTTATATTGTGAAACAATAAAATTTCCTCATAGATGATTGAATTTTTGTATTACCTCTTTGTCATACCTCTCCTAGCCTTGAGATTGCAGTAGTCAAAATGAATTCTGTTATGCTCAGGTTAGAGTCGAGGGCACCACTGCCTGTATGAAGTACCTAACACTTCCATCCCAAGGATAGTGTGCATCATGGCACAATGCCTCCCTGAATAGTACATGGACCAGGTCTGAGAGCATTATGCTTGCAGGCTACTCTGTGACAATCTCACATTACTCTTTGACAATTCAAATAAATCTGACAAAGATATAGCATCAAAACATAAGCCTCTTGAAAAGGAAAAAAAAAACAGTAATGCAATTTTTAGCCTATGCTCTTTTTTATTGTGCAGTTGTCACTGTAATCAAAGATTTTTGAAAGCTCCTCATGATGTGACTTATGATATTTACTATGATACAGTTGGAGCCAAGTGTATAAATTACACCTAAGTTGGGGAGCACCTTAACCCTCTTTGTGTTTTTGTCAGACTGGGTTTGTTGTGAGCCTGCCCCACATTCACTGTGAGCCCCTGCCCTACCACCTGCTTTCAAAGTTTTCTGTTTCTGGAATGTTGCATCATGTTCTCTAATCTCTCTCAGCCTCTTCTTACCAAGGAATTCTCTTATCTGACAGTGTATAAGGAACATGGCTTTTTTTTCTCAGCAGGTACTGCAAGCATCTCTTTTTTCTTCCTAAGCTCTGTTAAGCCTCACTTGTATCCTTTCAGCACTTCTAGCTTTCAATACTGACTAAAGGCGCCAAATACTAACATTTCTAAATAACCTTTCAATGGCTGGTAAACAGGTCCAGGTAGACAAAAAGAAAACATTTACACTGTCCTTCACTAGGGTCATATTTTTCTTTCTTATAGGGTTCTTGTTCAGCCCTGTGAAAGTATCAAATTGGAGGTTTATTAAAGAATTTCCTCTGTTAGTCCTCATGTACATATATGCTTTTACCTTTATTTGTAGTAATGTCTTGTGATAGAAGACATCATTTCTGTGATCAAATTTTACTGATTTTTTGTAGTATTTTCAAAAGGAAAAATCCTTACAGAAAAGAATGATTCCTTCACTCACTCATTTGATAAACTTATACCAGACACTTTGTTGGGCCCATTCTAGGCATTGTGAACAGAAAAATGAGTAAGACATTAGTCTCTGCCTGAAATTTGAGTCAATTAAGGAGAAAAATCTATAAAGAGACAGATTAGTATGACTTGTGTTCAAATATCTGGGGAGTCCAAATGGTGGAATGAACTGTGTTCAGGAAAGTCAGAGAAAGCTTTTCAAAGGTGTATGAACAGAAATTTATAGAAATCAGAGTTAGACCGGAAGAAAAAATGGAGGTTAAGTCATTCTAAGTACAGAAGGGCACTACCCCCTGGCTGTTCAAGGAACTGCAAGTAATGCCAGTGATTGGAGAAAACAGCAACCATATTATTCATGGAGGTTTATGTTGGACCAGAGGGTCTGAATTTTATCCTAAGACCTTGGAATGTTTCTACCTGGAAGTGTCACTGTACATTTGTAAAGATACCTCTGCTAACAGGGAAGAGGGCATATTTCATGGATGTGGAGCAGACATATTGCATGGATATTAGTGAAGAGGATAATATAATATAAAACAGACTCCAAGGAGTCGCATGCAGTCAAAGAAGAGATTGTGGCATAGAAATACTGGATATGAAACACTCAAACTCATAAAGTCAGCAAAATGTAGTTATTTTTATTTTCAATGATCTTCAGTTCAGGTCTTTGAGCACTGATTTATATTCAAAATTGGAAAAGATCATATTTTAAATACATGAATTTAAATAATTAATTACAAACAGAAACTCTAGGACCTAGTTAATTTGATAATTAAAAAAGTAAAATACATTATATACCCTGGTTTTTTATCATACTTTTGGAACACAATTTCTAACTGGAATTTTGCAATATGAGCCAAGCTCGAATATGCTGGTTAAATAGATTCTTGTATTTAGGACTTTGTAAGACTCTGACACATAACATATTTTACTATGATGGGTAGATAAATAAATAAGTAAATATATAATTAAAGATAATATTAAAAAGTGAAAATGTCTCTTCAATAATGTGACATGATATAATAAAAAGTAAAAAAGCAAACCACACTTTGAAGAAGATATTTGTAATACATATATCCAACAAAGGACTTGTATTTCAAATATATTTTTTAAAAATCTCTATAAATAATAAGATTATGGATGACTATGTAAGAAGAAAATGGGTAAAAAAAATGAATAAGTACCTGAGAATGAGTACATCTAAATAATCAATAAATGTATCAAAAGGCACTTAATGTCATTAGTCATCAGGCAATAAAAATTAAAACCACAATTTGAAACCTCTCCAGACCCAACAGAATTACTAAAATGAAAAAGACAAAAAGTAAATGGTTGGCTAGAATCAAACAAACAGGACTCTTAAACATTGAGCAACAGTGTAAACGGGCACAGCCATTTGGGAAAACTGTTAGAAAATATCAACTTAAACTGAGCATATTTCTACCCTATGACCTAGTGATTCTACTTACAGGTATATCTATAGAAATAAAAGACATACGTTCACCAAAAGTTATATGCAAGAATGTGCAGAATAGTGTTATTCATTATAGCTCTCCTATCACAAGAAATGTGGAAAGAACACAAATGTCCATCAACAGACTAGATAAATTGTGGGGGGGCTCCACCCACAAGGTCCCCCCAGCTACCATAGATGAGAATAAGTCTACCAAGACATGATCTGCTTGGGGAGGAAAGGTGGCCTCTCAAAGGAGAAGGGCCAAGACCCTTTTCCTCAATGGGCTTTTATTGGGTCATTTTGCATAGGAATACAGGCTCATTAAACATTGTCAGGCAGTAAGGATCAAACAACAGGTAACATACAGAGACCTGTGAGGGCCTATTTTGAGTCAGGGTCAGATAGCTAAAGAGCAATAAAACTTTGAGGAACAAACTCACTTCTTGCTTGGACCCTTATTTAATTGAGAGTATTCTAAACAAAGCAGGTTTCACAGGATTTTACATATTCTTTCTTAGGCCTGATTGCTCTAGGGAACCAGCCCTTTCCAGCACAGGGCTACACCCACCACCAGCATTGTTTCAGGCTTAAGGCATTATCTCAGGCTTCAGTCAGGCAGGGTAAGCAAGGCAGCCAAGAGATTAGGAGACTTCTTGCAGACAGAATGAGGACTCAGGCTATGTCAAAGCTGAGGGTCATCACCTCCTTTTGCTGTAGCCCCCCAAGTCCTTCCTTGGGGCCTCCATGTGATCATGCCTGTCTTAGGTCATTCTCCCCTTGGGGAATCTTACCTGTCATTGGCTAACAGATCAAGCATTGGGGGTTAGTTATGGATGAAGTAAAAGGAGCAGAAGCGGCACTCCTGCCAGGGAGATAAGCTTTGTCTCCTTAGTGGTTTAAGGTCCAAAGTCACTTACTCAGCCTTAGCCTGAAACCAGGCAGGGTGGTCCCCAACAACAAGCAAATTCTGTATTATCTTTATCCAGTGGAATCTTATACTCAAATGAATATGAATGAACTAAATTACACACAAGATATTGCATAAATTTTGCAAACATAATATTGAATGAAAATAATCCAAATATAAAAGCACAGCTATTGCTTGATTCTGCTTATGTAAAGTTAAAATATTGCCACACTTAGAAGTCAATATAATAATTACTCTTAAAAATCAGTATGGTTACTGGAAGACAGACACAGAGACTTCGGGGGTGCTTCTTGATCTGAATGGTGGTTACATGGATATATTTCCTTTGTAAAAAAAATTATCAAGCTATATAGTTACAATTTAGGCACATTTCTGTTCTATTTCAATTAAAAGCTTATATTAAAAAGAAAATAAAATTAATATGAATAACCAGCTTCTATTATGAACAAACAGCCTAATATTGTCATCTTTAATTAAAATCAGTACATGCCAACTACATTTATAATTGCTGAAATGGATCGTAGAGACACAATCCATGTAAAACATGTCAGTTTTGAATTATTTCCCCTTCTCAATAGTGCTGTGTACAATTCTTAAAAGTCAATCTTGTCAAAAATAATTTATTTTACCTTCCCAAAATAATGAGCACATTGCAGAGGCTTGCTTCCTGATTTTATGAAACAATCACTATTTGATGGCATTTAAGAAACCTCCCCAGCTTTGTTTTCCGAGATGGTTGTCTCTGGACAAAGTAAATAGAAATCTATTTGGAACACAACTGATTTGAAATGCCTCCTATTTCCTCTTCCTCACGGCTTTCTGTGGAATGATTTCCAATGAGTTCATCTCAAGTGAGGCAGCGTGGCTTCTAGCAGAAGGAAAATGCCTTCTAATACGGTCGTGGGTGCTCGGGCCACAGAAAGTCCTCCATCCTTATAACTCTTTACAGCAATATTATTTGAATTTTACAATCTGAGCTGTCTTGACTACTTTACAAGCAATAGTAATGTTAATGTTAGTGCTATTTTGACAATTGCTAACAAAAAGATAATCTCATAAGTAATGAAAAATTAGTGGGCATTTGAAAATGAATATACAATATAGTCTCTTTTCCTTTTTTTGTTTTCCTTTTTAATTCTTATAACAGAAAGCTAGGAAATTCAGTGACAGAGGTTTTGCCCCGTAGTATCGCATGGCTTAGAGTACTTACTAAATGTCCTTGGGGGTATCCAGTAGGTCATAGAGGCATGACTGAGGCATTGTACCTGCTCATTGGACTTCCATTAGGAAGCCAGATACTTGCTAAGCAATAAGAAGAAGCAGGTTGAGGCACTCTGTTTTTATTTGAAGCCATGTGTATTTCCTGTCCTATTCTCCTAGTATCATAAATCGAATTCTTCTCAGGTATCCATGGTTCAGAGAGAAGTTTCTTGCTTTGAGAACTTTACTAAGTCAGAACACTCAAGAGTCAGTGTGTCAGACTCCAAGCAGATCACTTACCCTGTCCAGTCATAATTTCTAATTCATTTTTACAGTCCATCAACCTGCTCCCCTATAACCACACATCCTCAACTAACTTCAAGTGCAGCAACATTTAGAGACATTTGTTTTTAGGGCTCCATAGAGGATTTCAAATTTCTCTAATTATTTTGTTCTCTTATCTAAAAATCTTTGCTTTAAGACAGTTTTGATAGCCTAAGCTCATTAAAAAAAAAAATACACTGAGGCTCTGTCTTAATCTTGAGTTTGTATTTTCGCCTTGATTCACTGCAGTTTCTGAGAAGACAAAGTTGAAGCTTTTCCTCATGATAAGTCATTAACCCCAACTAGAGTTCAAATGGGTAGCTGTTAGCATCAAGGGTAGACAGCCCCAAAAGAAGACTGTTGGTACTGCCTCTGTCATTTCCACTTTTGCTCAGAAGCCAGTATTTGTGGAAATCATTTTTGACTGCGCGTTACTTTTACGCATTGTGCTTGTGCACGGTTGTTCGTTACTATGTGGCTCTCACCCGGAAATGTAGACTCCACGAAAGCAGAGATTATACCCATTTATATCCTTGGGCTGTGGTAACTGGTACCTAGAACACTGTTGGCGCATAGTAGTTATTCAAAATACATTATGTGAGTTCATCAATATTATTGTGCTAACATATGTGTTGCTTTGGGGACAAATGCCGTATCTTATATTGCACTTTGTATAGCATGTCACTTGAATACTTACTGCTTTTTGACAGAAATATATTACTACCTAAACCAAGGATTGACAATTTTTTTTTTGAAGGGCCAAATAATGAATAGGTTTGTCCTTGTGGGTTTACATTCTTTTTCACAAATACTCAACTCTGCTGGAAGGATTTAACTGCAGTAGTAGCAAAAAAGTAGTTATAGACAACATGTAAATTAATAAACAGTCAGCGAATCTACCCACCTCCTGTTTTTGTATGGCCCTTCAACCTAAAATGGTTTTTAGATTTTTAAATAATTTTTAAAAATCAAAAGTTGTAACACTTGGAAACTATGTAAGATTAAAACTTCAGTGTTCAGAAATAAAGTTTATTGATCACAGCCATACCCATTGACTCCCTGTTGTTTATGAAGGCATTTGGGTTCTAATGGTGGAGCTGAGGAGTTGTAGCTGTTAAATAGACTACACAGCAGAACCTTTAAAGAGGGGGACTAGAGTGGTAGAGCAGTTGTCCTTACATTCTCTGGTTATAATTTCCATATCTTTAGGACACGTAAAAAAGTTCACAACTTTGGGTTTGGAGGGCTGGGATTACTAAAACTTAGTAATGACACAAGGATAAAGAGTGAGATGTATCTTCATACCGGCTGGCGAGACTCTGTAAATACAGAACGCAATTCTCAGTTACTGATAATTATTGATTCAAGAATCAAATGCATAAATGATGTCCACAGCTGATGTTAAAGAGTCACAGAAATCAATAGGGCTAAGCTTCTCATCTCTCTACAAATTTACAGTTTTTTCCAACAAAAACTGACACTAACTTGTCATTTTAATCCCTAACACAGTTGAATGTGAAAATGAAAAATTTAGAAAATCTGTACATCAGATAATCAAGAGTTGGTACAGATTACCAGATTCTATAAACTAAACAAACATCAAATGAAACATCAGTTATGTCTATTAGAAAAAGTAAGCTAATGTATGTTTCTCACAAATTATAAAAAACCATTAGTATTAGGTAAAATGTATCCAGTTGATAAAAATACAAGGATGTGATCTTTTTCCAATTAAAATATGAGCTCCATAAGAACAGGCACTGTATAATTTTATTAAAAATTAGTGAGTGATGCTCACAAAGCCACTCATGTACTCATTCATACATTTGACCAACAACTATATATCGATGTCTGCTCTGACTGAGTGCTGTGGGGACACAAAGATGTGTGTACGACCCACTCCCTCTGCCCCTCAACAATGCTTCATTCGAAATTTAATACTTTACTTGATATACAACTGATAAAAGTGGACTGAATGAAAGGTTTTAATATAATTTTCAGGTAAAAGGCATTTGAAGGAAATGTCTTTTTAAGTGCCAAATAAGTAATGCAAGAAATACGGGCTAGAACAGTTATGGGGAGGAATGAAGCATTAAGACCTAGAATGACTAGCAAAAGCTTCCTGATAGAGGAGAGACTTACAAAGGAATTTCAAGGGTAAATAAACACCCAGCAAATATTTGATGCATAAATAAATATCTAAGGTTTTCATAGCTAAAGAGAAAGAACAAACAGTAGGTAAAATTGTCAGCTCTCTGGACCCTGATCCTAGATCCACCAGGAGATTCCAGGTAAACAAGTGTCCGCCCAGTGGTGGAAATCCTCAATTCTGCCCTTTTTTCACCTGCTGTCTGAGCATTTCAGTGTAGAGATAACAGATTAACTTAAACACCGTAGGGTCCTGAAAGGGGACGGGAAGGAACAGAGGATTGTTTCTGTTAAAGACCCTGTAACATCAAGGAGGATGATTGTCTACAATAACCCTCGACTCTTTCTGACAAAAGGTCAGAGTCCGCCATAACCTTCTATCCAAACAAGGCCCAGCAGATGGACTCCTAGTGCTGTCTCAGAGCTGTCCCAAATATTTGCCTTAAGCTTATCCAACCATGCCTAATTCCCATTACCCCGGCCTATTGTCACTGCAGTTTTAAAAAGTTTAAAATGTTTATTTAACAACAGCAAATTATTTGTGTGTTTTTAAAAGTAACATAAAATTATCTTAAAGTATTTTCAAATGCTTCATAGTTGAATGTTTATGTATCATGTGGAGTTACTATTCGGTAAACATTCATATAAAGGTGAACATGGTAACTGAACACCTCTGCTCTCTGTGTTTCAATTTCTTTCATAGAGCACCAGCATCAGCAATTTGAAAAAATATGTGTTGACTTACAAATATCAGGGACCTAGTTAAGTTACCACTTGACGTATTTGCCACATATCAACCTGTGCTGAGCACAGAGAGTATTCGGTGTCAGATCATTTAGATTTCCATCTTCAAGGACCAGAAGTACTAACAATGTAGGCAATATAAAACAATATTTTTATAATTTTTCAGGGTTTCTCCACATCGTTTTTTGTAAATGCTTGTCCAGTGGTGTTCTTGGTAACATATTAATGCACCTAATCATTTTAATTACCACTTGACACACTTGCAAAACACCTACCTTGTGATTATACAGAAGAACTCAAGGACAGATAATATAGATGTCCATCACCAAGGGGCTAAAAATCTAGTAAAGGTATGCAGACAGCTATGCTACAGAGCAGAATGGGATTTCTTAAAAACTCACCATCACTAAAAATAAAATCGAATTTGATTACTATTATCTACATGACTCTCAGTGCTCTGACTTCTGCTCCTCCCCACCAGCTTCACGTATTGCACTCTTGCTCTTCATAGTTCACCAAGTTCTTTTGGTGCCTACAGTCAGACGTGGCCTGGTTTCATTTCTATCTCATATCATCTTCTACAGTGAGTCTCATGGCTGAACCTGAGCATGTATCAATGGAAGGCTCTGGAAAGTGCTTGGCAAAGGGCATGGATACAGGGAAAGCTAACGGATTGGGCTCCATTATACAACCTACCACACCTGGTTACGTGAAAATGTGTATGATTTGTGTTTTTCTGACTCTTACTCTTTTTTTGTACCCAATCACACTGACTTTAAAGTAGTTGATATCCTCACTTTACTTCTGAGTGAGTGATTGTTGATCACATAGCACATTGGTCACATGGTTGACCAGTCTTAAACATGGATTTTGTTTGGAAAAATATATTTTGGACTAATCTATATAATAATGATTTTGGACATATGTCTCTTAGATTCAACTGTACATATCTTGAAACAAACATGTCATCCAAGAAATGCATATATTAATTTGTAATGACCTAGAGAGCCTCACCTAAAGTTCTGCACACAGTGAGCACTGTGTAAATGCTACCTTTTAACTGACTGCTTATCCCATTTCAAAATATAGGTGACCACTGTGTTTCTGTGATTCTGATCATATGGAAGCATAAATATTCAAAACCTTACTAAGTTTTTCACCCGCATCAACTAAGCCGATGGAGGTTGTAGGACCTATCAAAAACAGACACAAGACTTTATTCTCTCGGTTCTATAAATATGACATCTCCAATTTCCTTGATAGACATTAAGACATAATGTCGTGCCTCTCAAACTTTAATGTGCATTTGAATCACCTGGGGATCTTGCTAAAATGCACAGGATAATTCAGTAGTCTGTACTGAGCTCTAATATTCTGTATTTCTAACAAACTCCAGCTGATGTCAATGCTGTTGGTGCTCAAACCACGTTGGAATGGTGAAGGGTCTAAAACAGGGATGTCCAGTCTTTTGGCATTTCCCGGCCACACTGGAAAAAGAAAAGTTGTCTTGGGCCACACATTAAACACATTGTGACATGTAATCACAAACAGATCTCATAATGTTTTAAGTAAATTTGCAATTTTTACTGGGCCACATTCACAGCCATCCTGGGCCGCAGGTTGGTCACCCTTGGAAAGGATTCAGTGGTATCTGTTTCTGAACAAAATTCTCATCCATGAGTCTTCTAACAACTGCATTTAAAGTAACTCAACATGTAGACTATTGTAGGATTTATTTTTCGTATATCAGAGATCAGCTGTACTTTTGTATGCTGAAAATGAGTAGAAATAACAACTACTTTATGCTCTAGTACAGGCTCTGGTTGTTGGCAATGAATGCAGAATTACACCTGGACAAGTAAATTAGATCAGTGCTCATGAGAATTTACTGATAATTCCGTGTTTCTCACTTCAGAGTAAACCGTCAGATGTCATGTTCATCAGCTAACAAACATATTGATCTGCTTGTAGGATAAGATGCAATATATTTTGGATGAAAAAGCATTTTATTTACTCAGAAATATTTAGTACCAACTAGAACATGACAGAGGCACTGTAGTGAAACAGTGATAGATTACACATGACACCTATTCTCAGTGGGCTTACAAAACGGGGAACACGAATGGGTAGTTGAGTAACGATAAAAGAGAAGTCCTAAGGAAGTCTTTAAAGGGAAAAATAGGAATCTCTCAGCCAGAGTCCTGTTTGGGATCTTTAATGAACCGTGATGAGGTAAGGACATATGGCATCTGTAGAAGTACCCAGTATATTTTAAAATTTACTGAAGGAAGGGTAATATGGTAAAATTCTATCCAAACCTAGAAACCCAACCAATAAATTATAGTCAGAGTTTACACTTCTGCTCCTATCCGAACATTTACACCACCTTTCTTGGTTTTTGCTTCTGTAAAATGAATTGATCTTCTAATCCACAGAGCTCTACTCAAAATTGATTACAGAGCTGTATAGTGAGTGGTTTCTCAAATAACTGTCATTTAGTTCAGACGTTTCATTATAACACTAGTGAGAAAAAACATAAATCAATTCCTGGCAGAGGTCACTGTCTATGTGGAGTTTGCACATTCTCCCCATGTCTGCAGGCAATTTCTCCACATGCTCTGGTTTCCTCCCACACCCCAAAGATGTGCACGTGAGGTGACTTAGCATGTGTACATCGTCCCAGTCTGAGTGATTTCGGGTGTAAGTATGAGTGTGCCCTGTGATGGAAAGGTGTCCTGCCCAGGACAGATTCCCTCCATGTACCCTGAGCTGTGGGACAGGCTCTGGCCAACCACGACCCTGAACTGGAGTAAGCAGGTTGAGAAAGAATTCTCTTACTTGTTTTTAGTGATCTTAAATGTTTGAATAGCTCACATTTATTTCAATGTTTTATATTAGAAGTGTTTTGAGTCTTTATTAAGAGTTTGGTGATATATTTCTGACCAGAAATATGCAATAGAAACTTGACTCTTGTTTAGATCAGTTAGCTTGTTGTAAAATTGGCTTCCTTATGCGTCGTTTTGATTAAAGTTGCAATTCTAAGAACCTCGACAAATTAAGTAAAGACTTGCTGTATAGTGCTTGAAAGACATGATTAATTAGGGTAGTTTGGAGAAGAATAAGAACAGTGATAGAAAATGAAATCAGGAGTAAAGATGAAAGAAAACAGGATTTGGGGATTTGTTCATTTGGAAAAACCTGTAGGGGAACAGCTATCTGTCTAGCATCTAGACATCTATGTCTAATGCAGCTAGACATATACGCAAGCACCTCTTCTCTTTCTGACCCACGCAGCCTGCTCTTCCCATGAGCTACCAAGACTAGGCAGGTTTCCACTGATCTGTCACTGGCCAGGGACACTTGCCAGTCTTTCAGAACAGCACATTCAAGTTCTGTCCATAATAACACCAAATAGGGCCAGGTGCTCTCTCAAGAGTGCACATTCTGGCCCCGTTTTACTTGTGATATTCTGTTTGAGATGTCTAGGTTCCTTTTATAGCCAGAATGAGCTTGGAATGAGACTAGCTCATCACAGCACCCTAATGCAGAGCCTTCTTTTGTGTGGTGCTCCAAACTAATACAAAATTCTATTGTGCCTGGGTACTTTTTCAACCTAAGAAAAACAACAATAATAATAATAAGAGAAAAATCTTTTCTAATTGCCCTGGAAGTGGTTCTTCATCTCTCTTTTCAGTGGGACAAGAAGGTAATTATGTTTGTTTGGGTAGTTTATTATTATGCAAAGTAATTTTTCAGCATGACAGAAAATAAAGTGCTCAGATTCATCACATTAGCAGTATCATTATAATCTGATAGAAATCCTTCACAATAGCAAAATAGCTGGATAAAAGTACAGATATATATTTTTATAAGAAGTTGTTCTAAATACCTCTGCATAAGATTCACTAATTCTTAGTGCAAAATTCAAGCACAACCCAGATACAAGATCACCTGTTATTTTGTCATTTGCACACCACCAACCTCAGTGATCTTTGACTAAGGGCTCATAAGTTGTAATTACGCATCATCAGACCCTACTCAAACAGTTTACATGGATTGATCTCATCACAATAGAAACTGTCAGTGAGCATTGTAATTTGAGAGGTAGCTGGTTTGAACCCCCATTGGCAGCTATTGCTAACAGAAATAGATGTCAGACTCATGTTCATTAGGGCTTGCAGACCCTGTGAGAAAGTGTCTGCGGATAAAAAATATCGCTAATGATGAAAATTCTTAAGAAGCCTCTGGAAGCAGTGTTGCTTTAGGAAGCACATGTTCACTATAAATCCCCTTCCTTTGACTTAAAGAAAGGCATACTTCTTTTTGTTGATGCCTGACCCAATGAACTCTCCTGGCCTGAAATTTACCATAAGCACAAAGGATACTTCAAGCAAATCTTCTAGACATATATTAGACAAACACAAATTCAGGCACTTAATTTCTATGGACCTGTTAATTAATGATACATGATAGTCAGTTGATGATTAATGTACTTTTTCTCTTTGAGTTCTTGTTCAACCTGACTTCCCCTCTCCCCAATTTTCCCAAATAGAAAATATAAAATACATATACAAGTATAGCTATTCATATATGCAAAGTGGACAAAAAGTTTGTAAACAGCCTCATAAAAAATTTAACACTTTAATTCCTTGACTTACTGATACATTTGATCTCTAAAAACTTTGTGTAAGTTTTCTATGTGTAAGGCTTCATCCATCAGTTTCATCATCATCTGGGGGTAACAGCTTTATTGAGATATAATTTACACACCATACAATTCATCCATATAAACTGTACAATTCAATGGTTTGTAGTCTCTTCAGAGTTGTGAAACCATAGTCACAATCAATTTCCGAACATTTTCATCACCTACAAAAGAAACCCTGTACCCTCTAGCAATCACCCCCCCCAAACTTCCCGTCCTTCACAGCCCTAAGTAAGGACTAATCTTTATGTCTCTATATATTTGTGTATTCTAAACATTTCATATAAATGGAATCATAGGGTTTAGTAATGATTTTACTAATTATATTTATGTAGATAAATGTATTGGGGGGCTCCGCCCACAGAGCCCCCCCAGCCGCCATGGATGAGAATAAGTCTACCAAGACATGATCTGCTTGGGGAGGAAAGGTAGCCTGTCTGTCAAAGGAGAAGGGCCAAGACCCTTTTCCTCAATGGGCTTTTATTGGGTTTGTTTCGCACAGGAGTACAGGCTCATTAATCATTGTCAGGCAGTAAGGATCAAACAATGGATAACATACAAAGAACTCTGAGGGCCTATTTTGAGCCAGGGTCAGATAGCTAAAGAGCAATAAAACTTGGAGGAACAAACTCACTTCTTGCTTGGACCCTTATTTAATTGAGAGCATTCTAAACAAAGCAGGTTTCCCAGGATTTTACATATTCTTTCTTAGGCCTGATTGCCCTAGGGAACCTGCCCTTTCCAGCACAGGGTGGTACCCACCACCAGCATTGTTTCAGGCTTAAGGCATTGTCTCAGGCTTAAGTCAGGCAGGGCAAGCAAGGCAGCCAAGAGATATGAGGCTTCTTGTAGACAGAATGAGGACTCAGGCTATGTCAAAGCTGAGGGTCCATCACCCCCTTTTGCTGTAGCCCCCCCAAGTTTTTCCTTGGGGCCTCCATGTGATCATGCCTGTCTTAGGTGGTTCCCCCCTTGGGGAATCTTACCTGTCATTGGCTAACCGATCAAGCATTGGGGGCCAGTTATGGATGAAGTAAAAGGAGCAGAGGCAGCACCCCCACCAGGGAGATAAGCCTTGTCTCCTTAGTGGCTTATAGTCCTGAAGGTCGCTCACTCAGCCTTAGCCATGGAGGGGTTACAGCTCCTGAAACCAGGCAGGGTGGTTCCCAACAATGTATTTCATATTGTTAAAAATATTGTTTTTTGAGCCATATATTTATAATGTCACATACTTACAATGTTTGTAGAACTACTATTATAGCTTATATTTAAAGCTCTAAAAATGAACATATAGTTGAGAGTATATAAAAATATACTTTGAAACAAGACTTATTTCTAACTTACTAGCTCACTAGTGATTCAACAACCTCAATATAATTTTAATTTTTAAAAATATATTTGACTAAAAATACGTCTTATGTTTTTACATTTAAAAATACATTTTTATATTTCATATTTAAAAATACATTTTAGTCAAATGTATTTTTAGTCATTTCTATTTGCTTATGAAGTTATTTTGAAATCTAAAGAAAGACCATGTTTATTTCCAGTAACAAGAAATCTTTAAGCTTGCAGAGAAGGACAGGCTCCCTGTCTCACAGCCCCGGGGGAGGTTATGGTCAGTGCAGAGCAGAGTGACTGGCATCTACTTTGAAGACTCCTTAAAAGGAATTGCTAAAACATATGTATTGCTTGGACTATGCTTCTGGACTCCTAAAATTTCTCCCCAGCTTCCTACATTGCTTCAGCTTAATTTACTCTTTAACAAAAATAGCCCAAGTGATATATTTAAAATTTGTCACTCCTCTGCCCAGAACCATTCAATATCTTCCCATCTCACTAGAAGTAAAATCCAAAGTCTTCGCTGCAGCCTATATGATCCCATTACCTCATCTCTCACAAATCACTCTCTCATTGGTCTCTCCTACTGTGTTCCAGCTCTTTTCATTTCATTTCTGTTTTTGTTTTATTCTATTTTTTGAAGTTTTTACCCAATCCTGTTTTTATTATTTTTATTGTATTTTTTCCATTACCATTTATCCCCACTATACCTCCCTTCCCCCAATCACCACACTGTTGTACTGTCACGTCCACAAGTTCTTTTTTGCTCAGTCCCTTCACCCTTTAAATTCCCCCTGCATAGCTGTCAGCCCAGTCTCTGTCTATGAATCTGTCTCTTTTTTGCTTTTTAGTTCAGTATGTTCATTACAATCCACATATGAGTGAGATCATATGGTATTTGTCTTTCTCTTACTGACTTATTTCACTTAGCATAATGTTCTCCAGGTCCATCCATGCTGTCACAAATGATAACATTTTCTTCTTTTTAATGGCTGAGTAGTATTCCATTGTGTAAATGTCCCATAATTATTTTATCTACTCATCTATTTATGGACACCTGAGCTGCTTCCATATCTTGGTGATTGTAAACAATGCTGTAATAAACTTAATGGTGCTTAAGTTTTTTCAAAGTAGTGTTTTGGGTTTCTTCACATAAATTCTCAGAGTTGGAATCTTTGGGTCAAAAGGCAGTTTCCTTTTTAATTTTTTGAGGTATCTCCATATTGATTTCCACAGTGGCTGCACCAGTCTGCATTCCCACCAACAGTACAAAAGGGTTCCCCTTTCTCCACATCCTCACCAGTGCTTGTTGTTTGTAGATTTATTGATGATGGCCATTCCGACAGGTGTGAAGTGATAGCTCGTTGTAGTTTTATTTTGCATTTCTTTGATGGTTAGTGACAATGAGCACTTTTTTATATGTCTATTGGCCATGTGTATGTCCTTCTTGTCTTGTCACTCCTTGTCTTGGTAGTATGGCATAATGTAGTATGTGTCCTGTGGAGTCCATTGGCACAGCCTCCCCTATCACCCAAACTGAGTACTCAAGGTATGACACTTCAATGCCAGACACTTCACTTCCTCCCTATATGCCACTGGTACATTTCAAGATGTTATTTCAGCGCTGGTGTTCAGAGGGAGTAAGTCTTAGTAAGTCTGTGTGGGTTTTTTAAGGGGAACTGTTTGGGGTGCCAGAAGATTCTTCTACTGACTGAATACCCACAGGTTCTGCAGCCAGCAATTAGAGGGACTTATCTTCCTCGCACTGGAACCCTGGGCTGGGGGACCTAGTGTTGGGCTGGGGCTCCTTACTCCCAAGGTATCACTCCCAAATTTTTATCCACCACACATGGATGAGGGACCAGCCCGCTCTGTGTCTCCTCCCTTCCTAGCTGTCTGGATGGATGCAGTTTCTTTAATACTGTAGTTGTCAGGCTTCTATTCAACACAATTTCTGATGGTTCTGAGTGATGATTGTTCTATAATTTAGTTGTAATTTTGATGTGGTTATGCAAGTCGGCAGGTGATATTTACCTATGCCACCACCTGGGCCAGAAGTACTTTATATTTTAATGTCCAAGATTTTACTGCCAATGTTTTCTTCTTGGATTTTTATGGTTTGGGTCTAACATTTAAGTCTTTAATCCATTTTGAATATATTCTTTTGTGTGGCATAAGAAGGGGGTCTAGTTTCACTTTTCTGCATGTATTGGTTCACTTTTCCCAACATCATTTATTGAATAAACTATCTTTAGCCCATTGTATGTGCTTGCTTTATCTGTCAAATATTAATTAACTATAAAGGTGTAGGTTTATTTCTGGGCTCTCTATTCTATTCCATTGATTTATGTGGATCATAGTTTTATGCCAATACTATGCTGTTTTGATTACTATGGCCTTATAGTATAGTTTGATATTAGGAAGCATGATTCCTCCAACTTTGTTCTTCTTTCTCAAGATTGCTATTGTTATTCAGGGTCTTTTGTGGTTCCACATAAAATCTTGAAATATTTTTTCCATTGCTATGAAATATGTCATTGAAATTTTGATAGGAATTGCATTGAATCTATAGACTGCATTGGGTAGAATGGACATTTTAATGATGTTAATTCTTCCTATCCATGAACACGGTATGTGCTTTCACTTATTTGTATCTTCTTCAAATTTTTCTTCTGTGTCTTATCATTTTCCAAGTATGAGTTTTTTAAATCCTTGGTTAGATGTTTGCTAGGTATTTTATTCTTTTTGAAGCAATTGTGAATGGGATTCTGTCCTTAATTTCCCTTTTTGTAGTTCATTATTGCCACAGAAAAATTTAAACTGATTTCTGGATTTTAATTTTGTATCCTGCTACTTTACTAAATTTATTCATCAGTTCTAGTAGTTTCTTGGTGGAATCTTTAGGGTTTATTCTCAAACTATTTCAAAGAATTCAAGAGGAGAGAAGACTCCCAAGCTCATTTTACCACTCTAGTATTATCCTAATTTCAAAATCAGAATAAAATTCTACCAAAAAGAAAATTATAGACCAATATCCCTGATGAATATAGATGCTAAAATACTCAACAAAATATTAGCAAATAGAATATATCAATATATCAAAAAGATCAGATACCATTATCAAGTGGGATTTATTCCAGAAATGCAAGGTTGGCACAATATTTACAAATCAATAAATGTAACACACCACATAAACAAAATAAAGAATAAAAACCACATGATCCTATCAATAGATGCAGAAAAAGCATTTGATAAAATCCAGCAACCATTTATGATAAAAATTCTCAGCAATGTGGGAATAGAGGGAACATACCTGAACATAATAAAGGCAATATACAACAAACTCACTGCCAGCATCATACTCAACAGTCAAAACCTACAAATGTTCCCCTTAAGATAGAGAATGAATCAGGGATATCCACTTTCACCTCTCCTGTTCAACGTAGTACTGCAAGTTCTAGCCATAACAATCAGGCAAGAAAAAGAAATAAAAGGCATCCTAATTGGAAAGAAAGAAGTAAAACTGTCTTTATTTGCAGGTGACTGAATATTGCACATATTTTTGTTTTTAAACACAGAAAGCCTGCTCCTGTCTTTTGGCCTTAATATTAACCCATCCTTCTGCTTAATGCAATTTTGCTTCAAATATTTTTATGGCCCATGTTTTTATTTTATTCAAATCTCTAGTCAAGTTTCTGACCATACATAAAACAGCACCTGACCCTTCCATTCAGTTTCTATTCCCTTACACTACATTTTTTTAACACATCATCACCTGATGATTGATTAATTGATTTTGTTCCTTTCCCTGTAGAAACAGAAGTTCCCTGATTACAAAAACTTGTTTGTTTCCTGCTGTATCTCTGGTACATATGTAGTACCTGGATAATAGTAGGTGTTTAATAAATTTCTGTTTAGTGAATGTATGGATGAATAATTGGAATAATGGGTGAAGAAATGAAAGAAAAAAAATAATGACCCTTTTCCCCTCAGATATGAAATCCTAACATAGAAGTGTGGAATTTCTATAGAACATTTTTTTTTCTGAATACAAATCATAACAATTAACTCTACTTTTAGGGCTACACGTTAGCTTTTTGTCCTAAAATTATTTCTAATATTGTATAATATATGTGAAATCCTAGGTGAATTCAGTTAAGTGAAAAGAACTCCTGATTTGATTTTAACCTGAACAAGACATGGAAAGAGTCAAAAGATAAGAGAATTTTTTAATCAGACAAGCTAACTGTAAACCCCGTTCTAGAGCTGACATTTTACAGTCAGTGGATGAAATATTAGAAGCGATGAGGAGGCTTGATCATTAACATTCCTCAGCGGGTGCTGCATAGACAGCTTTCATCGCTGCTCCTTTTTTATTGCATGTGTTACTAGAAAAACTGGAAGCTTATAACCATTTTTTACTTTATCTAAACTGTACTTTTTGTGTATTTTAATATTAAATACTAAATTCATGATTTATAGCTTCATCATATTTCTAGATACTTTTTCTTTTGCTTTAAGTCAGTATTTGTCAGTTTTAAATAAATCTAAACAATGCCAGGGAATATGTGTTTATTGCCTGAAAACAAAAATAATTGCTCCAGCTTTATTCTTACATGGAGAATCATAGCTATAAAAAAGCTATAAGACATACCAATTCTGAAAATCTAGTAATATGTATGAATTATATACTTTTGGTGTTACCAACCTAAAATTTCAGTGTTTTATAAGCAATTCTGTGCAATAAAGGCTTTGGCACATCTGAATATTCTAAGAGTTTTAGAGTGAAAATACAGTAAGATTGCTTTAACTACAAAATATTTAATTTCATTTTTAAAAATCTAAAACATGAAACTTAACTTCAAGTAAAAAGAGGAAAAAAGGCACATTATAACTCCCAGTTACTTAATTGAGCCTCAAGACAAAACAGTAAAGAGATGCAAATAAAGGGTGTATTACAGCAAAGCCCAGGAAACAAGGTCAGATCAAGAAAGCAACTGGTTTCCAACGGAAACCAAAGAACTAATAGGTATCTTTCTATTATCTAACAGAGAGAAAAGATATCTTCCAACTAATGGCCAAAGTTTGCCAAAAGGTGCCAAAAAAACAAAAATCAGAGATGAGTTGCCCATGTAGTTTAAAGGGACATTTTCCCCTTTTGATGCTGCAGCAGGAGACCATGAATAGTGACTCAGCAATGGTAGGTAGGTGGGACCTGGCACTTTTGTAGCCTTTTTTGGGGCATTTGCTTTACCTGCCCTACCAGGCAGTTGGCATTCGAGAAGAAAGACACCACACACACACACCAGTGAATCCTTCATAAATAGGACAGGTATCCCACAAGATGTATTTTTCACATTAAAACAAAATATATCTCTTAAATATTTCTCTTGCAGAATCACTGAACTGTAAGCAAACACAAAATTTCCATCTGAAGACTACTTGGGGAAAGTTTTAAGTATCACACAGAAATGTGTTTATTTGGTTTTAATGGAAGGGCCTTCTCAACCATACCATAGCATGTCATCCCTACCGCGAAGTTATAATTGCCGCCATTTGTCTGCCTGCAGAATAATGAGGTATGGACGGGTCTGGGACAGGCTAGAGAGCTCCCAGGGCGAGAACAAAATGGCATGCGCTGTACAGTGGACCTAACAGATGGAGGAAGCTTCCGATGGATGGCTTTCTGTCCAGACTGCCTCAGAGGCCACTGGCTCTGGGTGATTTGGCTCGGGCTTATTAACAAAAGGAAGTTTTACTCAGCCAGTTTTTCATGGGAAAGGATTTTATTGTGCAATCCACTGAGCATTTGAGTTAAAAATGAAATACACTTTAGATTTGCTTAGTCTTTCAGACGTTTTTTTGTATTCATTTTACCTTAAAAATAAAAACTGCTATGGTACAGAGCGATGTATATTCCTGACTTGTAGAACAATTCATTTAAATACTGGGTGGTAGTTAGTTCCTTCTTTAGAAATACATTGTTCGCTGAATGGAAGTTCATTGAAAATAACATGGCTATGCTTGCCAGTATCAGCAGTTCTAGTCAATGCGGTTTATAAAAAATATCCTGAAATTACCCAGATGTTACTTCTTAATCATAAGACCAAAAAATTATATGTTGATTATGCCAAGATTTCTCCTTACTTCAGTCATACTGGTTTGTTATAAAAGTGAAGTCTTAAAAAGGCTTTATCACCTAGGCTGTAGGTGCTAAAGATTTTTAAAGGGCCCTTTACTTTTACTTTATTTGCAAATCTCCAAAGGGAGTTTTGCTTGTTTGTTTGTTCTCTTTTAATGATAAATCTTATTCTATTTTTTTACCTTTACATTTTTTGCTTATCTCTGAGGGTTAGTGTAATAAAGTGGTTAAAGCAAAGATCTCAAAACCACATACACTGGGTTAAAACTCTCTAGCACTTACAGGTATCAGTGTGCCTCATCTTTAAAATGGGGAAAATGATAGACTGTTGTGAGAGATAAATAAATTTATAAATGCAAATTTGGGGGGAACAATATTTAAACATAGTAGGTCAATGTAAGAATCAGCTATCCTTACTTTGTTCTAAGTCCCAGAGGTTCCCCAATATGCAAATTGTTTTTTTCTTAGCTCCATATTTCACTGACATTATGTCCCCAGCATTTTAAATTAGTAGGGCTTATATTCAGTGCCTTAACACTATAGCTGTCTTAAAAATAAAAAGACAAGTCCTTTTTATTTTTGTGCAGCTTCGGTTTGGTTACTGTATGTGTGCTATTTAGGATGGTACTTAACACAGACTGCCTTTACAGCAGGTGTGAAAACATTTAGCCCAAAGGCTAAACATGAACCTCAGTTTAATGTCATCTCACCAGAAGGGCAAGCACCAAGAGCTGGCATTGCCATTTGTATTTTCTGCTCTGAAAATGCAAGAGGACACTAGAAGTCTTTTGGAGCATTATCCAAAAATACATATGCTGCAGCCCCCCACCATGACCCATAATTATAATTCTCAGTCTTCCTTTGCCCTTTTGTTGTGTCTACGTGTGTCTCCGAAACAGTCATACGTATGAGGAGCGTGTGTGAGTGTTGTCAATCTGTGTATTCTTAGAGATGACTACATAGTCCCTTTGAGCAAATCTCTCATTATTGCTTTTTTTGCTTTTAAATTTTTTATTTTTATTTTTTAAATTATATTTTATTGATTGTGCTACTACAGTTGTCCCATTTCTCCCCCATCATTCCCCTCCACTCTACACACCCCCCTCTCACTCACATTCCCCCCTTTAGTTCATCTCCATGTTTCATAAGCTCTTTAGCTTATACTTTTCCCACACTGTTCTTGCCCTCCCCCTGTCTATTTTCTACCTACCGTCTATGCTACTTATTCTCTGTACCTTTTCCACCTCTCTCCTCCTCTCACTCCCCTATTGATAACCCTCCATGTGATCTCCATTTCTGAGTTCCTGCTCCTGGTCTAGTTGTTTGCTTAGTTTGCTTTTCTTTTAGGTGTGGTTGTTAATATCTGTGAGTTTGCTGTCTTTTTACTGTCCTATTTTTTATCTTCTTTTTCTCAGATAAATCCCTTTAATATTTCATATAGTAAGGGCTTGGTGATGATGAACTCCTTGAACTTGACCTTATCTGAGATGTGCTTTATCTTCCTTTCCATTCTAAATGACAGCTTTGCTGGATAGAGTAATCTTGGATGTAGGTCCTTGTCTTTCATGACTTGGAATATTTCTTTCCAGCCCCTTCTTGCCTGGAAGGCCTCTTTTGAGAAATCAGCTGACAGTCTGATGGGATCTCCTTTGTAGGTGACTGTCCCCTTATCCCTTGCTGCTTCTAGAATTCTCTCCTTCATTTTAATCTTGGCTAATGTAATTATGATGTGCCTTGGTGTGTTCCTCCTTGGGTCCACCTTCTTTGGAACTCTCTGAGCTTCCTGGACTTCTTGGAGTCTATTTCCTTTGCCAGATTGGGGAAGTTCTCCTTTATTATTGGTTCAAATAAGTTTTCCACTTGTTGCTCTTCCTCTTCCCCTTCTGGTACCCCTATAATTCGGATGTTGGGACGTTTAAAGATGTCCTGGAGGTTCCTAAGCCTCTCCTCATTTTTTTGAATTCTTGTTTCTTCCTTCTTTTCTGTTTGGTTGTTTCTTTCTTCCTTCTGCTCTACTCCATTGATTTGAGTCCCAGTTTTCCTCCCATCACTGTTGGTTCTCTGTGCATTTTCCTTCATTTCACTCATTGTAGCCTTCATTTGTTTATCTAATTTGTGAGCAAAATCAACCAATTCTGTGAGCTTCCTAATCACCAGAGCTTTGAACTGTGCTTCTGGTAGGTTGGCTACCAGAGCTATGAGCTCTGCTTCTGATAGATTGACCACCTCCTGGTCACTCAGATGAATTAGCTCCGGGGCCCTGGCCTATTCTCCCTTTTGAGCCATCCCTGGTTTTGGGTTTTTTGTTTTTGTCTGGTCACAGCTGTTATGTAGTGAGGGGCGGAGCCTTAGGTGTTCACCAGGCGTGGCAGCACAGTTGCTGGGTTGTGATGATGGATGTGGGGGTGGGGTCTGAGAGTGAACAATGGCGCTTACTCCACTCTCTGCCACATTTCAGTCACTTCCACTGCTTCCCCCAAGCAAACTGGACCCCTCTGGTGCTGATTCCCAGGTGGGTGGGCCTGTGCACGCTCCAGGACCCCATGGGTCTCCCCAACGAACTCTCCTGTGAGTCTGGGACTCCCTCCCGGCACCTTAGCCCCTACAAGTATTTTCAGAGATGCTTTTAGGCTTCACTTCCCGGAGCTGGGGCCCTGCGTCTCGCAGTCTGTCTTGCTGCCAGTTTTCGCCTGATTTATCTGTGTGCAAATGTGTGTCCACAGTCCACTTGGCCACCTGTGCACCCCAGAGTGACTATGCACCCCAGACCACCACTGGCTTATCTCACTGCGATCCAACTCCACCAGCCGCAGACTCTGCCGGTCTAGGTGAATCATTGTTGTCGGACTCCTGAACAATTCAATTTTCTCTCTGTACTGGTTGGGTTTTCTTTTTCTTTTTTTGGCTCTATATTTTTGTTATCCTTAATCTTGGTTGTGAGAGGAGGCACAGTGTGTCCAGCTACACCTCCATCTTGGCCGGAAGTCCTCATTATTGCTTTTCCTACACTTTGCATTGGTTATTCTTTTTGTGTGGCTCATACCATGTTAAAGTGCAGTGTTCCTCTCTTCATGTCATTGTATTGGTCTGTCATTTAAAACTCTGGGCAGTTAGAATAGATTGTTGCCCTATTTTACAATTGATACCATTCCTTAATATAGAACGAATATATATATTTTATTGCTTAATGAATTTATTTATTCATTTTATTTTTTCTTTTCTTTTTCTTTTTTTCTTTTTTCTGATTACTGAATTTATTGAATACAGCTCATTTATTCAACAAACAGTCACACTATTATATGCCATGATCTAGAAATAAAGTTTGTTTTTAGAATTCTCATTTTTAAAAGGTATATGAAATATGTGCATTTCTATTAACTAAAACATAGCTAGTAATTTAAATATTTTCTAACCTATTCATTTATTTCCCTTGGTCAACTCTTCATAGAAAAAGTAAAGCATTTCTCTCTCTTTTTTATAGATTTTATTTATTTATTTTTAGAGAGAGGGGAAGGGAGGGAAAAAGAGAGGGAGAGAAACATCAGTGTGTGGTTGCCTCTCTCGCATGCCCCCACTGGGGACCTGACCTGCAACCCAGGCATTTGCCCTGACTGGGAATTGAAGTGGTGACCCTTTGATTCATAGCCTGACACTTAATCCACTGAGCCACATCAGCCAGGGCAGCATTTGCTCTCTTACCCTAAGCACAAAATAAGAAATTATTGGTGAAAGAACATATAAGAGTAGATAAATATTTACAAAAAGATTAAGCTATGTTAACACAAATAAATGTAAGCCCATATTAGGAATGAACTTAACTAATTAACCTTAATATCAAAAGATTTTCTTTTTTTAGAACAAAGGAAAAATGGGGACAGTTCATCCTATTGGCATGATTATTGACTTGAGATCCTTGTGCAACCTCGCTCACAGGGTTTGTCTTCCCTCACATAGACAAAGCACACTGTAGTCTGGGCCATGCAGGGGCTTGTGTGTCTATGAGGAAGACATTCCGAGTCTGGGCTCAGATAAACACCCAACTACTTGCATGTGCCTCTGTGCACTCGAAGTTTAAAAGCTTGGGCATACAGGTACGGTAATTTTTGGGTCAGTTTTCAAAGTAAACACTAGTTATTCAGACAATCAACATAAATAGGCCAAGAGAAGATGTGGTAAGGATTAGTGCAAACTACAAAATAGAATAACTTCAACATGGCTGCCAGGTAGGCTCCCTGCTCCTCACTGGCATTTCTTTGATATGTGATTTTCAAAGCAGGTGCTATTTTTATTGCAATCACATTGTCACACTCCATTATGAGGAAGCAATTAAGCTCATAATAAGTAAAGAGGTGATGTTTGGTAGTTTTTGTTTTAATTTCACACAACCATTGATTTGTTAGCTTTTGAAAACAGATAGGAAAATTTCAATTACACCCTGCAAAAATAGCTTTTTTTTCATTCTGAGTGTTTGAAAAGCAAATGTATCTTGGATCCAGTGCTTTTGTGTTTACAAATCTGGATATGATTTAGTAAGCTTTAAAGAGATAGCAAACGCCTAGTAAGGAAATCAGATTTACATAATTTTCTGCTTGCTTACAGAACACTGGCAGTTGAGATTATCTTTCACATTTGGGAAGACTGTTTTAATATGATAAGATAAAATACCACCTACAGTACACTTGATCTTGCTAGTTTGACTTCTTAAAATAAATTATGGGCTGATTTGTCATAGTGACTTTTAACATAAATTGCTATTATAACCTAAAGAAGCAATTCAAAAGGAGACTGCTTTTCACCTCATCTACATAAAAAGATTTAGGCTGTTTCTACATGTATTCTTTTCTCTGTGCAATTTATTTGTTGTAACTTTACATGGCAGGAACAAAAATCCATGCTTTGTTCATTCCATCCATTCTTCTATTCATGCATGATAAGTAACAAAAAGCAGCTTAAATGGAGAAATTGCACAAGTGAAAAATGTCAGCTTTGCTTTTTGTATATTACAAAGTGTTTTTTTAGAGGAGTGTGTATGTGCCTTTTTCCCACTGGAAACACAATTAGAGCATCACCTTGGGAAAATAAGATGAGCCCAGAGTTTTACTCTTTGACTTTCTTTCTTTCATTCATTCATTCATTCATTCATTCTTGCAGCTTCAGTAACTACTGTAAATAATGAGTGTCATATTCCAAACATCGTTTAGCTGTAAGAATGTGATTGCCAGAGAAAAGAGGATGCCACTCTAAACCAAAGGACTCCAGAAGCAGACCCACTTATGCAATCATGAGCCTCTGGGGACTGTTTGATGTTTTTTGGTCCTGATTTTTGCTTTATGTTTTGTTAGCATTATGCTTGACTAAGCTTTCTGTCACTGTGTCTAAATTCTATTTGTCCAAATTTGCCAGGATGCTTATTTTCTGTAGAATCTCTATTTATTATTTGACCATAAAGTAGTTAGAAAATGAGCATGGTTATGTGCTTACTAGGATTAGTTATTCATTGATGAGTATGCAGTTGCAGGCATTTTACATTTAAAAGGTATGAGTGAAATGCACACACAGGTTCTGGTCAAGCTTCCTCACAGTACTCTGGGTAGAGATTGTGTGGCCGTAGATACTATCTCATTCCGAGCTTAGTGTGGAAGTGGAGTAATCTTGAATTTGTAAGTGGCTCATGATTATTTGTAACAACTTGCTTTCAACTCAATGGAACAATAGTGCTGACCTCTGGAGTCTCGGATTGGAACCTTTGTTTTTGTTGTTCCCAAAACTGAGGAAAGTTTTGTAGAAAACACAGACAATAAGTATAGCACAGGATTATATGTCATCTAAAGAAAAACTTGAATTAAAGAGAGACCAATAGTTTCAAAGGGAGATTTATTTGAAGTAATAAGAGAAATTCTTCCCTGCTTAACATCCCCATGGTTTATGCCCCCCACCCTGGTCAGGGAGAACTCTAAGCAGTCCAGCCCACTCTGAAACAGCTTTCTCGGAACTGAGAACGCTTATTATATTATATGTGCTGCTCACATGGTTTTATGCTCAGTCATTCCACCCTGACCTGTCTTTTGGTTTTCTATCTCTAGCTTTTGTTTCTTTAACCCTTGCATTGGTTTCAACAGTTTATGTGAAGTGTCCCAGGATGAAAGGAGATCGATCATTGGGTGCATTGGTTTTCTATGGCTAGGAAATAATTACCATGGATGTAGTTGTTTAAAACAATACAAATTTATACGCTCTCAGTTCTGTAGTTCTAAACTACAATATGACTCAACTGGGTTCTCTATGCATAATTTTGCAAGGTATTTGCAGGCTTTAGGAAAGAAGCCTTTTGCAAGTTCATTCAGATTATCGTCAGGCTCCAGTTCCTTTTGGTTATGGGGCCCACGTCCTCACTTCCTTTCCAGCTGCGAGACTGAGGCTGCCCTCTGCTTGGAAAGGTCCCCTGCATTCCTGAAATCAGGGCCTCTCTGTCCTCAAGCCAGCAACAACACATTGAATCTCCCTCTGGGTTTTAGTCCCCGAGTCCCTCTTCTGCCCCTAGTGGAGAAAACTGCCTACTTTTAAAGGGGCTCACGATGTGAAAATAGGCGCTGGATCATCCCATATTTTAAAATCAGCTGACTTGGGACTTTAATTGCATTTGTGAAATCCTTTCACAGCAGTACCTTGAATAGTGTTTGTTTCATCAACCAGGGAATGGGAATGTTGGGAGACAGGGTTTACCTGTCACACCCAAACAATCCTATGCAGAGCAGATACTAAATAGATATTTCCTAAATGAATCCACAAATGCATGAACAAGTAAACAATAAAAAAGACACTTTCAGAAGTCAGATACCTCTTCACACCAATTACTAACAGATAAAACTGAGCCTTTAGGTAAAAAGAATTTCATGGTCATTACAGTTCACCTTATGGCCTTGTAAATTGATCACCGTAAGAGTATCATTTGTTTAAAATATGACAACAAATTTAAAAGGCACATTTTTCCCTTAAAGATCCAATTTTCAGCACCTGAAAATTATGACCTGCAGATTGCTTTTATAAACTGATTTATACACTACAAAGCATAGTCACATATATTACCTCCTCCAATGCTCACAGTAACCTATGGTTATTAATAACCCATCCTACAGACAGAAAATCAAGGCTCACAATACTTCAGTATTGTGCTTAAAGTCTTAATTCTTTATACTAAAAAAATTTTCTAAAAACAGCTAACTATGCAAAAAGTAGAAGGGAGAATCATATGATGTGATCAAAGAATTAAATGAAGACTTAAAATCCACTCTGGGCAGTCCTTTTCATCCTCTCCCAAATGTTTAATAAATATAATAACATTGTTATTCTACTTTGTATTTAACTCTGGAAATGCATCTCCTCTGGAATTAAAAGAGTAAGTTACCTACATCAAGTAGAAGAGTCCGTGTTTTTCCCCACGTTAGGTCTTACCAGGTGGAAAAGGACCTCTGATCTTTACCTACCGATGAAGTGATGAAAAGTTAATCTCTTCAAATGAACAACAGGCAATTAAATATGCCTTTAATTGACACCTAAGAAATATGCATTTTGTATCCAGGATTTTGTGGTTTCCTCTTTTTACAAAATAGGTTTTTGAATCTGTTTTCATAATTCAGTGATGTGGAGATCAAATTATATTTACTGGCAAGATTTCTTTAACACTCACTTTGCTTCTTCTCAGCCACTCCCTTTCACTTAAAAATCCTTTTCATAAAATATCCATATTGTATTGTATTTTATCTCATCGTCAGCAAACAACAAACTGAGGCTCTCCATGTATTATTTTTCTATAGCTAGTAAGTCCAGATCTAGTTGGAGGTAGTTTTTATAGTCCTGTAAGTGACCTTGAGCTTAATCTGGGACCCCACCTCTTGCATTGGACTGTGAGATTTCGCAGGAATTACCATCATGTCCCTTATGGAACAAAAATGACAGTATGGCTATCTTAAAGAAGAAAAACCTCACCCAATAAGCATTATGACAAATTGGGGAATACTGAACTAGTCATTTTGTGCATTTCATTGAACATTCTGAACAATACAGATTTGAATGAAGCTTTCAATACACAAATAAGCCAGTTCTGTAACAATAGACATTGCCATTGTATATTAGACATTATGCACAGTGCAGCCAGCTGCATCAAAGAGTTGGGGAATTGGGATTTGTTTTCAATGTTAAATTGAGATCTTTAAAAAAAATGTTATTGTTGCTCTGTAATAAAACAGGAATACTGCTTAATGAAAATTTCTACATATACTATGGTGAATTTCTTGTTCCTAATTCAAACATGTGGATAAAGCTGCTCCATTATTTTTTTATAATGTGGCATCTGCCATAATGCTTAAACAATGAATCACCTTGTTCATATGTGAAGAATATCAGAATATTTTAAATAGGGTAGATAAGAATTAGTTTAATATAGAAGGGAATTCTGGTAAGATTAGTAGAAACATGCACAGTGCTTATTATAGCCTTTTTCCTTTTAAATATATTTTATTGTCTGTGCTATTACAGTTGTCCCAGTTTTTCCCCTTTGGCTCCCTCCACCCAGTACCTCCATTCCCTCCAGCAATTCCCCCCATGCCAGTTCATGTCCATGGGTCATGCATATATGTTCTTTGGCTTCTCCATTTCCTATACTATTCTTAACATGTCCCTGTCTATTTTATACCTACCAATTTGTGCTTCTTAATCCCTGCACCTTTCCCCCAATTTTCCTCCTTCCCACTCCCAACCGACAACCTTCCAAATGATCTCTGTACCTGTGATGCTGTTCCTGTTCTGCTTGTTTGCTTAGCTTGTTATTTGGGTTCATTATTGATAGTTGTGAATTTTTTGCCATTTTAATGTTCATCATTTTGATCTTTTTCTTATGTAATTCCCTTTAGCATTTTATATAATAATGGCTTGGTGATGATGAACTCCTTCAGTTTTACCTTATCTGGGAAGTATGTCATCTGTCCTTCCATTCTAAATGATAGCTTTGCTAGATAGAGTAATCTATGTTGTAGGTCTTTGCTTTTCATCATTTTGAGTCATTCTTGCCAGTCCCTTCTGGCCTGCAAATTTTCTTTTGAGAAATCAGCTGATAGTCTTACTCTTTTGTAAGTAACTGTCTGCTTTTCTCTTGCTGCTTTTAAGATTCTCTTCTTATCTTTAACTTTTGGCATTTTAATTATGATGTGTCTTGGTGTGGTCCTCTTTGGGTCCATCCTGTTTGGGACGCTCTGTGATTCCTGGACTTGTATGTCTATTTCCTTCACCAAAGTAAGGAAGTTTTCTTTGATTATTTTTTTCAAATAAATTTTCAATTTCTTGTTCTTCTTCTCCTTCAGGCACTCCTATGATTTGAATGTTGGTATGTTTAAAAATGTCCAGAGGTTCCTAAGCCTGTCTTCATTTTTTTTAATTCTTTTTTCCTCCTGCTATTCTGATTGAATGCTTTTTCCTTCCTTGTGTTCCAAATCATTGATTTGATTCTCAGCTTCATCCCCTCCACTATTGCTTCCCTGTAGATTTTTCTTTATTTTGCTTAATGCATCCTTCTTTTCTGCCTGGGTCTTTTTTATATTGTTGAAGTACCCAACAAATGCCTGGAGCATACTGATAATCAGTGTTTTGTACTGTGCATCTAATAGGTTGCTTTCCTCCCTTCTGTTTAGTTCTTTTTCTGGAGTTTTGTTCTGTTCTTTCATTTGGACCACATTTCTTTGTTTCCTTGTTTTGGCAGCCTCCTTATGTGTTTCTGTGTATTAGTCAGAGCTGCTTTGACTCCCTGTCTTAGTAGCATGGCCTATTGTAGAAAAGTGCACCTGTTAAGTTATATGTGGCAGAGACTTAGGTAACTGCCAGAGTAGGGCAACCTGTGTGACCGCTCTGTTGCTGTGTGTGGAGGAGGGATTCAGAGAGGACAATGCTGCTGCCTAGTTTCTAACGTTTTGCCTGGGAGGAAACTATCTCCAGGCACTTGTACTTCACTTTCTCCCCATATACCACTGACACCCTTCCAACTGTTGCCCTGGTGCTGAATCCCAGAGGGGGTGAGTCTGCATCAGTCCTAAGTCCATTGCAGGCCCTCTAAGAGAAGTCTCTTGAGAATCCTGCACTTTCTTCCACAGACTCAATCCCCACTGGATTTTACAGCCAGAAGTTGTGAGGACTTATCTTCCTGGCATTGGAACTTTGGGGTGGGTGGTCTGGACTGGAGCTGGGATCCCTCACTCCCAGGGTATCCCTCCCATTTTTTTGTCTACCACACATGGATGTGAGACTGCTTGTTCCTGTCTCCACAACTCTCTATACCACTCCATACCTGTCTGCCCCTCTGCCCCTCCTACCTATCTGGGTGAATATGGCTTCTTTAACTTCTTGGTTGCTGGACTTCCACACAGCTCAATTTTCTGACAATTCTAGTGATATTTGTTTTGTAGTATAGTTGTATTTTTTGCTATAGTTGTGCATGGAGGCCCAGGTGTGTTTACCTACGCCTCTGTCTTAACCAGAAGTCCTATAGTAACCTTTTCATATCTCATTTCTTCAGGGAAAAAGGAAGTATAACAATGTGATATTAACATTTAATATCTTTTCCATTTTTGGTGAAGGGAGAAAATAATCATCTTCTTTTTCTAATTTTAATATTTTAAAAAAGTACAATTAAGTTCAGTTATATAGCCCAAACCTTTTTATAATTAAGACATGTCTCTAAGAATAAATAAGAAAAGAAATGGTTTTACAGTTACTTTCCTCAAAACTTGCACATAAAATTACACAGATTTTTAGAAAGTCTTTTTAACATTAGAATGATATTAAATTTTCTTATTAATTGTGATTATAATTAAAGTTAGTATAAAATAGGAAATGTATATTAGAATACACATATATAATTGTGGCTTTTTGATTTCATTACCAATGACTTACTTAGAAATTGGTGTACCAGAAAGGTAAGAGCTGATAATGCAATAAAACCAAATTGACGAATTTATTGTTCTTAAAGTAGACTTTGCTCTCTAGGGATCTATGGTTCCCTTAATTCCTTTTCCATTTTTCAAGTTTTCAAGTCTTGACCTCAAGCATGAATAGTAAATGAAAGCTGGTTCTTTATTTTCAAAACAAAATGCATTTTATGCAGAGATATTCTGAATGCTAGTTTTTTTATTTCATGTGTACCTTTCAGAAACTGAAGAATCAACTCATAGTCTAGACATATATGCACAATTTTATAGATATCTATTCTTTTGATTCTAGCCAATGTGCTTCTTCTTTATATAAGAAAATTAACCATTCACATTAGATTTCTAATATAACAGTTATTAAGATACCACTAATATTTATTTGATCAAGAAGTATCATGAACTTCAAGTCAAACACATTATGAGAGATGTAAAAGCATACATTGACTAATCTTGGAAATTATTTCAAACATTTGATATTTCAAAAAATAACTATCACTTTTACCATGTATATAGAACAAATTCATTTTGGGTTTTTTTGTTTGAAATAAATAATTAAATTGATGTATAACCACTAGATAATTTATTAGATTATAAAATTTTTTTGATCATATTTTATTTAAAAACATTTTAAGATTGTATTTGCCTCATTCAATATTAATAAGCTATAAGAGTTATAAAAACCTGAAACAAGATACTAAATAAATTAATGTGGGTAGTGCAGTGCTTTGGAAAGGACACAAATTTCAAAGTCTGGAGAAATGGGTTAATTCTCTGTGCAGCTCTTCCATCTTAAGGCTTTAGTCCATGGGCTTTCTAATGGCATAACCCTAAAATACCTTCCTCTAAATAGATTTCTGATTTGATTACACTTGACAAAGGGGAATAGAGTTTCTCAATATGTCCTTAGACCCTGGAATTTTAATAATATAAAAAAATTATCCCTTTTCTTCTAAAGTAGAATACTTTGTTTCTATCTGACCATAAAAGTTCCTCAAAGCCAAGGATTAGGCCTTGTTCATCTCTGTATATTCAGCACTGAGCACAATGTCTAACCCAAAGCAGGTGCTCAGTAAGCATTTGTTTAATAAATCAAGTGATTACTATTATAAAAATCTGTCATTTCTAAGTTACTGACTTTCTCACTTATCTAAGTCTAAGATTAATGTTTCAGTTTGAGTGAACATAAAGCTGACCCTTAAACAACAGTGGGGTTAGGGGCACCAATACCCCATGCAGTCAAAAGTCCATGCATAACTTTTGACTCTCCCACAATCCAACTACTAATATTCTACTGTTTTCCTAATTCTTACCAATAACATGAGCAGTCAGTTAAAGTGCATTTTATAGGTTATATGATATACTATATCCTAATAAAGTAAGCTAGAGAAAAGAAAAATGTTAAGAAAATCATTTTTAAAAGTACACTTACAGTATTTACTAAAAAAAAAACAAAAAACAAAAAAAAAAACAGTATATGAGTATAAGTGGACCTATGCAGCCCAAACCTGTGTTGTTCAAGGGTCAACTGTGTTTTGCTTAAGGATAATGGGAATACTGCTAAAGTAGTGCCATCTATTAGTAAATTAAGGGCTTTGTCTTATAAAATGGCAAGGCTTTTCCTTGTGATTTGTGATCAAAGGACCTGTGGATAGATATATCAGCTGATAGACTGCAAAACTTATTAATGCAGTTCCAGGAAGCCTTATTCAGTTATAGTCAAAAACTCTTTCAAACAATAATGTAAGTGACCAAATTTGCAATCTCTATAAAAAATGAAGCAGAAGTAAGGTTTTTCCAATGTAATGGTTTGAAAACTTTCCACCTGTTTTTTTTTGCATTTTATTTATTTTTTTATTTTATTGATTATGCTATTACAGTTGTCCCATTTCTCCCCCATCATTCCCCTCCACCCTGCACACCCCCTCCCACCCACATTCCCCCCTTTAGTTCATGTCCATAGGTCATAAGTTCTTTAGCTTCTACTTTTCCCACATTATTCTTGCCCTCCCCTATCTATTTTCTACCCATCATCTATGCCACTTATTCTTTGTACCTTTTCCCCCTCTCTCCTCCTCCCACTCCCCTGTTGCTAATCCTCCATGTGATCTCCATTTCTGTGTTTCTGCTCCTGTTCAAGCTGTTTGCTTAGTTTGCTTTTGTTTTAAATGTGGTTGTTAATATCTGTGAGTTTGCTGTCTTTTTACTGTCCTATTTTTATCTTCTTTTTTTAGATAAGTCCCTTTAACATTTCATTTAATAAGGGCTTGGTGATGATGAATTCCTTTAACTTGACCTTCTCTGAGAAGCACTTTATCTGCCCTTCCATTCTAAATGAAAGCTTTGCTGGATAGAGCAATCTTGGATGTAGGTACTTGACTTTCATGACTTGGAATACTTCTTTCTAGCCCCTTCTTGCCTGCAAGGTCTCTTTTTGAGAAATCAGCTGACAGTCTGATGGGAACTCCTTTGTAGGTGACTGTCCCCTTATCCCTTGCTGCTTCTAGAACTCTCTCCTTCATTTGAATCTTGGCTAATGTAATTATGATGTGCCTTGGTGTGTTCCTCTTTGGGTCCACCTTCTGTGGGACTCTGAGCTTCCTGGACTTCCTGGAAGTCTATTTCCTTTGCCAGATTGGGGAAGTTCTCCTTTATTATTTGTTCAAATAAGTTTTCCACTTGTTGCTCTTCCTCTTCCCCTTCTGGTACCCCTGTAATTTGGATGTAGGGATGTTTAAAGATGTCCTGGAGGTTCCTATGCCTCTCCTCTTTTTTTTTTTTTTTTAATTCTTGTTTCTTCCTTGTTTTCTGTTTGGTTGTTTCTTTCTTCCTTCTGGTCTACTCCATTGATTTGCATCCCAGTTTTCCTCCTATCATTATTGGTTCCCTGTGCATTTTTCTTCATTTCACTTATTGTAGCCTTCATTTGTTCATCTAATTTGCGACCAAAATCAACCAATTCTGTGAGTTTCCTAGTCACCAGTGCTTTGAATTGTGCATTTGATAGGTTGGCTACCAGTGCTTTGAACTGTACCTCTGATAGGTTGGCTATCTCTTGGTCGCTTAGATGAATGAGCTCTGGGGATTTGATCTGTTCTCCCATTTGAGCCATTTTTGGTTTGGGTTTTTGTTTTGTTTTATTTTGTTTTGGTCTGGTCACACCTGTTATGTATTGAGGGGTGGAGCCTTAGGTGTTCAGCAGAGTGGGACAACCCAGTGGCTGGGTTGTGATGCTGGATGTGGGGGCAGGGTCTGAGAGGGAACAATGGTGTTTGCTCCTCTCTCTCTCAGATTCCAGTCCCTTCCACAGCTTTCCCTAAGCAAACTTGGCCCTTCTGGTGCTGATTTCCATGTGGGTGGGCTTGTGTATGTTCTAGGGCTCTGTGGGTCTCTCCATCATACTCTCCTGTGATGCTGGGAGTCTCTCCCGGCACCTCAACCCCCACAAGTGTTTTCAATCAGTGCTTTTAGGCTTTATTTCCCAGGGCTGGAACCCTGTGTTTCGCGGTCTGACTTGATGCCTGTTTTCACCTGGTGTATATGCGCGTGAATGTGTGACCACAGTCAGCCAGCTTGTGCGCCTCACTTGGTCTGCTCGTTGCCTCCCCAAGCTCAGTAACTACTGCCTGTGCTCCCGGGACCACCAGCTACTGCTTTTTCCTTCCAGGATCCCTCTCCATTGGCCGCCGACTCTGCCCCTCTTACTGGTCTGGGTGAATCATTTTTGGACTTCTGTACAATTCAATCCTCTATCTGTTGTTGTTGGAGTTTTTTTGGTTCTATATTTTTCTTGTCCTTAATCTTCATTGTGAGAGGAGGCACAGTGTGTCCACCTATGCCTCCATCTTGGCTGGAAGTGATGCCCAAGTTTCTACAGGTAGTAAACTGTGGCGCTAAGATCCAACCCTGTGTCTACTGTCTGCTTCCAGGCTCCAAGCAGTTAGAAAGCCCCACCTATTTTAAAAACTATTTTGACTAGTGATATCTCATGTCTTGATGAGATACATATCATATCATCTCTATTTTGGGTGAAGAAAGTTATTAAACATCCTCAAAAATTAATATTGACCCACAGTGCATAATGCATTCAGTGCTAGAATCACTATGCAAGTGTATTGATCTTCTTCCTTTTTATCCTTTGATAGACCATCTTTGGGGAAGACTTCCCTAATATCTAATTTTTGTGCACACATTCCTGTTCCTTTCACAGTAGTTGTACTTTCCATTTTATAAATTGGATCATCTTAGGCAGAAACTGTAAGGCAGGCTGAAGTTTTAGCAAAGAGAATTTCAAGGTTGTAGGGAGTTGAGTATTTTATAGTTGAAATCATAATAGAAATATAAGAGCCATGGGTGCTTTTAAATATTTAAGAAATATAAGAGGAGACAGAAATTTCATTAGGCAATGCTGCTGGTGTAGCAGAAACCAAAATGATGATGGTGTAAAACAGTGGGTAATATTCCTGGGATAAAATCTACAAGGAAAAAAAATAGCAGATTTAATTAAGATTTTAAGGCCCCTATTACATTATTAAGGATATGTGCCTGCTAACAATGTAATTATTACAGACCTCATCAAATCAAATCAAATGAATTACCATAAGCCAAAAAGAACTGAGATGAAGAGAAAGGATAATTGTTTACTCTCAATCAGTTTATTCAAAATTAATTTATTAGGCATCTACTATGTGCATCTACTACATGAGAAGCACTGTGCACTGTGTGGGAACAAGAGGTTGCACCAGACATGGTACTTATGTTCTTATCTGCTTCATTCAAGAGTGTCATCTTTGTCTGGGTCCTCCCAAAAGGAGTGGATCACTTCTAGGTGATTGTTTTGGAAAGGAATTTCAAGGAACACTGGTGGGAGATTGGAACAAGTTCCACAGAGAAGGAGGAAGAGCCAGTCCAAGAACATATTATTGAGCTGGCTTCTGCTGTGGGTCACTTGCCCCTATCCTTTTGGGGCCCCTCTCAGGAGCCATGTTGAAGATATCTCATAATTGGTTGCCTTGCACACAGCAAATTGTCATAGCAGTTGCTAAAGTAAAATGGTAGTAAGAGGATGTAAGGCAAGATGACAAGTGCCTGTGAAACAACATATTTTATGAGTTTATCTCATGGAATTAAAAGAAGCAGTTATTTATTAAGCCACTATCATGTGCATCACTGTGTTAGCTACTAGGGAAGAAGCAAAAGAAAAGAGAGATGAAAAAATCAAGGTCCCTGCCCTTTAAGAACTCACAGTCTAGATGAGAAGCAAGTCAGTGAGCAAGACCATCAGGGAGGAGTTTGAATTGCAGTGAGGCCTCAAGGGATGGAACAAACAATGGTTAAAGGGCAAGTAAGTTATCACATGATAACGCTTGAATTGGGCCCTTAAGGAGAAGTAAAAGTATGCCATGTGGAGGCTGTAACTTTGGGAGGAAGTAAAAGGTGATTCCAAGGAGAGGAAACATGGATTGCAACCCACAGGGTTAATAGGCATGGTTTGCTTGGAGCACTGTGTCTGCTTAGAAGAATTCTATGTGAAGATTGTATCCCAGTGCACAGAACAGTATTTGGAGCACAATAAGTACTCAAAATATTTTTAGGTACTTGAGCATTATCTGTTTAATGAATGAGGTTTCCAATCTTCATCTTTAGAGCTGTGCTTTAGAAAGAACATATTGTTGGTGTGATTGTTATTGTTTCAAATATAGGATTTTGAGGTACACAGACCTCATTCCAGCAACTGAATATTTTTTTCTTAGGCCAAAGTTGGGGCTTACATGGATCTTCCATAAATACTAATGCATCTTAGCTGCTATTTAATAAACACTTAAATGCACACTAGCTAAGCACTTACTAAGCAACACTGTCAGGGAGATACTTTTATCCCCTTTGTTCAGCTCAGAAAGCTGAGGCTTAAAGGTGCTAAGCTAGTACATGATGTGCTTGATACAAACACAGTCTGCATCCATAACTAATGCATTCAAATAAAAGTCACAGACAAGAGCAATTCTTCAACAGTTCTCTCAGTGTGTGTCTGTGTGTGGGTATGTGTAACTATGTTTTTGGTATGATGTCTGCAGAGACATCTAATAATACAAGATTCTTCTTTTCTGTAAAACGAAACCAATCTTCCTCTACAATGGTTGTCAATGTTTGGAAATCCTGAGTTCTTAATTGATGATATTACCTTCCTTATAGCATGCCTTTCTTTTTCTTGAGCTTTATAGTAAAATCTCATTAAACTGCAGGAATTAAAACAATTTATCTATAGTTCTGTGAAATAAATATTTTGCAATGGCAATCACTTGGTCAAATCTATGAGTGATAGAAAGAAAATTAAATTAAATGTGATTTTTGTTTTCAAGAAACTTAGACTCTACTAAAAGAGGTAAATGTGGGAATAATAAAGTATAGGTAAAAGCAAATGGCTCTAAGAGAAAAGAGGAAGTGGTAGATCAATTCCCACTAGAGATGGGTAGAGTTAGGGGGGCTACACAGAAATGGAAACACAGAAAGTCAGCATACTTGACTTCCAGTCTTATTTTAGCCTCTAACTTAAGCACATCATTCAATCTCCGCCAGCCTCATCTCCTCATCTATAAAATTGAAGGGTTGCACTAAACTCTCCTCAATAGTCCTTAAAGTTATGATAGATTGTAATTTTGAGAGCAGTTTGCATTTGAGATGGACATTGAAACACATAGTGTGAGGACATTCACCCCAGAAAAAGACAGAATGTGAGCAAATACAACAATGCCCGTGTATTCCTGAGAATGGAGAGTCTTCCTGCCTCCCGGGTCTGGAGCAGACCCTCCCAGAGGGCAGTCAGCGAGAGGGCTGGAAAGGGAGCCCTGGAGAAGTTTACAGAGGGTCTTGTATTTCAGACAAGGTCATTGAGATTTTATTAGGGTTTTTTTAAATAGCTAAAATATAATGGAAATGATTAAAGCGTTGAGAGTAACTGGAAATCAGCCTGGAGTATAATAAGTGCAACAATTTAAGTGAATCAGAACTGCAAGGCCAGATAATCACTGGCTGTTACTGCATTTGAAAAGCTAAGGAAAAAAACTGGAAGGTAAATGGAGATTCAAAAAAAATGGACGAGATAAAACTTCCGAAGTTCTTCATGTTTAATACTAAAAGAAAAATGTTGCAGAACAACAGAAAAAAAGCTCGTTTATGATAACTTTCCTAACAATAGAGATAAAGATTAAAACTTAATAAATAAACAAGACAATTTGATCTTTACAACTCTACACTAGAAAAAAAAATAATTTCACACTCATATAGCCACATACACACAACGTTAAAAATGCCTTCAACTTGCAAAAATGTTTACCGGTTTGCAACTTCTCCTATTTTTTACCACACCAGCAATGTCACATTGATGATACAGCTGATGGCAGTGACTATCAGTGACCTTAAGAACACAGCTGGGGTTCTATTTTTATTTCTGTGAAAACCTCTTTTCTTCAGCTAGATGATGCCTTAAAGGCCCAAACTAAAATCTATGCAGTCAAGGCAGTTTGTGTTGTATGTTTGCATATATACATTTCACACAATAAAGCCAACTTTTAAGACACACACACACACTTGCACACACACTTGCACACACATAGACACATATTGCAACAACAAATATATAGAAGCCTGTTTGCAAACCACGTGGACTGAATAACTGTACTTTGCTCAAGTTCGAAGAACCAGTTAGGGTTACACAATATTACTCCTTTTGGCAAGATACTTCTTTTGAAGACCTGCTATTGATTCGTGTAGATAACTTCTGATTTGCTAAATACGTAAATAAAAATACAATGCATTTAGAAGATATCAATGTACAATTCAGGCTTTGAAACTTTTCCAATGACTATCAAGGACAGAAAAAGGCAGCAAATTTGTTCCTATTTGGGTGATTGCATACTTACTCACTTCAGCTCGAATTAGATGTAATAGTCTTGGAGAGTTTTATCTGGCTATTTGCGGATAAAAGTATTTATCCACAAATAGGCAGATTTCTGAATATGGGTAATAACAGAGACAAACATATGTTTAATATTCCTAATACAGTTGATATTGAGTAAATGGGATTGTGTAGCATGAACTTGAGCAAAAAGACTATTCAGCAAGCAGAAAAGGATTCAAGGATGATGGCCTTCCAGAGAAGTAACTTGGTAGTGGCTAAGAACAAGCCGACAGGGAAATTCCACAAGTCATAAAGGGAAAGGAATGGGGTAATATCTCTAGACATTCTCCTCATTGTTCATAACACAAAGTGGAGATACTTTCTGTGAAAATGATCATTTTACATTTTTATGCTGGTGAAGGTTTAATCTGTAAAAGATGTTGGAATGAAAAATAGGCATTCATTTTTTGACTAAATGAAATAAAAAAATTAAAATATTCGAATATTAGAAAAATCAAAATATTAGAATATAGAAAATACAGATTTTCTATAACCTTAGGCTTCTAATTTGAGAGAAGTCCACCAATGTACACTGGTTAGCCTGATTTCTTCTAAACATCATACAAACAAAGGCTGACTGGCAGGAATTCCAAGCCCTTTATACAATTCTTACTTTCTCTCCCTACATATGAGTAGAGCAAGCTATGATGGGGGTTCGTAAACCTTCCTCTACCAGACTGAGAGCTACTTGGAAAGCGGATCATGCTATGGTTACCTCTGTATTTGAGGAAACAGTATTATAGTACAATAAAGGTGTCTTGTGTAAAATAGTCTGCAAATGTATACATTGGTGCCCCAGCCACATGACAACGGCGCTACTCAGGCATTTCTCAGCACCAATGTCAAAGGAAAGGAGAAGATCTGGAGGGTCTAAGTACAGGACTGTGCAATAGCCACACAAACAAAGCCCTTCCCTTGGAAGTCACGGTGCCCTGAGATGTGAAATGTACATGAAAAGACATGGTTTGTCTGTGCTATGTTTTTAACACAACACATCCCACCTTAGGGCCTGGGCCATCTGATCATCCAAGAAATAGTACAAAATGGAATAATGAGATGATGTTATCGGTGCTGAGACGTGTCTGATTCTTCCAGGCACCATGATTAAGAATCGCACATCCAGTAACAAAGCATATATCATTCTAGCACTCTTCAAGTCCCCGAATCTCCACCCAGCGTCTAGGCAGAATTAAGTGATACAAAAACTCTGGGCATGATTTGAGCTTCTGAATAGCTCCTCCACATACTGATGGTTTTAAGGGATTGATACTGCTAAAGAGACAACTAAACTATCTTTTAAGCCAGCTTTTCCCACAGTATGTAATTAAACAGAGTTGCACTGTTTTTTAATTGAATCAATGGTGCATAATTTCTGAGTAAACTAATGTGCATTCTATTTTGAATCCACATTAATCACTCTCTTTTATATGGTCTAAGCTAATTTAGGTGAAAATCACTCACTTTCCGTTAAGGCATAAGCTTCCTCAGTAAAATGTAAGTCGAGGCCAGTTGTTTCTTTTTTTTCTTATGGAACTTGAATGTAGCTTAAAAAGCTCTACCTAAGACTGCAACAAGAATCTTCAAACTATGACTCAAAGCTAGTTTAGTTAAAGCTTGAGTAATTTAAGGAAATTGCCTAGGCAAGTAATTGGTATTATACCAAAACTAAATATTTCACAGTTACATTTGCTTTTGCCTAAAAATAAAAACTAGAGCAATACAAGGGCAAACTGCCAACACTGAAAATAATATGCAGCAGCTGTAAGTAATTGGGGGTGATAATCATAATTAGACAAGATGTAAGATATGTGTTAAAGCCCAGATTGGATCTTCCTGTTGACAACTGGGAGAAATCCCAAAGGACTGGGCTCCACACCTCGCCCAGGTGCTTCTGCTCCAGGCCTGGGAGCCCCGCCAAAACCAAACTCGGCACTAGATCCGCCATGAAACCACTCTCGAAAGGCCACACCCCTCACTGTTCTCCATAGGAAAAGAGGGAGCAAAGGAAAAAAGGAAGAGGTCATACTCCCTGCCTTCAAGGAGCCTGTAAAACAGGGGACTGGCTGATTATCTATCAGGAAATAGCATTAAATAAAAGAAGCCCAGATGACGAAGAGAATAAATATTTCTGAAAGATACTATGGAGGACAGCTTTGTACTACCCTAGAAACATTGACTTCTTAACCAAGTGTAGATTATGAATGAAGTGAAATATGCTTGTTCCGTGAAAAAGACCTTAATATAAAGAGAAAGTGGGATAGGGGTCATTTCTATCTTGCTCAGAGAATGCCTAGCACATAGCACACACTGAGTCTGCTAAATGAATGAGCAAGGGAGGATGGTTTATTCTGTGTTAGATGCTGTATTCAGTGCTTTACACAAATCAACACATTTAATCGTCACGATAATTTCTGAGATACTACCAATCTTCACATGCACATGAAGATACTGAAGTAAGCAAGGTTAGGAAATGTGCCCAGGTTAGTCCAGTTAGAAAGAGGTGGGGTTCAACTTCCAGCCAATGTTGTCTCCATATATAGTGAGGCCATATATTATGCACATTATATTTAAAATCTCACTAAAGCCTTAAGCTTTAGCAAGAAATGGGAAAAATAAAAACCAGCCTTTTCTGTTGTTTGTTGGAAAGTGGCTTCCCTGACATACTCTACTTCATTCCTTCTTTCTCTTCCTTTTTTTTTTTAAATGGTGAACATGAAAGCATCTACCACATTGCTTCAGATCAGGGTATTCTCTCTCTTTCTCTCTCTCTCCATTTTAAATCTCCACCCTTTTGCTTTCTGGCTCCTTTGTCTTTCTTTTTCTTTGTCCTTTCCCACATAATTTAAACTTCCTCTCCTTTCCTCATTCTTCTCCTCAAAACCAAAGACAATTAAATAGGTAGTAGAAAAGAAACAGAACAGTTTTCCCTCTCACACACTTTGTTTTGCCTTAAGAGCAAAAATCATAGGAACAACTACTGAAATAAGGTATTTTATCAAAGTTGTCTTCAGTGAGACAAATGTATATTTAAGAATATTTTTCAGCCCTGGCTGGTGTAGCTCAGTGGATTGAGGGTGGGCCTGTGAACCAAAGGATCACAGTTCAATTCCCAGTCACGGCACATGCCTGGGTTGCAGGCCAGTTCCTGGCAAGGGACATACAAGGGGCAGCTGTACATTGATATTTCTTTCCCTCTCTCCCCTCTCCTTCCCCTCCCCTCTAAAGATAAATAAATAAAATGTTTAAAAAAAAGAATATTTTTCATATTCAATTCCACACACATCTGTTGAACACAATTATGTAAGCTACAGATGCACACATCATAAGGAGAAAAGGAGAAATGTTCCATAACTTCCATATGCTTATAAACCAGTCAAGAAGAAAGATGTACATATATATTTACATATATATAATTTATTATAAATTCAAAAAGAACAGTTTCTGAAATCAGGAATAAGCAGGAAAATAACACTTTTTATTAGGAAGATTGGGGGGGCCTTAGGGAGAAAGTAGTATGTTACATCTTTTTTAAAATTTTTTATTTTATTATTTTTATGTTGTTCAAGTACAGTTGTCCCCATTTTCTCCCACCACTCTCCACTGCCCCATCCATCCCTGCCTCCCACTTTCTCATCCTACCACCTTTGGCTTTGTCGATGTGTCCTTTATACATGTTCCTTGATGACCCTTCCCCTTTTTCCCCTATTATCCCTCTCCCTGCTCCCCTCTGGTTCCTGTCAGTTTGTTCTTTATTTCAATGACCCTGGTTATTGTTTGCTTGTTTGTTTTATTAATTAGGTTCCACTTATAGGTGAGATCATATGGTGTTTGTCTTTCACTGCCTGGCCTATTTCACTTAGCATAATGCTCTCCAGTTCCATCCATACTGTCACAAAGGGTGGGAACTCCTTCTTTCTTTCTGCTGTGTAGTATTCCACTGTGTAAATGTACCATAGTTTTTTGATCCATTTAGTGATGGGCACTTAGGTTGCTTCCAACAATTATCTATTGTGAATTGTGTTTCTATGAACTTTGGGGTACATAGGTTCTTTTGAATTGGTTATTTCTTTAAGGACAACTAGGACTTTGGTATGTGGGGAAGGAAAATAGGAAGAAAGATCATTTAGGCTTAAGAATGTGCAAATGACAAGGAGTAATAAAAACTCTATCCATTCAGAAAATGATTCCTGTGACTGGAGCTGAGAGTGTGTATAAGTGTGGCTAAGTTGACTGGAGCCACATAGCAGAGGTCCTGAGTGCTGAGCTAGAGAGCCTTAGCTTGTCTCAATAGTCAGTGGAGACCCTGAGGTTTCAGGCTAACATAGGCTTCTACTCTTACTTCTGATAGTACAATCTATTGATCCCAGAATACTCAATCACTTTTAAATGTTCAAATTTCTGCTCAAAATTCTCATGTCTTCCAATATCATTCAGAATGAATCCAAAACACTCACAAGTCCTATCCCTCCTAATTTTACTTAGGATGAGAAGCAGTATGATATTCACAGGCAACTAAAAACATGACAGAGAACATACAAAAGATGTGACCATCCAAAAGGCATAGCTGAACATCTCCTATAAAATTCAGAGGTATATCTCAGGCCATGGGTTCATCTACACTCCCTGTGTTTTGTTGCAAGGTGATGATGCTGCAAAGTTTGATACATGCTCTTCCCTTATATAGGCTGCCCCATGGTATATCTTCCTGCTCAAATGCTGAAGGGAAGTATTCTGACTCTGTACAGGTCTTAGAAGGTAAAATATAAATGGTAAAAGACATGATTCTTCTGAGAAAAGTACTCGAGGCATTGTGTCCCCTTATGGGTTTATGGTAACAGAACAGGAAATGGATATAAAATTTATCATCATTCAACAAATATTATTGAACATTTACTAACAGACATTTTCCTATACCAATAATAAAGATACATATAAGAAATCTTGGCTTGTAGACGTCTAATGAGAAAAAATTACTATGCAAATATGATGTGATAGATATATAAATTAGATATCAAATGTGAGGCCAAATTGATTTGGCAACTGGGATTTTATGAAGAGTTTTCTCTTTTAAAGGAGAGGCTACTTGAACTGAGTCTTGAAGCTAATTTCCAATAGTTAATTACTAATAGCTAACAGTTATTTTCTGTAATTTCTTAAGAGTTTCTATAATTTCTTATATAGCTGATTAGCATTTAACATGCCAAGCAAATCTAATTAGTCCAAATAGTACTGCAATTCTTAAATTTAATACAATTAGGCTTGTGCTGTAAGTCACTGAGTTAACAAGTCACGACAAAATAAGTAAATACATATCAGTCAATGAGACTAAGGTTATATAGTAATAGGATACTCCAAGCCAATGGACCACAATGCCACCATTTAAGAAAATGAGATGTATATGTACTAAAATGTGTCTATCATTGCATTTTGTGAAATAATAATGATGGTCATAATAATAATAATTGTATTTGTATCTGCTGCCTGGGCTACTTACCTACCATGACTCTTTGGAGAGCCCTCTCTTATTTGTCCCCTGTATACGTACTAATGTTCTATATTTGCCTTTTTATTTATATATACAACTAGAATGAAACTTTCCTAAGAGAGAAGTTTTATTCACCTTCACCTGTGTTCAATCCCCAGCATGTAAAAGACCTTCAATTTGTACTTAAGGAGTATGAATCATCAGATATGACTTAGTATTAGATATTTGGCCTCACATTTCCTTGACTACATTTATTCTTTGTTTTTTTGGCCTGCTAGTTGTCAATACCTATTCTACAACCCATTTCTTATAGTAGTTACATCCTAACAATGCAACAACAGCTCCTACTTTATATTAGGACTAATGGAAACATTCCATTCACAAAACTAAAAGTACATCAATTTGAGACATCAGTGGACAAATATATATACTGTTAATTGTAAAGTAGTAGTTTATTTGTTTGTTTATTTATTTATTTATTTATAGAGGGAGAGGGAGGAGAGGGAGAAAAATATCAATGTGTGGTTGCCTCTCATGCACCCCCTACTGGGGACCTGGTCTGCAACCCAGGCATGTGCCCTGACAAAATCAAACTGACAACACTTTGGTTTGCAGCCCACGCTCAATCCACTGAGCTATACAAGCCAGGGCTTAACGTAGTAGTTTGAAAATATATTATTGATATATCTTTGTCATATCTAAGACAATAAGGGGGCTGAGTCGAAGATAAAAGCACACAGGGAAAAAAGAAGGCATTGAGGTATGTGAGGTATGATAAAAAGGCATATATATGGCCATATATGGAATTAAGTAACAAAAGGACCGTATTTATCATATAGCTATTGTACTATTATATTCCTAGTACTTAGTATAGTGTCTGGTAGCTAGTTCAATACATATTTGCTGAATGAATGAAAAGGGTGTGTTGATTCTCTAGCCAATAAGCAACTGGCTTGCTTCAGAAGAAATTCTTTTCATAAGAGAGGAGTGCCCCTTTTAATTCTGACCTATTTATTTGCTTACTTGAACTGTTCATTCAACAGACATTTCTTAAGCATCTACTATGTACCAGTCTTTGCCAGACTTTGTACCTTGAAACACCAAGGTAAATAAGACATGAACTAGAAGAGTTAACAATCTGGTAAATAGCTATGTATATAAATATTTGCAATGCAGTATTATAGTTGTATAAAAAGGAATATACAGTGGTAGCCTAATGACACACTAGGGTAATCTGCTCAGCTTGTTGGAGGAGATTTAGGAAAGATTGCCCCCAAAATGCATTTTAAAGTATGGATATGGAGTTCTGAGGGTCCTTTATACTCTACCCACTTACTGTACTATTTAATTAGTCAAGATAATAAAATTTTATCTTTGTGTGCTTGGCTTTTAAGACTTATTTCTTACTTATGAAATCAGTGTATATACTCTGTTTATTATTAGTTCTTTTTTATACTGGTTTTATTGCACTCAAGATTCTTTTAAAACAATAGCAGAAATAATTCTGAAATAGCTGTCATTGAGAAGTCAGTGGACCAATTAAATATTTTTTTATATTTTTAAAAATACCTCTTCCTTGGTCTTGGAAAAGAGAAAATAATTTGAGTTTTGTGGTTTTATATTAGACTTTTTATATATCAAAACTTGAAAAGCTGTCTGTTCAATGATATAGACTTATTTTCTTCCCAATCTTTCCATCCTTTAGGACACATTTTGATACAAATAGAAGCATTAAATAGTTGATTTTGCTCTGTGTTTACTAAAGAGTAGTAGTCTGAGCCCTTGAATTTCATTCACCTGGAACCAATGATTGTACTGTTAAGAAAATTTCTCACTGGAAGGGACCAATGCATCTTTCATCCCCCTCTAATTTTTTAGAAGTATAAACGAGGCAATTTATTCTTCTTGTAACATGGATATATAGTTACCGGTGAAAGTTCCATTAAAAACCACCTGCTGGTAATTCAAATTCAGTGACTAAAACTGCTCCTGGATTTGAGTTATGGATTTGGGGGTGAAATAACACATTTTTATACTACATTATTTATTTTATATTAGAAAACAGTGTTTGCAATCAAGGTTTCATTAAGAAAAAGTAGCTAAAAGTATGTTGGTGAGGTTTTTTATTGTTACTGTTGTAATTATTATGGTAAAAGAGAATCAGTCTCAGGCAAGGCTGAGCATGTCTGTGACATTCAATTTCTGGAACAGAGTGTATAATTCACATTCAAAGAGGCAACTATCCTCTTGTGAAATTAAGTGGAATTCATTGAGTAGACTCCCACAATATCCCAAGCTTTGTGAGTCTCTAGGTGAAATCTCTCAGTGAAAATTCAACATATCTGTTAGCCAAGTACCGCATGAGCTTCTCGTGTATAAAACTGTGATCTTTCTAATGTGTAAGTGCAATCATACAACTCACCAGCTCCAAATTCTTTAAAGCCTCCTTTATTATAAAGAGCTAAGCTTTGTTTTATAATAAGCAAGATAATTCTATCTGCCAAGAGTCCCATTTACAATTCCCACTACTTTAGGTCTCGATCTTCATGGTCCAGCACGACTGATCTACTTTCAGATCCTAGAATATATGTCGTGTTCTCTCCTCTCCTCATGCCTTTGAATATATTCTTTCCTCCAACCAAATGACAGTCTACTTTCATAAAGTTCTCTGTTAAACCATCCCGCCCTTGGTGGGGCAGATTTAAGTACACAGTTTTCTGTGTCACTGCAATTTGTACATGCAACTCTGGTGTTTCTAGGATTGTATTACTTTTTTTTAGATATCTTTTCTCACTTCCAAAAAATTGTTGGGAGAGAGGATTTTTGTTTGTTTTTACAGTTTAGCACAGTATTTGTCCAGTGAAAAAGATTCACAAATATATGCATGTATATATGTATTATGTCATTGGTATGTTCAATCCAAAAAAAGCTGAACATGGTAAAACAGAGAGTAGAATGTTTACTAGATCCTGGAGGGTGGGGGAATTGGGAATTATTGTTTAAGGATACAAACTTGGAAGTAGTAGATAAATAAGTCCTGGATATTTAGTGAAGGCATAGTAGTCAATAATACTGTATTATAAACTTCAAATTGCTAAAAGACTAGATCTTAAGTATTCCCATCACAGGAAAGAAGCGACAATTACATGATGTAATAGAGTTGCTAGCTAAGACTATGGTGGTAATAATATTGCAATACATAAATGTATGAAATCAACATCATTGTACATCTTAAACTTACACACTGTCATACATCAATTTTATGCAAATAAAAATAATTTTTAAAAAATACGCATGGATGAATACTGTTCACTAATACAAATATGTGCAATGTATATAAGAGAAACAATGTTAGCTGCAGTATATTAGGTGCTTAGCCTGTGTTCAGCCAGCGCAACGTGTTGTATGTGCTTCATCTCTAATTCTGATTGCAGCCCTGCCGAGGGGATTATGTTATCTCCGTTTTTCCCTTAAGAGAAATGCAGCTCAGCAGTGTTCATCAAATGGGCCCCACATTGTCATAGAGCAGAACCAGATGTGAACCTAAACCTGTCTGACTCCGATGCCAGTGCTCTCCCCAATATACCCAGCTGCCTTTTGATTATCCTGAAGATCCTGAAAGACACAAATTAGATTTTGATTTAGTCTTCTCCTTCTCTTTTCAGCTCCAAGTACAGCCCAGTATGGAATTACCGGGAGCGCCGACATTCTTTTCTCCTGCTGGTCCCTTGTGTTGACACTGTCCTCTTTCACCAGCATATTCTACCTGAAGAATGCCATTCTACAATGAATCTAAAGACCCATAAAAGGCTTTTAAGAATTCTCTGAAAGTGCTGATGGCTGGATCCAATCTGGTACAGTTTGTTAAAAGCAGCGTGGGATATAATCAGCAGTGCTTACATGGGGATGATCGCCTTCTGTAGAATTGCTCATTATGTAAATACTTTAATTCTACTCTTTTTCTGATTAGCTACATTACCTTGTGAAGCAGTACACATTGTCCTTTTTTAAGATGTGAAGGCTCTGAAATTACTTTTAGAGGATATTAATTGTGATTTCATGTTTGTAATCTACAACTTTTCAAAAGCATTCAGTCATGGTCTGCTAGGTTGCAGGCTGTAGTTTACAAAACGAATATTGCAGTGAATATGTGATTCTTTAAGGCTGCAATACAAGCATTCATTTCCCTGTTTCAATATGAATCAGCCCATATTTACAAAGATGCATTTTTCTCTTTTGATAAAAAAGCAAATAATATTGCCTTCAGATCATTTCCTCAAAATAAACACATAATCTAGATTTTTCTGCTCGCATGATATTCAGGTTTCAGGAATGAGCCTTGTAATATAACTGGCTGTGCAGCTCTGCTTCTCCTTCCTGTAAGTTCAGCATGGGTGTGCCTTCATGACATAACACTTCCCTCTTTGTCTTCAACTGATGAAAACATCTTGCCAAACCCTGCAGTGGAGAGCGAATATAAACTACAATGACAAAGTTAACTGCATCCTGTCTCCAAAGGGCAAAGTACCTATAGGACTGAAAATCCTCTGCATTAGGAGAGGGGCTTGAGAATTTCCCCCCACAATAACTCGATTTTGTAAAGAAAAACAATTTATCACAGTACGGGTAAATTTACCATGTGATTTCTTTACTTGTAGCTAAAATGTGAAATCCACTTTGGGAAATAATTCCTTTTAAAATGACAACACAGTCCAGCAAAGAGATTGCCTAGCAATCCGGCATCTTTTCCTTTTGCTATTCCAGGCCGAAAATTTTAAGACAGTTTTTCAGGAAAGAAAAAAGTCCAATCAACTAATGCTACATGAGTTGTTGAGCACTCCAAATTAATTTGGTTCTGTGGCAGGTAAGTTGGTATGATAAGGTGCTCCTGAGGACAGGGGCACTTTGCACATTTTCCATCTGAAAACATCACTCAGTTGATAATTTGGAATACATGTTATATGACTTTTTTTTTCAAAATATAATGTAACAAATATTTCATGCTTGTGTGCAGTAGATAAATCCCTGAAATAACTAATTCTATAATAAAGTCTTTCTCTTATAGCCATGTCCTTTCAAACAAATAAGGCCAAAAGAAAATTACCATGCTTTATTTCTTCTTGCATGGTATATGTAAGATATGATAAAATGAAGACAAGACCAGTGATGACAACATGTTATGATATATTGACTATTAAATGATCATGAATATTAATTTTCTATTATAAAGAGTGAAAACTACATTTTTGAAGAAAAGTGCTGTTACTTTAGGAAGTATTATATTACAGGAATAGTTTGATGGTTTTACTATTTACTAAAGAAAGACCATAGGCTTGAAGGTCATTTCACAATTTTGACGAAGTTCCTGATTTCACTATACTTACAGAGATTTCCACAAATAATCAGAGCCCTTCTGCAAAAACTCACTAATCAAGTTAGATACAAGAAATTTCACAGAAATTATACATACTTAAGATACCTAATATTTTGCTTGGAAAGAGATACTGTAACTTGAAAATTGAAATTTCTTTCAAGTAAAATTTAATCCTAAAGTATACCATAAATCTATTTTAATTTAAAAAAGGAATCCTAAATAAGGAGGCATAAATATAGAAATGTTTTCACAAAATGGCAATAATATGGCATGATGCTATTAAATTTACTCACTGGAATAATTTATTACAATATTTTGACTGATGTATTAAAATGCTCTTAACACATATGGCATTTTAACTTTAGTATTGATTGCTTTTTAAAAATATTCTCTGTGGAATTCGTGAGTAAATTAGAAAATATGATTTTGTATTGCAGCTTTAAAGTGGCACACTCCATAATAATCTACTTACTAGAAATAGCGGTGCTACCACAAAAGTGTTAACCATCAGTACCATTGACTGGGAGAAAGAAACAGATTGAGAACGCATATTATACAGTGACCGCTTTCCTAGAGTTAAAAGTACCTCCTCTTTGTAAGGTTTGTAGGGTAAATGTGAGGTAAATTGAGATATAAACTATGGATGAACCAAATAATTAGTTCAAAGTGTTGTCATGATTCCGAATTCGTGGAGTCTGGTGTTATTACCATAGAATGTGACAGAAGTACAGTCATAGCTCAGTAGCTATTTGTATTTGCCTTTATGTTAGAAGAGACGTTCTTGAATGACACTGTTAAATAGAGGAGGTATTCACTATGTTTTTCTGTACCACAGCAGCATTCCTAGTCCTTAGGCCCCTGGACAGAGTGAAACCATGAGTATTTATGAGTTCAATATTGTTCAAATAAGGCTACAGTATTTGCTTTTTTGTGTGAATGTATTGCATATAATGTTCAAGTAGATGATTTTACATTTATGGACATATGAAATGTCTGATTACTTCATTTTATCAGTCCTGACTGTACAAGGTTGTTGCAATTTCAGAATAGTAGTTTTATGAAATTGATTTATCTTTTAATGTATAATAATTTTTTCTAGCTATTCATTTCAGCATTTTATTTCCACAAGTTACAATTGTGGGATTCCTTTTGTTGCCCCTAAATTGTTTTTCAAAGAAAGAAGAAAGAAAAATAAGCAATTGAAAAAGGAGAAGAGATAGAAAAAAAAAAAAGGCAGAAAAGGGAAGGAGGTAAAGATGGGGGGAAGGAGGGAAAAAAGAAGGGAGGGAGGGAAAGATGAAGAATTAGGAAGAGGGAGGGAGGAAGAAAGGAAGGAAGGAGGAAGGAAGGAAACAAAGAAAAATGGGAGGGAGGGAGGAAGAACCGGAATATTAGGGTAGTTAATTCATTTGCATTCTTGGTTTAACTGCAAGTGGTGTATGTTTTACAGTGATCCCATTCAAAACATAAGTCCTGTTACACCATGAAGTTCCTGTTATGCAGCAATTACATAAAGAAAAGTACTACCCAAATTATACTATTCTGTATTTGGGGGGACTTTAAAAGATTTGAGAGAGTGAATATCAAACTTAAAGCTACTTTTGGGTGTTTAAAACTTAACTGAAATTTTAATGCTTCATTATAACATTTAAACTATATCTAGAAAGTAGACTGGAGAACTGAGAAAATCACCCAGATAATTCAGGAGAAAAAAAGATAAATATATATATATATATAGAAATACCCCAATGTGTCCACTCAGAAAACTCTGAGAAATTTATCAAAGCCAATCATCTATATTGATCAAATTTATTGAATTGTTAATTTATCCATTGTGCTTAGCTTTGTGACACAGCCAAAAGTTATCTATTTAATCTTTTCAATAAAAATTGTTTTTTGGAATTCAGAAATGATTTAAAAAGAGGTCAGGTTTTTAACTATTTATTGAAGTATGTGGATGTACAGTATTTCAATAGATATGAATATGAATAAATGGTATGCCTTAAGATCCTTTGAATATGTATTTACTTTAAAGACCGGAAAAAACACTTCCTGTCTTTTAGTAAAACATCCATATTTCATAATCTGATGTAAAATATGTTGTACTGTTTCCAATAGGTGAATATAAAGTCAGTTTATCAATTAAAACATGTATTTGATTTATTTCAAAACTCTATTAGTCTAAGAGAAAAAATGAAGAAGTGATAGTTTCAAGATATTTCTACTATTCCCTTCTTTATCTTGTGTTTCCTCCACTATACCGCACTTACACCATTCAGGTACTCCAGAGCAACACAAGGTGAAACTGTGGGGCACCAAAGAATGACAGGGTGCCCTGCGGTGGCCTTTCTGTTGTTGATTTCCAGAAGGTTGACAAACTGGACTGCATCTAGCCTAAAGAAGAAGTTTTCTGGAAAGATTTTATTATTAACCATTTAGAACTTTTACCTGCTGAAAGCAGGAGCGTTAGTGACAGAGACTGATAATAAAATCCTGTTGGTTTTACGAGCAAAGCATCTGAAAACCCAAATGCCTATAGGATTCATACAGATAGCATAATTTTATAAGATACCTGGGTATAAAACATATACTCCACCTCAAAGCATTCATAAAGTTTTCTTAAAATCTTTGCTTTCCAAGCAAAACTTACTTTGTCTGGAGAGCTGTTAGACTGTGATTTTAAATCATTCATTTGGGGTGGCTCACATTTGCAGAGGCATCTCAAATGAATGATTTAAGCTCTCTTCTCCAAATCTCTCCATCTTTGATGGTCAGCCAAGTAAAATGAACGATGTGGCATGTAAACAAATCAACAAACCATGAAAAAGATCCATACTTGGTGAAATAAGCTATTTTGAAATATGGGCATCCTTGTTTTTCTAGGAAAATCATATCTACCAAATCCCTCCCCTCCCATGAATATGAAAACACACTGATAAACTCCCGGTTTTCCCAATGGCTCCTTATTTCTCTCCTTGTAACCTTTCCCCTGCACTCATTCATTGACATGGAAGCAGAAGCATCGAGTCTCAGACTCTGCAGGCTAGCTCGTGGGGCAGAGCTATTTTCTCTCTGAACACAGCAGGACAGAACACAGATACTTCAAAATGACACTCAGGTATTTGGAAAATAGTCACTTGCTTTCACCTGTCAGACAGAAATTTAAGAATTTTAAGGGAAGATTTTCCAAGAATAATTCATTTAGGTTAGTGGAATTTGATCCAAACATCAGTCAGGGTACACCCCTGAACTTCCCCAGATGCATGTGCTCTCACATTCACACACACTTTATTCTAATAATTCCAAATTTACTGAAAATATTTAGGAATTCATATCTCCAGTGGAAAGAGAAACAATTGGCAAATGAGTCAAATAAGTAATTTTCAGTCTTCCTGGAGAGAAGGAAAAGAGGAACACTTTCAGTCTTCTCCCTAAAAGCTCCGTCCACAATCCTACTAAGGCTAGTACAGCTCTCCCATCTTCGATCCAAGAAACACGCTTTACTTCAGAGGCAGATGTGGCAGCTGGAATTACTCCTGAAGGATCACATCTATCTCTACCTCTCATTTTACAGTGGCAAAGCACTGTAGCAAACATTGCTACTTTGACTTTCACAGTCTGTTAAGACATTACTACTATTGCCACGTGTTGATGATGGGAATGAGATTCAGAAATCTGAAGTCACTTGCTGAAGATTATACTTTACTGAGTGGCACATCTAAGACAACTGTGCAAGGCAAAATACTACCAATGTGTTTCCATTTCCTTTAGCCTCCTTAGGAAAAGAAAAAGGATGCAATTACACCTCTAGCTTCACAGACAACAATAAGTATATTTATACTTAGATATAAGTAACTTCACTTATACATACATAGTTTTTCTTTAATGCCATCCCTTCATTTTCCAGGATCTCCAGAGGGTATGTGGTTTAAAGGCAAATCATGTTATACTTCTCATCTGCAACTTTTAGGGTATGAAACATACAACACAATTGCCTTTGGACATACAGCCCTTGTAATGTTAGACCTCTTACACCAAATGGAGGATATTGTCATAATCATATGTATCTTTCTAACAGAGCATTTTGCAAACAACCTACCAACTTTTGGATACTCCACTAAGACTATTTGCAAGGCATCTGCAATCAACAGAATTCTTAGGGAAATGGAGATCAGAATACATGCACACATTTTTTTTTTAATTCACAATAGAATACTGATTTTAAATCTTGAGTGATGTTTGAGATAATTTACGTCAAAATACTAATTATATGCACATCTGCTTGTGTTGGGGCAGTAGAACAAAAGAGAGATTCTAACTTAGATATTAAATTATATACAAACTAAGAAAATACATTCATTTTTTATTGTCAAGATACAAATATAATACAAATCTTATGGACATAATTCTTCAGTTTGAAAAAATTAGAAGTGTGACTTTCATATACATATAAAGGAACACAATTCTTCAATGAAGAGTAAGATGTTACAACTGGATAAAAGCACGATCCAAATAACAGACATATTTATAGATTTAGAATATGGAAAATAATATGCTAATTGGGAAAATGGGTTCTTTTCCAGAGAAGGAAGAAGTCGGTTGAATCTGTAACCAACAGAATTTATTTACATGTCTCTAGACAAGATGCAGGGTGGGACAAAAGTAGGTTTACAGTTGTGAGTGAGGAAGATAGAATTTATTCTGGTATTATTATTTATTAAGTTTCATATTATTTTCCATACAAACAACTGTAAATCTACTTTTATGCCCCTCCTTCTGTTACATTTGCCTTAGTATCACTTATCTACAACTTATAAAATAGCTCAAATGAAATGAAAGGTAAAATCCTCATAGAATTAGAATCAGGTAACCTAGAAGGATGTGATCTAAATAATTCATGGATTTTTCACTGTAACACAAATGTTCCCCTAAAATTATGAGGAATAAAATTCTTAAAGGCAGTTGAATTAAATGAATTACTGATATTTTGATAATATATTAACCTCTATTGTAATGACTCAGAAAAACAAACCCAAGTTACCTATATACCTAATAGTCTACATTCTGTATATTCTAATTACTAATTTTCTTCCTTATTTAGTTTGGGACATGTCAAAGGAAAAGTAAACAATTAAAACATAACAAGAGCCAACTTGCTTCAAGAATCTACTTCATTGAAAAATGAATATATTTAGACACGTTAAAAAAAGTTTTTGTCATTTGGCAAGATGGGCATTTAACTTATGGGATTTTAAGTTAACATTTTACATTTACATTAACAATAATAAGAAACATAAAGTAACAGTGGAAAGAGCAATAGTTCATTAACCAAATATAAGGGTAATGGTAAGAACACTGCAAGAGGCTTTTACAAGAGCTGAATGGTCTGTTTCCACTTAATGCTGATAAGCCCAGTCCTTGCACGAGTTTTGGTTTGGTAGGAATTGCAGGAGGTAGCATGCTTCATCAGTCTTTCAGAGCTTTAAAATGTTAAAGGGGTGGTTTTCCTCATTCATTTCAAATGGATTGCTAAAAGCATTGGTATATTCCTCAGTGGAACTTTAAATTTGCTAGTTTCTTCATTAATTTTGACGTTTTCACATTAAAAAAGTTAACTTTACACTTAACCACAGCAGACTTATACCTCCCGAAGTTTTGAACTGTATTTAAACAAGTATTACAAGCGCATGGGATATTCTGAGAAAATTTTTGGGACCTAATTTTTTTTAATGGACTTATAAAATAGTCTTTGGAGACTGTAACATGCTGATAATAGAGAACAAATATTCTTAACGGTTCCAAAGCACCTGATAGGATGCACAGAATTCTTACATATTTTTCTAAGTAGTTTCATAGATGTTGACTGTGATTGCCCCAAAACCTGACATCTCCCTGCCGAAGTTTTGACAAGTAACCAAGAAGCAATGTGGTCAATAGCTTATTTAAGACATACTTCTTAAGAAATTGTTGCTAGAGATTTGAAACTCTTCAAGCTGATGTCTTTTAAAACAAAACACATACTCACACAAACACAAAATCACATTTTTATCTGTGACCTGGAAAATAAGCTTGCAAACCAGCCATGTGGTGTTCTGGATAAGAATAAGAATAAAAGAATAAGAATAAGAATAAGAATAAGAATAAGAATAAGAATAAGAATAAGAATAA
>PVKU01001507.1:277205-295655 GCA_004027475.1 Anoura caudifer | reverse complement strand
AAGAAGGAGTAAAACAAGAAAGAAGTATTGAGAAGCCAAAAGGAGTTGAGGGGTAAAAGAGATCAAAATAGTGAAAAAGAGAAAAAGAGAAAAAAAAACCCACAAAAAAATTAAAAAACCGAATAACACCAAAACCGCTAATTCTTGCTGTTATCAATCTTGCCAAGCTGATTTTTCTGGTCTTGAAGACTGTAGTGGCTGAGGGGTGACCGTATTGTTTTTTATTTTTTTATTTTTCCCTTGTTCAGCATTCAGTTTTCTCTGGCCTACTGTCCTCAGAGGTGTCCCTAGATTCTCTGCCCAGGGACCCAGGCTCGAACTGTGGTCACGCGCCCACAAGTCCCGATGTTCCGAGTCTTCCTTGCACAGGTTCCAACTGTCCCACGAACACGGTTCAACCCCTATGGTGCCCAGTGACTGCGCGCCCTGTCGCGCTGGGTCTCCCTGGGCGCGCTGATGCACCGATCCCCTAGCAGCTGTTTACAATGTCGCGCGGGCGCAGACAAAGGTGCTCGCCCCAGCTCCCGAGTTCGATCCTCCCGGGGCTATGAGATCTTAACTCCTGTCTGTGAGATTTCAAGCGACCAGGTTTATGCTGGTGTGGCGGGTCCCTGCTTGGCTGTCCAGGGAGCGGATGCGCCAGCTCCCTCCCCTGCGTCTTACGGCCAGCCCTGGCCCGTTTTTCTCGGCCCCCCGCCCTGGTCTCCACACCGCCGGAGTACTCTCCTTACCATCTGGTTTTTCAATGTCCACTGCAATTTTCGATAATCTGTTTTCAAATATGCTGTGTTTCTGGTGTCTGTTTGCTGTGCTGCATTGAAAAATGTCCCGGTTTAAGACCTATGTGTGGGAGGCAAAGAGATGTACGTCCTCTTACCATGCCGCCATCTTCTCTCCCATGTGGCCAATTCTTACCCACCCTTCAAGGACCAGTTCAAATGCCACCTCATCAAAAAAGCCTTCTTTGCATACATTACATCTCTTGCTCCTTTGAAATCCTATGGAAAGTTGTCTCTAGTTCTTATTAATGATTGTCATTTTATACCTGTATTCTAATATTGTTGTTTATCTACATAGAGCAGAGCTCCTACACTGGATGGTGAACTCCTGAAGGGTGATCTAGGCCTGCTTCTTCTTCTTTTTTTTTTTTTTTTTGTTACTCTAAGCACTAAACAGTGCATACAAGCAGCAGGTACTGAGTCTGCCAAACGAGGAGTTAGAATGATACATGAGGCTACTGTACTGAAACCTGGAGAGGCAACATTTTGCTGTGTTCCATGGGGAAAGTCTACTATTAGTCATTGTTATGGGTTGAATTGTGTCCTCCTAAAATATACAGAAGTTCCAGTTTCCAGTATCTGTGAACCAGACCCTATCTGGAAGCAGGATCTTTGTGGATGATCCAGTTAAGAGGTCATTCAGGGTCAGCCCCAATTCAATATGACTCTGTCCTTATCTTTTTTTAAAAGGAAATTTGGACATAAATAGATTTGCTTGCACACAGGGAGGATGCCATATAAAGATGAAGACAGAGATCAAAGTGATGCATCTACAATCCAAGGAATGCCAAAGATTGCTAGGAAACAACCAGAAGCTAGAGAGAGGCAGGAACAGATTCTTCCTTACAGCTTCAGAAGGAAGCAGCTTTACCCACACTTCGATCTTGCACTTCTGTCCTTCAAAACTGAGAAAAATTTTTGTTGTTTATGCCACCAATACAGCAGCCCTAGCAACAATAAATATACTCTTACATTGTAATTATATCCTACCTCTTACTTTCTCTGGCCTTTGTATTTTTTGCAGGGTAGTTCAGGCCACATGGATGGATTTTAGGTGTTTGAAATTCATTGTCTGGAAAGAAACAAGGAGGAAGATGGTAGCTATGATAATATTGTGGTAAAATAAATATAATATTTAAAAAATATAGAATGCATTATTTCATTCAATCTTACCCTTACAAGTGGTGAGAAGAGTAGATGTGAAGGTCCCACCCAGTGTTTCAACAATGGAAAAGGAAACTAACATTTATTAAGTGTTAGCCATTTTTCAAAGTGTATTACATATATTATATCACTTGGCCCTGAAAATCACACTGACCTAGCTACTCTGACCCTAATTCTACAAATGAGAAAAGTGTGACAAAGAGAAATTAAGAGACTTGCTCAAAGTCACATTACAAGTGAGTGGGGAACTGGGGTTCAATTCAGATCTTCTGAGGCAGAACCAGGGTGCATCCCATTGGTCTCTGTGCCATTGTTTAATGATGAGTCACCTCATCTGTCCATCCTCTGCCTCACATGTAGAAGATATATGGCCATATCTCAAGTCAGTGTTCCACTAGCAGGTGCAGGAAGACCCTGAGCTTCAAGTTCAAGACAGTGTCTTACTCACCTTCATATTCCTGTGCCCAGTGCAGTGCCAGGCACATGAAAATGCTTAAGGAATGTTGGTTAAATGAATTCATTTTTCAGAGCATTAAAAATTAATTTTATAAATAAAATAACTTTATGTTTTTATGTATGAATGAAGACTAAGTTCTCTGGGATGTCAGCTGGCAACAAAAATAACCTTTCCTTAATGGAAAGAATATTACAAAGGAATGATAAGATCTCAGTTTCAGCCCAGCATTTACTAGCTATGAAACCTTAGTTTCCTCACTTTTAAGTTTAGAGGTTGGTCTGCATGGCATCTACAGTAACTTCCAGGTTTCAATTCTATGCTGCTGACAGTAAGACTCACTCTGAGGACTCTCATTACCAGGTTAGGGCATTTTATCTAAGAAAATAATTTACTGTGACCTGGAACAATGAGCTGAGCAACAGTTTTGCTTAGGCCAATCAGAAGTAGCTTTTCACTTCAATAAGGACAATCTTTTGAGGAGCATCTGCACGCAAAAAAATTGTTAAGATTCTTAGTATTAAGGAGCTTAAATGGTAACCAACTATTACAGACTTTTATAAAACAGCCCAACTAGATGCTTCTGTTAAATGGAAAGAAAGAAAACCTTGCAGTGACTAAACCCAACATTAAATCTTCTCAAGCTCCTTTACGTGTAAACGTTTTGTGATCTGGACCTGAAGTTTAGAATACTGCTAAAGTACATGGCTGAATAAGGAACCTTCCCCATAGAGTGCAAATAGTCATAAGAGAACATTTGCTAGTTTTTACTTATTCCATTGGCAGTTACTCGTTTAATCCTAAGAGAATGTTGCCCTGAAGAAATGGGCTCAGGAAATGACTGAGAACTAATGAAGCTATAGTAACCACATAGGTAGGCTAAAGACAAATTGAAGAAGAAAAAAAAATCCAATTTTAGGACAATTTCTTAAATGAAGTTGAAGAAGCAATACTTGTATATATGTATATGTATGGCCTGTGTTATGGCACATGTGTAAATAAATCTGGAAACAGGAATAAGGAATGAGGCTTCCCTAAGCCTCTGTTGGAAGCAGCTACAGGATTTAGGCTAGATTTGCTCAGCCCAGGTTTTTAGTCCAAGACAGTCATTGGCAGAGGTCTCAAGATGTAGAGAAATTCAAACATGTGATGAGCTTTTTGAATTCTGGATTTTGTTTCCAGCTTTTCCACGAATTTTTATTTTGCACACACTAATCAAAAGACAGTTCCCTAGCTAATTTGAATGATGTCGAGCTGGTTAATAAACTAGCTATGGGGTTGATGATAAAATGGAAATAAGAACTGTAACTGTTACTGACCCTTTGTACACAGGATTTAACACATGCTACATATACATAAAAATTATCTATCTTGGGAAGTACTGCTATTCTTATAGACATCTATAAGATTTCTTGTCTATTCTTTATACATAGACCATCATCTATATTTGGTAGATGTACTATTTTCTTCCTCCAATAAAAATCCATCAAGTTTTGCAGCTATTTTTACTTTAAGATCATAGTTAAGATTCAGAGAGCCAGGCAAGAAGAGTACAGGGAGTTTCATACGCTTACTTGTTTCATCTCCCTGTGAGGAAATTGAGGGTCAGACAAGAGAAAGTTCTTGTCTGATATTAAACTAGTAAATTGTTGGCTCTAGGATGGAACACAGGTTTTTTTTTGACTCCACAACTTGTGTGCATTCCACTCCCCCCTTCCCAACATTTGCTGCATGTTTATTATGTGCTAAGCAGGACACCTGTAGGCTGTTTTATTTGCTTCTCTCAACAATGATTTGTTGTTGGTATTGTTAGTCCATAAACTGCAGGTGAAGAAAATGAAGCTCAGAGAGGCTAAGTAACTTGCCCAATATCACTCAGCCAGTAGCTGGCAGGAAAGAATAATTATATAAATTATACATTAACTTTGTGTAAATATATTAATATTTACAATTAAACATTTGATTAAGTTCAACTAATTACATGCTTATCTTCAAGTTATAACTCAAGTGCTGTTTTAACTCGAGTTGGAGTATAACTTCCTGGTAAGAAATACAATGCTTAAGGAATTTGAGAACAATTGTGAAAACCAGATATAACTTAATTTGTTAACATTTACTGAGGGTCATTGTCATCATTATTAGTTAAAGCCACCATGAATTATATTCTTTAAGTAAAACCTCCAAAATAACATTAATTTCTTGATTGTTCCTCCTTTTTATATATGTTCACTGAATTTTGTTATAATTTTGTGAATCCCCAGCTGTTTCACTGATGGCCCAGTATGCTGCTATCTGATTGATCTGATGATTCTTCCACCATTCTATTGAGAATGAATATAAAATCATTTCAAAGTAGATATGGGAAACTGGCATGCAATAGCATGTCACCGAAGCAAAATTGTTTACCCTTTAGCCTTTCAGCAAGATTCCTTATACCCCAGTAAAAGCAAAGATAATAGCCAAGACCAAGTGCCTGGTAAAAGTGAGCATGAGGAGAGAAGGAAATACAACTGAATAACAATCAATAGAAAGGGGACACATACTCTAAAATAGAAACCTATTTTGCAGGGATGTTCTTTGATATAGTACTTCTCCAGCCATCTCTTTTTATACACAATTACAACTCTAATTATGGCATGTTTTAGTATTTGGTTAAAATATGATTGCCTCTGCATCTCATGTAGAAGTCTCCCCAACAACAAAAAAAATTAGAAGCATTGGAAGTACTGCACAGCGATGACAGGATGTCCTGTTACATTATCTGGTAAGACAGACCCATGACTCACTATAAAGCTTGACACATCGGAAATGGTTTTATTGTACATGGTACTTTTCTTCTCATAAATATTAAGCACATAGATTTGAGGATAATGAGTTATATTTGTCCTGATATAAAGGTATCCTCTTACGATTCTTTTTGAAGTGAAAGAAATTTAATGTAGATGATATAAGTGATGGTAACCTAGATTGTATAAGCAGCAGCAAGTCAAGCCTGATATCTGAACACTCAAAACTCTAGCGGTTCTACCTTCTTAAGTGGTTGATAATAAATGGTATGAGGCAGATATCTCTTGATGGAATCTCTATGTTTTGTCATTGTTTTTGCAAAGCTAGGATATACTTGCTCAACTAAAAATAAAAACCTCTTTAGCCTTTGAGCCATACAAAATTGACATGTTGCAAAAAATTATGGGTAATTGAATAATAATAATGAAAAGAAAAGCATCTTCACATAAAAAGAGGTGGCAACTTTGTCATTGTGATGAAGAAAATTTCATGCTTTCAACTTCATAATCCTTTAAAAAGCAAAGCAAAGACACAAAAATGTCTTCTTCCTTGAATTGCAGTTATTCACACTATCTTATTTCTGTTGCCTAAAATGTCTCCTCTGCATAAAACTTCTTGATTACATTACCTCATGATCTTTCTCTTGTCAGTATACATTTATTGCCAAAGCACATTATTTAAAAACACATATTTGACAAAAAAAGAAAATTTCCCCCAGTACCTGAGGGAATTATTATTATTAAATGATAAATTGGAGCCTATTATTAAATGATAAAATGGGATTATTAAATTATAAAATGGAGCCTAGTTTCTTCCACTTTTCTTCCATACTCAGGCATTGGTTGTGCATGCGTGTATGGTGTGTATGTGTGCAGGTATGTGTGTGAATATAGATTATTTATGGGTGTGTGCATAAGAATGGAATTTGTACATGTGTAGGGGCATATGTTTGCACGGGAGTATGTATGTACACAGATGTGTGTGTGTGCGAGGGTATATTTGTCAAGACATTCATGTGTGTAGAATGTGTGTTTGTGCTCTGGGGAGTGTGTGGGTAAGGATGTGTATGTAAGGGTGTGTTGTGCATAAGGATGTCTTTGAGTGTTTATACACATGTGGCTATGCAGGAATTATGTGTGTTATGGGTGCATTTAAACATTTGTGTGAGTGCAGACATGTGTTTATGTGTGTAAGGGTGCATGTGTAGAAGAGAGAGTAATTTCTGGGGGGAAAGTTTTGACAAGTGGTTCATCCATGAGAAGGAGTTAAAGAATTTTAGAAAATAGAGAAGATGGGGTGAATTGAAGACAGCTGCAGTCTTGAATACCCAGGTAAATGAATTGCAGCTTCATTTAATAACCATTGGAGAGTCAGGGGCCATTGTTAGTAGGAGAAAGGAAGAGAAAAACATAAAGATACTCTAGGGGATTCCTGTATTGTGCTGGGCCTTACATTGGGGAGTTGGAATTTGATGGTGAGAGTTGGGACATGTAAGGTGAAAGGAGGGTGGAAACCGATGATCAGTGTCTTAGCGATCACATCAGGCAGGGACAGGGACTTGGTTATCCCTCAGCTAGAGCTCAAGACTGGGAAACTTACTGAATTCACTAAACTTGGTCCCTGGTTTTTAAAATGGAAAGAGCAAGACTTTGTAGTACTGGTGTGAGTGTTAAATGAGACACTACATATAAAGGATTGAGCTTGTGGGAAATTCTCAATACATAATATGAAAGGAGAAGGAGAAGAGATAGAAGAGGAAGAAGACATTTCAGGAAAATGGAAGGAATGCATGGTTTGGGTAGAGAAAAAGGAACTATTCTGTTTTTTGACCTTTCAAACCCTTTTTACTGTATCTAAATCAGAGTCACAGTAAAAATGCCTCCAGATCGCATGGAATAAAATGTGCAACATAATTCAGATGCAGGGAGCTGATGGAGGGAAAGAGAAGAATTCCCTGGGGAGAAGATATAGTGTAGTTTTGTTCATGTGGGAAGGTGCACGCTGGCCATCCTGGGCAAATATGTCCTCACAAAGCATTTCTTACAGCAATGGCAAGGGAGGGATGACTGATTCATTAAGATTCAGGAAGAATCGCAAATGCATCTCCAGGATGAAGGGCTGGGCATGGAGCCTGGATGTCAGTCAGTGTGCAACATGAAATAAAAGTATGACAATGAGTGTAACCTACCATATCAATATAAAGATATGGGATGGCTTGTCCAAAGGAAATGGGTTGCAGTTCCTCTAATTTTTAACTTACATCTTACACCAATTACATAATCTTTCACCCACTATATCTATGAATAGGAATAGTAAAACTTGCAGTTTATAAATTGAAAGTTAGATGAGAAACAGGATATTTACATAGTTTCAAAGTTTCTTCCCAAGGACAATTTTTTGAATCAGAAAAACTAGACTTTGAAACAAGACTGTAATAAGAGACAAAGAAGGGCGTTAGTTACATAATATTAAAAGAGTTAATGCAGCCCTGGCTGGTGTAGCTCAGTTGATTGAGTGCTGACCTGTGAACCAAATGGTCACCGGTTCGATTCCCAGTCAGGGCACATGCCTCGGTTGTAGGCCAGATCCACAGTTAGGGGCATACAAGAGGCAATCACACATTGATGTTTCTTTCCCTCTCTTTCTTCCTCCCTTACCCTCTGTCTGCAAATAGATAAGTAAAATCTAAAAAAAAAGGATAATCCAATGAGAAGATTTGTAAATATTTATACACCTAACATAGGAGAACTTGAATATATAAAGCATATATTAACACTTAAAGGGAGAGATAGACAGCAATACAATACTAGTGGGGGACTTCAATACTTAACTTACATCAATAGACAGGTCATCCAGACAGAAAACCGTGAGCGAAACATTGACCTTAAATAAATGATGCATTAGACCAGATGGGCTTAGATATTTACAACACATTCTATCCAAAAGCAACAGAATGCACATTCTTCTCAAGTGTACATGGAATGTTTTCAAAGATAGATTATATGTTAGGCCACAAAATACATCAATTTAAGAGGACTGAATTCATATTAAACATCTTTTTGGACCACAAAAAGATGTTTGAAACCAGAAATTAATTACACAGAGGAAACTGGAAAATTCACAAATATGTGAAGATTAAACAACATGACACTGAAAAACCAACAGGTCAAAGAAAAAATTGAAAGAAAAATGAACATATGCCTTGAGATGAAGAAAAACTGAAATGGAATATACCAAAATTTAAAAGATGCAGCAAAACATTTCGAAAAGGGAAGTTTGTGCAATAAATGCCTGTGTCAAGAAACAAGAAAAATCTAAAAGAAACCACTGATTTTACACCTCTAGAAAGTAGAGAAAAAAAAAAGTGAAACTTAAAGTTAGTACAAGGAAGGAAATAACAAAGTATAGAGCAGGAATAAATGAAATAGAGACTAAAAAAGAACAATAGAAAAGATCAATGAAACTAAGACTGGTTCTTTGAAAAGATACACAAAACTGACACACCTTTAGCTAGAGTCACAAAGAAAAAAAAAAGAGGGCTTAAAAACAAACGAAGAGAAGATGCAATTGACTCCACAGAAATATAAAGGATCTGACACCAAAAATAAAAGCAACAAAAGCAAAAATAAACAAGTGGGACTACATCAAACTAAAAAGCTTCTGCACAGCTAAGGAAACCATACAAAACAATTAAAAGGCAACCTAATGAATGGGAGAAAATATTTGCAAATTAGATATCTGATAAGGGGTTATCATCCAAAAATATATAAAGAAATCATACAACTCAATAGCAAAATCCCCAAACAATCTGGTTAAAAAATGGGCAGAAGATCTGAACAGACGTTTTTCCAAAGGAAATATACAAATTGCCAACAGGTACATGATGTTCAACATCATTAATCATCAGGGAAATGCAAATCGAAACCACAGTAAGATATCCCAAACCTGTCAGAATGGCCATTATAAAAAAAAACTAGGAATAGCAACCACTGATGAGGATGTGGAGAAAAAGGAACACTTGTACACTTTTAGTGGGAATGAAACTGGTGCAGCCACTGTGGAAAACAGTATGAAGGTTCTTCCAAAAATTAAGTGAATGACTACCATGTAATGTAACAATTCCACTTTTGGACATTTATCCAAAGAAAATGAAAAGACTAACTTAAAGAGATATCTGTAGCTCCATATTTATTGAAGCATATAACAGCCAAGACATGGAAACAACTTAGAGTAAGTGTCCATTGATGAATGAATGGATACAGAACTGGCGTATTTATATAAAGAATACTATTCAGCCATAAATAGAATGAAATCTTGCCATTTTGACATGAGTGGACCTCCAGGGCATTAGAAAAAGTGAAGTTAGACAGACAGCACAAATACCATATGATTTCTCTTATTTGTGGTCTAAAAATAAGTAAATAAATACATAAGACAAATTCATAGAGACAATATATTGGTGGTGTGGAGGTGGGGAATGGGAGAAATAGGTGAACTTTTAAAAAATTTAAATAAACTGAATTATGCCCTGACTGGTGTATGGCTCAGTGGACCAAATGCCGTCCTGCGAACCAAAGGGTTGCTGGTTCGATTCCCAGTCAGGGTACATGCCTGGGTTGCTGGGCCATGTCCCCAGTAGGGGGCACATGAAAGGCAACCACACATTGACGTTTCCCTCCCTTCCTTTCTCTAAAAATAAATAAATAAAATCTTTTAAAAAGTCTTAAAAATAAATAAGTAAACTGAATTAATAAAAAAAGATTTCCCCGTACAAATATTTATAAAGGGAAGAAGAGTAACTAACTCCTCAGTGGAAATGCCTGGCAGATGCCAACTTCCTCAACTGACCAATGTAATGAGCTCAGTTAATACTGACATGACCTGCTACAACACACTGAGACAGCAAAGCCCCAATTGTCAAAGCATCAGAAATACAGAAATGAAAGGCCTGGTTATCACAGATGGGACTACAGGTCAGCAATTTAGTATAAACTGATTGAAGAAAAAAAGTCTTTGTACCATCTCTGCAACTGTTTTGTAAGTTTATTTGACAATTAAAAAACAATAAGAGAGGGAATAGGTGTGTCTTCCTTTGCTATATTAAACTTCTAGAGGGCAAGGGGAATGTTTTAGTCACTTTGCCTTTCTCGTAGTGTCCAGAATATTCTAGCACTTAGCATGTGCTGAAGAAAAGAGCAAATGTACTGATGAGCAAAACAAAAAGGTCCTGCTGCTTCCCTTTGTGTGGTCACAGTCTCTGATGCTTCCGATTCATGTTTTGTCCTTTCCATGCACGTGCAGGGCAGTCTGGTGTTACAGCTTGTATTTTTCTCCTGGGTCAAAGTGCACCAATTTTTCAAGGTTTTCTCACAATATGAGAAGTCAAACGCAAAATCAAAGCACCTTAACTTTGTTACTCTCTCTTTCTTCTACTGCTCGACATCAACTTAGACCTTAAAAAGTAGAAAATCAGTTAGTCTCACAGGTGCTAATAGGATCTGGTAAACAGAAAATTTTAAATTAGGACTTTCTGGAAAACACAGTCATCGTATTTACAGAGTGAAGTTTCTGGCATGAATTACAGAGTATTTGCTGTGGACAACAAGGGAGAGGAGGGCAAGGGATGTGATGGGTTTGAGGCCAAGAGAAAGGGGAAGGAGTGGGAGTGTTTGGTGAAGAATAAAGCATCTTCGCTTCCCACTGACCTGTCCTCTACATGTTCTGAGGATGGCCATGGACTGAGGAAGAAGGAGGAAGAGATACCCTCAAGATGCTGAGCAGGGAAAGGAAAGGAAACACCTGACTGGGGCCCCATTCTGTGGTCTATTACTCTTTGAAGATGATGATGGTCTGAAATGCGTAAGTCAGAGGCCAGCAGAGCTAATAAGGGACCATCATGCCATCCCTACAGATACTAGGGATGACAGAAACCAATAAATAAAGTGCCCTTATGTGAGCTGAAGAGTGGGAAGGGATGACTGTGTCACTGTAAATACATTCATGGACAATAGAACCCTAAAGAGATAAGATATTCAGGAAGTTAAGGAGTTTTGAGAAATGAGATTGAAGGTGACACCAAAGCTGAATTGCTCAACAGGTGGACTACACAGGTGCAATGGAACCAGCAAACATGGATAAAGGACAGTAGGGAGGGAGAAAGGAAAGAAGAATGGGACAAATTACCCCAAATTTGATGATCCAAGAAATCTAGAATGAAATTATTTTGTTTCAGCATGCCTGTATTTTTGTTCTGTATGGCTTATTCATCTATTGTTTTTTGTTTTATATGACATGTGAAGAGTGAGCTAACTTTTCAGTCTTGAGGGACATATTGAAGACAAGAAGAGGTGACTGGCAGGGCCCTGAGCGGCGTGGACAGTGACGGGAGAGGTCAGATGCCCCATTGGTCTGACCTAGTGAGGCATGGTTTATGTTTACAAAGATAACTCTGGCCTTTTATAAAGCATTAAAAACAAAACAAAACAAAACAAAACAACAACAACAAAAACTTCCACTTGGGATAAAACAAAGTTATTTCCTGTAACTTTCACTGAAAAGTTTCACTTTCTTCAACCCTTTGGAAAATGAAACTGTTACTTGCTGTGTGTTGTAATCCTTGTCCCTGGGGTATGTCTGCTCCTGTACTATTAATAAGAGACACTATTTTCTACACTTTTTGGGAAAAGTTATAGCCCTCTGGTGACTGGAAACAGACAGCAAGGCAACATGTTTCAGTTCCCCAGTCACAGGGACAACAGAGACCTGGCAGAGGCCCTGTGGACATCCGTCACTGCAGCAGTCCCTAATGTCCCTTACAGTTAGCCTGGGGTTTGCGGTGACCTCTGGCACATTCCATGGCCACGCTTGTGTTCTGCCTAATTTGCTGTGCTCTCTATGTATGACTTACTGAAGCCTCCCCCAGAACCTCAGCAGATGGTTTGCTCTGTGCTGTATATAGGAAATAACTGTGGGCCACTTGGAGAAGAGATGGCCAATTAGCAGGAGCCATCTGTAGTTGGGCATAGCCACCTATTTCCTCACACTTCTACAATCAGAAACAGCCCCAGACTGTGGGGCACAGTCAGTGCTTGGTATAAATCTTGTATCCTGTAGCCTTTTCCCATTACAATGCCACTTTCATAAATCTACAGCTGTTTTTACACCAGGCTCAAACATTTGAATGGAAAGTTAACATTTAATCAGGTCTTCAGATGTTTTGGCATAGACAAGAGTGACCACGTGGAGGGTAGCTCTTTAGTGTCATGTAGGCAACTCCTCTCATCTTGTCATTTCTCTCCCTGTCTCTCATCATGTACCAGGATTTTATCCCGTAAAAGGCAGGAAAAGTCTTATCCCATGGGCAAGTCACAGTGAAAGAGTCAATTTTTAAAAAATGTATTTTATTGATTATGCTATTACAGTTGTCCCATTTTCCCCCATCATTCCCCTCCACCCTGCACACCCCCTCCCACCCACATTCCCCCCTTTAGTTCACATCCATGTGTCATGAGTTCTTTAGCTTCTACTTTTCCCACACTATTTTGCCCTTCCCTGTCTATTTTCTACCCACCCTCCATGCTACTTGTTCTCTGTACCTTTTCCCCCTCTCTCCTCCTCCCAGTCCCCTGTTGCTAACCCTCCATGTGATCTCCATTTCTGTGGTTCTGTTCCTGTTCTATTGTTTGCTTAGTTTGCTTTTGTTTTAGGTGTGGTTGTTAATATCTGTGAGTTTGCTGTCTTTTTACTGTTCATATTTTTTATCTTCTTTTTCTTAGATAAGTCCCTTTAACATTTCATATAATAAGGTCTTGGTGATGATGAACTCCTTTAACTTGACCTTATCTGAGAAGCACTTTACCTTCCCTTCCATTCTAAATGACAGCTTCACTGGATAGAGCAATGTTGGATGTAGGTCCTTGACTTACATGACTTGGAATACTTCTTTCCAGCCCCTTCTTGCCTGTAAGGTCTCTTTTGAGAAATCAGCTGACAGTCTGATGGGAACTCCTTTGTAGGTGACTGTCCCCTTATCCCCTGCTGCTTCTAGAATTCTCTCCTTCATTTTAATCTTGGCTAATGTAATGATGATGTACCTTGGTGCATTCCTCCTTGGGTCCACCTTCTTTGGGACTCTCTGAGCTTCCTGGACTTCCTGGAAGTCTATTTCCTTTGCCAGATTGGGGAAGTTCTCCTTTATTATCTGTTCAGATAAGTTTTCCACTTGTTGCTCTTCCTCTTCCCCTTCTGGTACCCCTATAATTTGGATGCTGGGATGTTTAAAGATGTCCTGGAGGTTCCTAAACCTCTCCTCATTTTTTTGAATTCTTGTTTCTTCCTTGTTTTCTGTTTGGTTGTTTCTTTCTTCCTTCTGGTCCAGTCCATTGATTTGAGTCCCAGTTTTCCTCCCATCACTATTGGTTCCCTGTGCGTTTTCCTTCATTTCATTTATTGTAGCCTTCATTTGTTCATCTAATTTGCAATCAAAATCAACCAATTCTGTGAGCATCCTGATCACCAGTGCTTTGAACTGTGCATCTGATAGGTTGGCTATCTCTTGGTCGCTTAGATGAATTGGGTCTGGAGCTTTGATCTCGTCTCACATTTGAGCTATTTTTTTTTTGTTTTGTTTTTTTTTGGTCTGGTTGCAGCTGTTATGTAGTGAGGGGTGGAGCCTTAGGTGTTCCCCAGGGCAGTGCAGCCCAGCCGCTGGGTAGTGAGGCTGTTTGTGGGGGCAGGGTCTGAGAGGGAACAATGAGTCTTGCTTCACTCTCTCTCAGATTCCAGTCCCTTCCACCACTTCCCCTTTGCCCAGATTATCTTCGCTCGAATGTGGGACCACCTGGTCAGCCAGCCGCCTTGCGTGGCCTCACTGGATCTGCCTGTTGCCACCCTGTGCCTGGGATCTGCCAGCCACTGCCTGCACTCCCGGGTCTGCCAACCTCCACTTTTTCCTGCCACGACTCTTCCCCTCTTAGTGGTCTGGATGAATGGTTGTCGGACTTCTGTACAGTTCCATTTTCTATCAGTTCTGATTGTTTTCTTGTCTCTAAATCTTTGTTGTCCTTAATTTTAGTTGTGCAAAGAGGCACAGTGTGTCCACCTATGCCTCCATCTTGGCCGGAAGTGAAAGAGTCAATTTTTATAAGTACTGAAAGAATGCAACGTTAATTTGCCTCCTTTATAGCAACCAAAGAAATGTAAGTTGGAAAGAAATCTAAGCAAGAATAGAGTGAGATGCCTGGTTCTTGGAGTTGGTGTTGCTTTCCCTTGGCTCTGTGGTGTTGGGCAAGGCACAGCCGCACCCATAAAAGAGCAGGTGGTACCACATAACCTGTGATTCTTCTGTGTAGATACTGGCTGTTAGACACTAGAATGTCTAACTAGAATTGGGTTCTTAACTGTTCAGCAATAAATATTCATCCTAAATATTGCACTACTGTGGAAAAGATCTAAGTGTGAGGTGGGGTATGGTGGGAGGAGATAGAACTCTTGTGATAGGGTCTGGGGATTATTGAAAGGAGAAGACAGCCTGTAAAGAGCAAGAGGCTCCTCCAGTGTGTGGACATGTCCCATCTGAAGGAGGCCAATTGTGACAGTTTGTTTGGTTAGCTGTAGATGAGGTAACTGTCTCGGACTGAAGAGCAGAGTTGAATGAGAGGGTTGTGGAAGGTAGGAGACAAAATCAGAGAACTTTTGCTCTGGACAGATGCAAGGAAGTAGGCAAGTCCCCTGGAGAAGGCTTCTGCAAAGTAGGAGAGCAGGCTGTTCATTGAGCAGCAATGTCCAATGGTAATATAGCAGCCACAGTTATGGTTAATGTTCTAATAGCCATGTTAAAGAAGTAAAAAGAAGCAGGTGAAATTGATTTAAACCACATATTTAACTCCAAATATCCAAAATACTATCATTAAATATGTCATTAATATAAAAATTATTAATATATTCTACACTCATTTGGTTCTGTCTTTGAAATCAAGTGTGTGTTTTCCACTTGGAGCACATCTCAGTTTGGACCTGCCACATTTATAGTTGTCATAGCCATGGAGACTTGCAAAAAGCTGAGCGGGTAAGCCTTGGGACCCTGGGCACATTTCTGGAGGCAGAGGTATATCATAAATGCTATTGGGAACTTGTTGTTTTGGATTGTGATTATAGTTATTCTCTAAATATTTCCTCCTTTATCCCTCCTCTTTGTTTTATAAATGCCAATCTTCTGTGTTATGCTATGTAGAATGCCAGGACTTCATTTGTTTGGACTCCTCATGGGAATACTTAGAGTAATACAAAGAGAAGTGGTGTTGATGGAACCCCAGTGTTTTTCCTTGAGGCCACCTGCCTGTAGGCACTGGCCCAAAGAAATGCATGAGCAGGAGTTTGTGGTATAGAAAGAAAAGTAGTTTAAAATTTAATTGGCCAATCCAGAGACAGGGAGTAAATGCTAAAAACCCAACTCTCCGAATAATGTAGGCCACAGATTATATACGGCAAAGTCACAAGACACTATGAAATGAACGGTTGGAAGATGATTAGTCAGAAGTGAGGCAAGGATGATGAATCATTTCTACAGGTCTTGAGGACAGGTCTGAAATCTATTCTGGCATCTCTCTGTCCAGTCTCATGGAAAAGTAACCAAGGACTTGTTCCACCTTAGGCCTCAGGAACTGAAACATAGCTTAGGTCAAGATGTTATCTTTAGCCTGTCAGAGATTTGAACTGTGTGACCATTGTCAGATCTGGGCTACTATCTTTTGCTGCCTTGCTCAGGGGTTGCTGTTTATCTGGGGAGAAAGCTAGATCTTATAAGGGGTGGAGAGAAATAGAGAAAAGAAAGATGAGAGAGAGAGAGAGAGAGAGAGAGAGAGAGAGAGAGAGAGAGAGAGAGAGATGATTTTCAAAGCTAAGATTTAAAGCTAAATTTAATCAAGTAATAAGAACCCTCTGTTTCAGTGGCCTTGTACTGTGGACTATGGGTGATGAGGAAATCACAGAAAGATCTACAAGAAGCCTTCCCAGAGGGTCCCACTGTTTCTGTTCACTCAGAGCTCTTCCTTCCAGTATTTTTTGTGGGTGTGGTGAGGAGAGAAGCAGAAACAGTGCCCTCCTAAGGACTCAGATATGGGGTTTGGAAATAGATGAGGATGGATATTAGCATTCTTAGGAGATCCAAGATAGCTGTGGAATAGGTGATAGCTATGCTTACCTCCACCCATGACCTAACTTGAATTACAGCTAAATTATAGAATAATCACTCTGAATAACCAACTAAAGACTAGGTGAAGAGAAGCCTTATAAAAGACTTACAGAAGTAACCACATTGAGACTGATAGGAAGGGCAGTGACACAGAAAGGGCTGGCCTTGCTCCCCTGGTGAGCAGATGAACTTCCAGAAGGATATCTCAGCTGTGAGGGTCCCTTGAAAAGCCTGGGGTCTAAACCTTAAGCTGGGCTCCCCAGCACAGACACAAGAGCTGGGAAGAGGAGTCCACACAACATCTGATTGTAAAAAGCAGTAAGACTTCTGTCCCTCAAAAAGAGACAAATCCACTAGAAACACAGACATCCTCCTGAAGGGGTACCACACAAAATTTCGTTTATAGCCACTTACCCTGGCCTCTGGTGGAGGGAGGGCAGAGCAATCTAGAGTTGCATGAGTAGAGCCTAGGGTTTATGTTTCTGGGTGGAAAGCTGAAAGAACAGCCACCGGGATACATGTGCTGAGTCATTCTCTCATACTGCAAGGGGCCATCTTTCTTAGGTGTGGCATTCCCCTCCCTTAAGCATCAGCCTGGGGAGGAAGAAATACTTCCAACCTCTGGACACCCTCTTACCCCACCCTGCCAAGCTTATGCCCTGCTGAGAAGTACAGCCAGAAGCTCTTTCAGTGACTGAGCCTAACAAGCAGCTGGCAGGCAAAGGCAGATGGAGGTATATCTTGGGATACCTTGGGAACTTTGCTGACATACACCTAGGCCTGGTGCTGGTAAAAGCCAATCTTGGTGTGCAACCTGGTTCTTCCCATGCCCGTCCAGGCTCAGCAGAGGCAGCCACAAACTGTGGATTGGTTGTATCTCCAAATAGGTTGCCAAGAGCCAGTCACAGGCCGTCTCTTACACTGGGCTGCATTAGAGTCCTCCCAAGAAGCCCAGATCCTACACAGCCAGTGGCCAGCTTCAGACAACATTAGATCAGGATCTGATTAGCTTTACAAATGGCATATCCAAAGGGAGATATTGGCAAGCACCATTTCTGCTGAGGCAAATTCTGTTTCATGTGGTCAGCACCTACACAGCAGCTCTTGTGCTAAGGTAGGGGTTGATCCACACAGTTAGCCAACCTGAGGGTCCACCCCAAGCAAGAATGAGCTAATAACAATCAAGAAGGCCCACATAAACCACACAGGGACATTCTTGGAGCACACAGCTTAAGTGATCAAGAAGACTGTACCACTGGACCCCACAGGACACCCACTCCATTAGGTCATCCAACAAAGATTGGGAGTCACAGCAGATCCATTTAATACATAGAAATAAACACAAAGAGGCAGCCAAAATAAGGAGATAAAGAAACAGGCCTTAAATGAAAGAACAGAACTCTCCAGAAAAAGAGCTATATGAAAAGGAGGCAAACAATTTATCAGATATAAAGTTCAAATGGTAATAAGGATGCTCAACAGCATGATAAAGGACATAGAAACAACACAAAAGGACCAGTAAGAAATAAATAATAAAATATCCGAAATGAAGAGAACATTAGAAGGAATAAACAGTTGATTGGATGAAGACAAGGATCAAATCAATGATTTGGAATATAAGAGCAGCAATCAGAGCAGCAAGAAGAAAAAAAATATCCAAAACAATGAGGATAGTGTAAAGAGCCTTGGGACAAATTCAAGTGTGCATATTTGCATCATGGAGATGCTGGAACGAGAAGAGAGAGAGCAAAAAATTGAAAATCTATCTGAAGAAATAATGACAAAAACCTTCCTAACTTAGTGAGGGAAAAAGAAATGCAAGTCAGGGATGCACAGAGGGTCTCAAACAAGAAGGATCTAAAGAGACCCACATCAAGACTCATCATAATTAAAATGTCAAAGGTTGAAGACAAAGAGAGAATCTTAAAGCTGCAAAAAAAAAAAAAAAAAAAAAAAAAAAAAAAAAAAAAAAAAAAAAAAAAAAAAAAAAAAAAAAAAAAAAAAAAAAAAAAAAAAAAAAAAAAAAAAAAAAAAAAAAAAAAAAAAAAAAAAAAAAAAAAAAAAAAAAAAAAAAA
>PVKU01001507.1:188558-277105 GCA_004027475.1 Anoura caudifer | reverse complement strand
GGGCAAGAAAAGGGATTGACATGAAATACTCAAACTGATGAAAAGCAAGGACCTACAACCAAAACTACTTACCCAGTAAGACTACAACTTAAAATTAAAAGAGAAATAAAGAGCTTCCCAGACAAGAAAAAGCTAAAGGAGTTTGTTACCATCAACCCAGAATTACAAAAATTGTTATAGAGCATGTTTTGAGAAGAAGGAGAAGAAGACAATGAAGATGAAGAAGTAAAACAACAACAAGGAAAAAAACAGGAAAACATAGTTAAATGAATGAAATGGCAATAAATACATAGGTATGTATTAATCAGTAATCACTTTAAGTGTAAATGGCTTAAGTGCTCCAATCAAAATCATAGGGTATCTGAATAGATAAGAAAATAAGACCCATGTACATGCTGTCTACAAAAGTCCTACCTCAGAATAATAGATACACACAAATAAAAGTAAAAGGACGGAAAAAGATATTTCACGCAAATTGAAGAAACTGGGGTAGCAATACTTAAATCTAACAAAAGAGACTCTTAAACAAAGTCTATAGTAAGGGACAAAGGACACTACATAGTGATAAAGGGAACAATCCAACAAAAGGATATAATCCTTGTAAACATTTATGCACCCAACACAGAAGCACATAAATATGTAAAGCAAATCTTGATGGACATAAAGAGGGAGATTGACAGTAATATAGCTAGAGCAAGGGATTTTAACACCCTATTGACATCTATATATATATATAGAACTTCCAGACAAAAAATCAACAAGGAAATGGAGGACTTAACTGATACACTAGATCAGATGGCTTTAATTGATGTTTTCAGAGCATTTCACCCAAAAGCAGCAGACTATACATTCTTTTCAAGCATACCTGAAATGTTTTCTAGGATAGTCCACATGTTAGGACACAAAAGAAGTCTCAATAAATTTAAGAATATTGAAATCATATCAAGCATTTCTCTGACCATAATGGTATGAAACTAAAAATCAACCACAAAAAAACCCTCTGAAAAACACACAAAGATATTGAAGCTAAATAATGTGTTACTAAATAATAAATAGGTTAACAATGAAATCAAGGAAGAATCAAAAGATACCTTGAAATGAATGAAAACAAGAACAGAACACAAAAATCTATGGGACACAGAAAAAGCAGTCCTAAGAGGAAAATTCATAACTTTACAGGCCTATGTCAAGAAACAAGAAAAAGCTCAAATAAACAATCTAACTTCACACTTAAAGGAGCTTGAAAAAGAACAACAGACAAAGCCCAAAGTGAGCAGAAGGAAGAAAATAATAAAGATTAGAGCAGAAATAAAAAAAATCTAAAAAAAGATACAAAAATCAATGCATCCAAGAGTTAGTTCTTTGAAAAGACAAGGAAATTGGGTTGTGGGCCAGGTCCCCAGTGAGGGGTGCGTGAGAGGCAACCACACATTGATGTTTCTCTCCCTCTCTTCCCCTCTCTCTACAAATAAATAAATAAAATATCTCAAAAAGAAAAGAAAAGAAAAGCATAGATCAATAATTACAACAGAAGAATCCCTGTTGCAGGTCATTGTAGGTAGGAGCAACCACCCACCATGCCAGTTCACCAGCCATTCAGCAGGAGTGGACCCCAGGTGGCCTCTAAATTAAAACCCTCAGGATTATCACTGCCAGTAATAAAGGCAATAATTACATTCCAGTAATTAAAAATAGTATCATAGGTAATTTAATGTAACAAAAACAATGAGAAAATATAATCCTGTTGGGAAAGAAAATCACTTTTGTCTAAACTTCATTGCATACCAGGCATTTGCAGAAATATTTAAAACTGTGTAGACAGTCATTTAAAATGCTCCTTGGGAGCAGGCACTGGGATCAGAGCGCTGCTTGGAAAACCAGTGATTATAGAACTGTGGCAACTTGCTGAGAACTTCCGATGCAGCAAAGAGCCCTCAGTAGTTCAGGCGAAAATCCAGACCCCCCAAGGTCAAGAGTGTGTGCTTTGCACGTGGTTCCTGCCCAGAAACAATCGCAGATGCGACACTGTCCTGCCCTTTGCCCAGAGAAGCTGCCTGCGGAGTGCGGAGTTTTCTCTTCTCTGGATCCAGCAGAATTCAGTCCTGAGTTCACGTTCACAGGGCACAACGAAGCCTTGTTCAGCGACTCACAACGGGGAACTTGGTGGCAAACTGCGACACCCTACTGCGGTTTCCCTTTGAGATAGTTTTGGGGTCTGAGACTGAAAACAGGCAACAGTGAGATCTCTGGGAGCAGGGGGTTGCCATGCAAAGGGCCCTTAGAGACCCACGCTTATCTTCGCTGACCTCCATCCCCACCCTTGGATGCCATCAGAGGATTCACTGGAGAAGAGCATCTGACTGGCATTGGGAGCCACTATCTTCCCTCTCATTGTTGCTCCAGCCCTGCCCCGGATTCCTCTGGACTCAGCCTGAGGACGTGAGATTAACAGTACAGACTGCGTAGTTACCCCCTTCCTTAAAACACATTTCTGTACATTTTAGAAATATGTTTATATAGAGTTTACTCAAACTATCATCCGCTTCTCTATATGTAGAATATTCTGCATATAGTCTACTCATGCAGACCTCAAAGACAGATGCTGAATGGGAAAGAACAAGGTATCATGTTTTTCATAATCACTCCCTACCTCCACCCACGCTTCACACAAACATTTCATTCAGAGGACAGCATTCATTCAGCATCCTTTCATGAGACCGCCTTTGTTGGAGATACTGTGTTAGGCACTGCCAACTCTACCCGGAGGGAAGCCAGCTCTTCATCAAAATAAGGTCCTGACAAGTTATAAGGTTAAAGGTGCCATTAGTTTATACAAATATACCTAGATAAGTGTGTAACATATTTTGGGGCAGTGACCAGCTTGGGGAAAAACAGGCAAGACATTAATTATGAAAAAGAACGGAAGCTTTTAGCTAAAGGTCGAAAAGCAGTTTTGTGTTTGTTTTTAAGAAATTTGCAAGGTACATATTAGATCCTAGAGACTAAAGCTGCTAATCTAAATAATAACCTAATGATAATCTAAATGGCTTCATCCCAACTAGAAACCAAACGAAATCGAACGAAACCGGAAGAAGATCTTTGAACTTGATATTCTTAAAAGCATCAAAGTTATCCTCACCTAAAGTTAGAGCACTCTCAGTCCTTGCACTAACGATACTATTCAGCGTTGCTTTTATTTTGCGCCATTCATGAGCAGGGAGGGGTATGGCATTACATCTTCTCAGTGACTTGGGGGACTCCCCATGGTCTTAGTCCAGGACCTGTGGCAGAGATCTAATTTTAATTCATTGTCCCAATTAGTTAACTAATTTATTGGAGAAAAATATCCGCTTCTTCAGATTATAAATCTTTCCTTGCTCCGTGTTGAGTAACTGTTGCCAACCTGTTTCTGAGTTTGTGATGAGGGGAAAGATGGTTTGCAGCTTCAAGGAAAGGCTAGACAACCCAGAAGAGCCAGAGTCTCCCGTAGATAGAGCAGAAGTCCTGTAACAACACTTCCCAGCTGGAGGGCATTATCAGGTCTACAGAGACCCGGCCAGCTGTCAGCCAGCTGGTCACCCAGGAGGAAGCCCAGGGAATAGAGAAGTGAGAAGTTTCAGCAATGCAACTAAGTGCACAGCCACCCTGACCAAGGCCGGAAAACCACAAATGGAAAAAGAAAAAACTGCCCTGAGAAACCTTTGAGAACTTGCAGCAAGGACACAGTATCAGCACTAGTGCTTGATTTCTTTACTGGCATGCAAACAGACACACTTTTCTTTTTAATGGCAGAGACCCCTCTCCCTTGCTAGTCCAAGGTTCTGAATTTTACAAAGGGCTCAGTTGAGAAAGGCAAAGTTTGTAGGTCCACTTCAGTTCGGTTTTCAGGGAGGATGTAGGTTAGTTTGGTGATTGGGGTCAGCCCAGCTGAGCAGAGCATTGGGGTTCCTCAGTTCCCTCAGCCTGAGCCCTAGATTTTTTGTGCCTGTAGATGGGTCCTCTGATTCTGTGAGACCCACCACGCTGTAGAGTGCCTCTGAGCTCAGTTTCCTCAGCTGAGGAAAGTGTAACCGATGGTAGCACTTCTCTCTCAGACCATTGTGAAGAGTAAATGTGATTAGGTCCAAGAAAATCATTTTGAAAAGCCTTAAAGCACTAATTCATTCTTTGGTTAGCTATTAACTAAAAGAATACCTCAGAGATGTCAATGTCTACCCCAAATTAACTTTCCCCTCTCTTTTCTCACTTCTTCTTTTTCATAGAATGAAGTTACACATTTTGTTATTTGAGTAGGTCAACAAAAGCTCTGCAAGGACACTGAGCTAAATAGGTTTGGTTTGAAATGCCTCAAGAACCTTACCATCTAGTTGGGCAAAAATATGTAAACACAGAGATTTTGAAATGATTCTCATGTTAAATTATAAAACAACAATGGAAGAGATCTCTAAACCTAGTGAATGATTAATTACTCTATTAGTTTGCTAGGGGTAGGGGGCTTTTAAATGACAGAAATTAATTTTCTCACAGATCTGGAAGTCCAAAAATCAAGGTGTTGGCAGTTTTCTTCTGAGTCTTCTTTCTTTGGCTAGTAGATGGCCTTCCTATCCCTGAATTTTCACATGCTTATGTGAATCTGTGTTCTAATCTTTTCTTATAAGTCCTTTTGGATCAGGGCCCACCCTAATTACCTCATTTTAACTTAATTACCTCTTTAAAGACCCTCTCTCCAAATGTGGTCACATTCTCAGGTCCTGGGGACTAGGACTTTGACACACAAATTTTGGGGGACACAATTCAGACCAAATGAATGGTGTAGACTAGGGGTCCAGATGCTGCCAGGGGTGTTCTTAATGAGCCACAAAAGGACTTCTTACCAAAGGCTCAGATAGATCCAAACACGCAAATTCTTCTCTGGTTCTTTCAGTGATAGGCTGCTTGCAAATTAGTGCTATTTATCTATCTTCTAGTTAGATAAGTCTTGGTTATTTTTATGTCTCCAGGGTGTTGTATAAAATACTCAAATGAAATGAAAAATTGAAATAATCATTTAAATAAATGACATTGCTTGTGAAAAACAGTAAAGAGTTTTGTTGCAATTTATTTATTCCAATCTTTGTCTCCTCTTCTTACTACTTTGGAATGAGAGGGTATAGGCCGTGGTGACTTGTGATTATAAGTGGGCCATGGTAACAACAGAGGTGGATAATGATGCTGAACTACAGGGCAGAGTGATTATGGGTAACTTGGTGGTATGGACCCTCTTTATGGAGGAAGGGGATCTTAATATGTCAAAATCATTATATCAATAAATCCAGTTCTACCGGATTGTCCTACTGGTTGCACAGAAGTTCTTCATTGAGTTTTACATAGTAATATTACATGGTTCTACACAGTTTTAAGTAATATCACTCTACATGTATGTACCACAATCTATTTAAAAATTCACTATTTTTGGACACCCAGGCTGTTTTAGCTCTTTACTCAAAAGAGCACTGCAATGAACATCATCAATATGAGTTTTAATTTTACATTTGAATTTTTACTTTCCTGTAGCCTGACTTTTTTTTAGCACAAGCAAAGTTTTATGCTCTCTGGACCTATGATAACATTCACGGCTTACTTCTAGTGCTTAGTCATTGGGATGATACTTGGCTACTGAGCTGGTGTGGCTATTACACACATTCTTTCTCTACACACACATACTCCCCACACCCCCACACACGCACACCCCAACTGGTTTCCACTGGAAGGGGAAACAAGCAGAAGGAAGGAGTAGCAAAATCAAAGGCTGATGCCACTCTGGAGCCTGGAGTTCAGTAAGCATTGAGAATCTTATAAAGAAGAGCCTTTGAAATTCTAGGAAGCATTTAATCTAGTTAGTGTAACCTAGCATGCCTTGCCAGAGAAGTAAAACAGAAAATTAAGGGAATTATTTCACACTTCCTGTTAAAATCTTGAATAATTTAGCTGAAGTCTATAATTTCATATTCTACAGTATTGATTTCAGCTTAATTCCTATTCTAAAACAATTGTTTCTTTTCTTTTTGAATAAATATTTCAGACAATCATAAGATATGAGTACACACTTGGTTGACAGAATAAAGACTAAATACAATACCTTTGTCGTGTTTCTCCCCCTTTATTTGGGTTAATTACAAAATATTTACAGATTAAGTTCTGAAATTAATTTTTTACTTATAGCAATACTAAAAAAATCAAAATTTGCTATATTAAAATGGAAACATTTATTTTTTATTTATTTTTGTTAACCTGATTGAAATGGAAACTTCCCAATTCACAGTGAAGCTCTGCCCTTGTAGTTTGAAAGCAGCCATAGACAATATGTAAATGAATGTGCTGTGTTCCCATAAAACTTTATAGGCATGGAAATTTGAACTTTATTTTCATGTGTCATAAAATAAAATATTTTTCTTCTTAAATATAAAAACCATTCTCATTTGACAGGTGTTATAAAAAAAAAAGTGATGGGTCAGATTTAGCTCATGGGCCAGAGTTTGCCAACTCCTGACCTAGCAGAACTGAGATATTTCAAATATTCACTGCTCTCCTTTGTTTACGCATAGGAAAATAAAGGGCAATTGGTCCACATAAGTAAGATGAGGTATACCAGGCAGGGAGTGAAGCGCTCTTACTACAATGATTTCTAGAGGCTGACTTTGGCTATACAGGTTTAGGATTGTGTTCTCCCACCACTCCCTGTTGCACTGGGTGCTCATTGCATGATGGCTTTCATCAAGGGCTCACAACATGTTTTGAATGAAAACCACCTGTTTACCATGTTAACCAGCCTCAAAGGCAGAAAGCATAGCTAATGAAATCTTTCCATCCAAGCAGGCTTTTCCGGTAGTGAAACTGAAAAAGCAGCAGCATGTACTGATGAATCTTTTCACGTTTATACTCAAGGGCATGACACGATGACCACACCTCGGAACTCTTTTACTCTGAGCTGCTGCACAGTGGACACCAGCCGTCTTCCCAAGTCAGGGAGTTGTCTCATGAATGTTTCATGGAGTGAGGCCATAGCTCCTGCTGATGTTGAATCCTAGTTGTTTAAGTGGATTTTAAGTCCCATTTTTAAGAGTTGTTTAGGAAGTAACAAACATAATAATTTGTATTTTCTTAGGACTTTCACGATACCTGCAGCATTGTTATCATCAATGTCCTTACAGCTCTTACGCTTTGAGTCAGTGCACCGTCTGGAACAGTGCTAGGTATTGGTTTGGCCAAAAAGTCTGTTTAGTTTTTCTCTGTAAAAAGAAGATACATTTTTCATTTTTCACCAATAACTTTATTGATTCAGATATTTTGAGTTTGTCAGCTCTCTCCTGCTATTGGCTTCTAGTGGGTAGAAGCCAGAGGTGCTGCTAAACATCTTCTAATGCATAAGACAGCCCCAGAGCAATGAATTATTTGGCCAAAATGTCAGTAGAACCAAGAATCTTCGCAAACCACTTTTGACACGTTCAATCAGTCAGAGCACCTTCTCCATACACAGCACAAATCTTTTTTTTTTTTTGCGTTTCAGTTGTGTTTTTACCTTTCTTAAAATAATAAAGCATAATATGCCAAAATGTTGCATATTTTCTTCCATCTTCAATATTGAAATAGCTGCACAAAAAATCACCATATTTGATAAGTTTTTAAAAAATGTATGCTGATATGACAGCAGTCACAATACAATCTGACAAAATTTCTCAAATGAAGTTAAAGACAGCTAAGTACTACTACAGCCATCACATGGAGAAAAACTAAAGGAACTTTCTGGCCAACCCAATACTTCAAGCCCTACAGCAACCCTGTGAGATCCATTCACCTTCACCAAACAGTTAAAAAGCAAAGGCGGTTCAGAGAGATGCTGGGCTATAAACACAGGTGTGAGTGACTCTGAGACATTTAACCACTGCACTACACTGTCTGTTAATTTATCTTGCCGATTATTTTGTGAAGCCAGAATTATTTTCACTTCATGAGTAAAGTGTCAGAGATACTGCATGACTTGCCTAAATTGGATTGTATTACCGCCTTTCGACCACAGGCCCAGTAGTCACAATTCTTCATGATGAAAACAAGATGAACAGGAAGGTGAGGGTTTTACGGTGAGGAACAAGAAGACATAATACCTCTAATATTCATGCCTCTAACTCTACTCATTTGCAAAAAGAAGAAAATTCACAAAATTCTTTAGGGGGTGGTTCTTATGTAACAGAAATGAACTAGCTGCCATGTTGTAAGCATCACTGTGGAGAGGTCCATGTGGTGAGGAACTGCAGGCAGCCTCTGGCCAACAGTCAGAGAGTAGCTGAGGTCCTCAGTCCAACAGTCTTCCAAGAACTGAATCCTTTCAATAAAAACACATGTTGGAAGTAGGTCCTTCCTGTTGGGCCTGTGATGTGACCAGCCCTTGTTGACATCTAGAATGTAGTCTGTGAGAGACCCCGAATCAGAACACCCAGATAAATCACACTCATATTTCTAATCCACATAAACTATGAAATAATAAACATTGTTTTAAGTCATTAAACTTTGGGGAAGGTTCTATATAGCAGGGGTTCCCAACTCCCGGAGCAGTGAACCCGTACTTGTCAGTGGCCTATACAGTAAGAGGTGAGCAGTGGCCAAGGGAGCACAGCTTCGCTCTCCATTACCACCTGAGCACTGCCTCCTTCCCCAACCCATGGAAAAATTGCTTTCCATGAAATCCGTCCCTGGTGCCAAAAGGTTGGGGACCTCTGCTATGTAGCAATGGATCACTAATCTAGGCTGCCTGTATTTAAAACCCACCCCTTATCAGCTATGTGATGATGGCAATTAACTTGAATTGTATGTCTCAGCTAACTCATCTGTAAAATGTAGACAATAATAACACTGTATAAGGTTATAGTAGAATTAAATGATTACATATACATATATGTTTAATATATTTATATATTTATTTATATGTAAATAAATATTTATATACATTTATATATAAACAAATATTTCATATATTTATATGCAATTTATACATATAAACTTATATATAATTTTTAAGAATATATAGATAGTTAATAAATTTATATATAATTTATACATATAAATTATATAGAAATAATCATTTAGTTCTACAGTGTATATGTATATACACACACACACACAGAAATTGAATAGTGCCTGGGACACAGTGAATATACAGAAAAAAATAAAAAAGCTTTCTCATTAATGCTGTGACAACCATCTTTCTGTAAATTGAGATATAAGAGACATAAAGGGGCATTAGTTTTAGGTATACACATAATGATTTGATATATGTATATACATATATATTGCAAAATGATTACCACAGTGAGTTCCATCACCACACATAGATACAAATTCTTTTTTCTTGTGGTGAGAACTTTCTTTTTCTTTTAATTAAAAAAATTGAGATATAATTGAATTACAATACTATATCATTTTCAGATGACAACATGATTTGTTATCTATATATATTGTGAAATGATCACCACAATAAATCTAGTTAATCTGTCACCATAGTTACAATTTTTTCTTGTGATGAGGACTTTTAAGATCTACTCCCCTAGCAACTTTTAAATGAGCAATATAGTATTGTTAACTATCATTGTATATTATAGCCCTGGGACTTATTTTTTAATTGGATGTTTGTACCTTTTGATCACTTTCAGCCATTTCACCAGACCCCTGTCCCTCACCTCTGGCAATCATCAATCTATTCTCTGTACCTGTGAGTTAGATATTTTTAGATTCCACATATAAGTGAGGTTATAGAGTATTTGTCTTTCTTTGTCTGACTTATTTCACTTAGTATAATGCCCTAAAGGAGGTCCATCCATGGTGTCACAAATGGCAAGCTTTCTTTTCTTTTTTATATGGCTGAATAATATTCCAGTGTGTGTGTATGTGTGTGTGTATATCTCACATTTTCTTTATCCATTCATCTGTCAGTGGATATTTAGGTTGCTTCCATGCCTTGGCTATTTGTAAACAATGCTGCATTAAACATGGAGGTGCAGATATCTTTTCAAGACAGTGATTTCATTTGCTTCAAATAAATACCCACGAGTGAAATTGCTGGGTCATATGTTAGTTAAATTTTACCTTTTATGAGGAACTGCCATAGTATTTTTCATAGTGCCTGTACCAATTTACAATCCCACCAACAGTGCACAAGTGTTACCTTTTCTCCATATCCTTACCTATACTTATTATCTCTTGTGTTTTTGATAATAGCCATTCTTACAGGTGTGAAGTGATTTTTCATTATGATTTTGATTTGCATTTTCTTGATGATTAATGATGCTGAGCATCTTTTCATGTACCATTGGGATTTTTTTAATTTGAAAAAATGTCTATTGAGATGCTCTGCCCAGTTTTTAATCAATTTTTTTTTATTGAGTTGTATGAGTTCTTTATAGACTTTGGATATTAACTCCTGATCAGATATGTGATTTGGAAATATTTTCTCCTGTTTGGTAGGTTGCCTCTTCTTTTTGTGGATGGTTTTCTTTGCTGTGCAGAAGCCTTTCAGTTTGCTATAGTCCCACTTGTTTATTTTTGCTTTTGGTGTAAAAATCTAAAAAATCATCACCAAGACCAAGGTCAAAGAACTAATCTCCTATGTTTTCTTCCAGGAGTTTTATGATTGCAGGACTTATAGTTAGATCTTTAACCCATTTTGAGTTGATTTTTTGTATGGGGTGAGATAGTGGTCCAGTTTTACCACCAGCATTTTTTGAAGAAACAGTCCTTTCCCGTTACATATTGTTGGCTTCTTTGCCATAAATGAATTGACCATATATGTGTGGTTTTATTTCTGAGCTCTTACTCTGTTCCATTTATCTATGCCCCATTTTTGTGTCTATTTTTGTGCCAATGCCATGTTTTGAAACTGCTAGCCTTCTAGCAGTTTGAAATCAGGAAGAGTAGTGCCTTCAACTTTTTTTTTCCAAGATTGCATTGCCTGTTTGGGGTCTTTTGTAGTTACATACAGGTTTTAGAATTATTTATACTATTTCTCTGAAGAAGGTCATTAGAATTGTGATAGGGATTGCATTGAATCAGTATATTGCTTTGTGTAGTATGGACACTTTAACAAGGTTAATTCTTCGAATCCATAAGCATGAAATATCTTTCCATTTATTTGTGTTTTCATTTATTTTTTTAATCAATGTCTTCTAGCTTACAGTATACATATCTTTCACCTCTTTGGTTAAACTTAGTCCCAGGTATTTTTTTAAATTCTCACACAAAAATATGCTTAATGAGAGAGAGAGAGAGAGAGAGAGAGAGAGAGAGAGAGAGAAAGAGAAAGAGAGAGATATCAATGAGAGAAACATTTTTCAGTTGCCTTCCATATGCACCTTGACTGGGAAACAAACCTGCAACCTAGGTATGTGCCCTGACCAGGAATTGAACCCACATCCTTTTGGTGTGCGGGATGATGATCCAACCAACTGAGCCACCCATCCAGGGTGCTGAGTATTTTATTCTTTTTTGATGAAATTATAAATGGGACTGTTTTCTTGATTTTTCTTTCTGTTTATTAGTGTGTAAGAAATGCAACTGATTTTTATGTACTGATTTTGCATCCTAAAACTTTAGCGAATTGGTTTATTAGTTCTAACAGTTTTTTGGTGGAGCCTTTAGGATTTTCTATATATAATAAATATTATGACACCTGCAAATAGAGATAGTTTCACTTCTTCCTTTCTGACTTGAACGCCTTTTATGTCGTCTTGCCAGATTGCTCTAGCTAGAACTTCCAGTACTATGTTGAATAAAAATGGTGAGAGTGTGCATTCTTGTCTTGCTCCTGATCATCAAGGAAAAGATTGTAGCTTTCGCTGTTAAGCATGTTAGCTGTGGGTTTGTTATATACTGCTTTTATTATGTTGAGACATATTCTTTTTATATCAGTTTATTTTATATCATGAAAACCTTTTTGACCCCTCATTTTCCCTTAAGAATCATAATAACCAATACTAGCTGGACCTTACCACATGCCAGACACACAGAGCACTTAAAAACATCGACTCACATAATTCTCATGATTGCCCAATTAAATAGGTGTTATTAGTATCCATTTTTCAGATGGGGAAACCAAGGAACAGTGAGGGAGGCTCTGTTTCTAGACTCATCTCTATCCTGATAGATCTAGGTCATAGAGGATCTCCAGTTTCTTAAGCCTCATTTGGGCAGAAGAATACAGTAATTCTGGAGACAGAGTACTTAGGTTCCAATCCCAGCTACCTTACTTAGTAACTCTTTGAACTTGGGATAAATTATTTAGTCTTCCAGTAATTCAGTTTCTTGATTTGCAAAAATGACCAAAATACCATCTATTTCATAGAGTTCTTATTTATGTTAAGTGAATTAATATAGACAAAGCATATAGAGCAGTCTCTGTCTGTTGTGAGCACTGCCTTATCTTGTTTTACCACAGTTGGAGTCAGTTGGGTTACCACCACTGAGCTGTTTCCCAGCTCTGATGATAACTTGTGCTGATTCAACCATTTTCTCAGGTCTGCTTCCTGTAATGACCAAAGGCTGGGCTGGCGAATGGCTTAATGAGAAAGTGATGTAGGTAAGGCCACACTGAAAATCATAGTTGTATAATTATGTAATAAATACTACATGTTGATGGGTACAATGAATATTTTTTATCTATGTTGCATGTTTATTGTTGGTAAAATATATGTAAAATTTAGCATTTTAAAATGTAGTTTAGTGGCACTAAGTACATTCGCATGTTATGCAATCAACAGCACTATCCATCTTCAGAACTTTTTCATTATCCCCAACATGAATGCTGTGCTCATTAAACAATAATTCCCAATTCCTCCCTTCCCCCACCCCCTGGTAACCACTATTCTACTTTCTGTCTCTATAAATTTTACTAAAACTTTACCTATAAATTCTAGGTACCTGACATAAATGGAACATACATTTATACCTATAGATTGAGCACCAAGAACTATGTACATGAGTTAGAAGTTATCCATAAGCTTTACTTTTTCCTTTCTTCTTTTTCTTCCTCTTCATTTACAAAATAAACTATATTTCTTTGTTTTTTCATGTGAAAAGCAGACCCTCAAAATCTGGGGTGGGAGAAGAGATACCTAAACTTTGGGGCAGGGAAATAACAGCAAAGGAGAAGGGTGAGCCTCATAAGAGAGGAAAAGAGGCTCATTAAGACATAAAGATCACCCCTGTAAGAAAAAGAGTAGTAAGGCAAGAAAGGTAGAAATCCTTTTTCCCTTGGTGAGCCCCTCCATTTTCTTACATTTTATTTTTTATCCATGTTTTTCTGGACTCTTTCCATCTCAGTGGAAGTAAGTAGTCATTCTTGATAGCCGTTGTTAGGTCTTTACTGTTGAAAGGCACTGTATGGATAGGGACTTGATGGCCACTCTGTATTAAACTTGTTTTAGTTGGGATGCCTTTAGTTACAAGAAACAAAAATTCTGATCCAATTGGCTTTGATAATAAAGGGAATTCATTTTTAACATAGAGTTCATCAGAAGTGTGGTTTCAGGTATAAATAGACCCAGGGATTTGTTGCTGTGGTTTACTCATGGTGACAAGATGGCTGCTTTATCTCCAGGGGTTATAGCTTCTTATTTATCCCACAGTATGTCTTATCTTCTGCTGATGGAAGTAATTTAGGTTGTGGGTCTACTACTAATCCAGTCATTGTGATGTGGCAGACAGTACTATACCAATTGGCATTGGATACACAGGGTGCACCTTAGAATGGAAGTTAGGTCCATGTACTCAAATCACATGGCAGGGAGATTCAGGATCTTTTAGGAATGACTGATAGACTGGCAACCACTAATATCCATTATGATAGCACTTGGGCTATTAACACAAAAACATGTATATTGTACTTCATATGGCAATTTAGGGAATGTTGTCTGAGATCAAAACACTCCAAGAACAACTCGTCCTCATCATCGATTCACTTGGGGTATTTTAATTCAAGTGCTCACTTGAGAGCTTTTGTCCACTTCCTATGATGTGACTCTGCTTCAGCAACTGAGTGTTGGATCCCAAATTGCAGCTATGACCCCAGCCCTTAATAACAAATCTGCTTGTAGAGCTGGACCCTGCGCCCCATGCTTTGGAGGGTGCCATATACCACCAATACTGATATACTGATATACTGACATCACCAATACTGATATACTGAAAGGCACACAGTATGTGGGCCTCTGCTGGTACTCTCGGCCTGGCTCCTGAAGATGGTAGGGTTCATTGAAACTCTCTCAATCTCTGCTCATATATAAGGAGGGATGATCATAACTGCCAAACTGGCTGACCAGCTGAGATAGTTAGCTAGTGGAGGTACATGCTGAATTATGAAAGCACCACACACAAAGATTAATTGCTACAGCATATAGTTGCTGCTGTAACTGGAAAAAACACCAGCGTTTGGGCTGCCTGTCACTACCAAATCCAATAAGCAATAACAGTGATTGAATCTTTTATGAGTGCTTTATTCACTTGGCTGGCAATCTGAGAAGATGGCGGGTTCATACCCTAACAAACCATCTTCTCTTTTCTTTCCAGGCCAGACCTTTTATAAAATGGGGGTGGGTGGATAAACAAGGTGCGGTGAGGGCTTTGAAATTCAGGGAGGATTAGGTAAGCAAGGCTGCAGCATTCCTGTTCTGGGCAGTTAGCTGTTCCCAGGGGAGGGTGGTCAACTGCTCTCCCTGGGACAAAGGTCCAGATGTCCCCAGGCAGTAATCTTCTGTCAGTGCCCCAGGAGGCTGGCTGTTTTCCCAGGAGCTAGGATGGGCCTTATCTCCAGTTTCTGAAACAAAAGCTTTAACATACACATTACTTGCTAGACTTATAACTTTTTGCCTCAAGCTAAAATTTTCCAAGTCTTGAGTCCCCTATCACTGCTTCCAATATTCTCTGGAAACACACTGACTGCTTTACAAGTTTTGTTTTTTCTAAGTACCAAGGTATTTAGTCTTTTTTTTAAATTATATTTTATTGATTATGCTCTTATAGTTGTCCCATTTCTCTGGAGCTTTGATTTGTTTGCCGGTTTGAGCCATTTTTTTTTTTTTTGGTCTGGTCAAGGCTGTTACTTAGTGAGGGGTGGAGCCTTAGGTGTTCCCCAGGGCAGGGCAGCCCAGTTGCTGGGTAGTGATGCTGTATGTGGGGTCGGGGTCTGAGAGGGAACAATAGCGCTTGCTCTGCTCTCTCTTGGATTCCACTCCCTTCCACCGCTTCCCCTTCGCCTGGATTATCTGTGCGAGAATGTGGGACTGCCTGGTCAGCTGCCTTGCGCATCCTCACTGGGTCTGCACAGTTGTCACCCCGTGCCCAGGTTCTGCTGGCCACCGCCTGTGGGCCTGGGGTCTGCTAGCCATGGCCTGCACGCCTGGGATCTGCCAGCTGCTGATGCCTGTGTGCCCAGGTCTGCCAACCTCCACTTTTTCCTGCCGCGACTCCGCCCCTCTTACCGATCTGGATGAATGGTTGTTGGACTTCCATACAGTTCAATTTCCTATCAGTTCTGGTTGTTTTCTTGTTTCTAAATCTTTGTCGTCCTTAATTTTGGTTGTGAGAGGGGGCACAGTGTGTCCACCTATGCCTCCATCTTGGCCGGAAGTCAAGCCATTTAGTCTTGATTACATTTTTTGTTTGAAAATGGCTTCTTTATTCAACTGAAATAGGTTCCTTTCTTCTACAACTAATGAGATAGAAGCAAGTTTTAAAATTTTTCATGTTGAAAAAAATGCATCATGTTGTAGGATTCCATAATTAAAAAACTAAAAAAAATTAGAACTTCAAATAAAATTTTAAAGTAAATTTTATAATCATCTGCAGAGTAGTAAATAGTAAAATTTGATTTTTAAAATTCTCCTTTCATTTATGAACAATAAAAATCTGGGAGAGCAAGATTCGAAAGTGAGCTCATAATTGGCACTTTAATATTGATCACATGATACAAATCTCACTAAATTTTTAATCACTGTTTTCATCAACAGAATAGGAAAAGTGAATTCACCTTTAAGAGTCCTGTTAGATATGAATTTTTCCAATATGTTTAAAATGTTCATGTAGACTTCCTGATGGAAGGGTGTCTGTGGTACATGGAAGTGTGTTGTAACGTTGTCGGATGAGTGTTGCTTTTCTCAAGGGGAGAAAGGGGAAAGCAATGGATAAGTGCGCATGAGTAGAGGGAGGAAGTGTTCCTAAGAGCTCATTTAGGAACACTTAGTGCCTTTTTGCTAAGGGCAAAAGGCTAAAGTTTCAAGAAAAAGATGCAGAAGAAGAGATTCAAGAATTTGGTGTGATGATTTTGAAACTGATTATGTGATTGTGGGTCAATTTCTCTAAACTGAAAAGTTAGATGACAATACAAATTCAATAGAATTCAATACATGACTTACCATGTATTGAATAAACTTGCGAGAATTTTTTGTCATCTTTCCAGTTTGAAAGTACAAAGGATAATGACAACAAAACTATTCTAGCTAAAGATAAGGCTGTGGATAATAAAGGGTTTTTGCATTTTAGCAGAGGTTTTCTGCTCAATGCTTCAACTCAAAGTCATCTACAAATTGTCACAGGAAAGTGTGAAGGACAGTCTGCAGGTAAGTAGCACAGGAAGTCACAGGAGTTCTCAGGAAAGAGGGACTGATCCATGGAGAATGGGAAGAAAGGACTGGAAGGCCTCCTGCAGAAGTGATGTCTGAATAAAGTCAAGTGAAGTGCTGTGGGTTGGGAAAATATTCCAGCTAAGGGAACAGCCTGGAAAAAAGCAGGGAAGAACTGGGAGCAATAGCATCAGGTCTGGATGGTAGGACGAGAGGACTGGAGTGTCAACAGTGTGGCTGGGAGATAAGTAGGAGTCATATTCCTCCAGATTTTGTTTGGCTCCAGTTCTGATTAGCCTGAGATAGATATTAACATTTGGGAAGATGCGGAAACTGTATATCAACATTTTTTTTGTACTAGTTTTTTAACCCTTTTATGACAAATTATTAAAAATGAAAAGTTAACGAATGAAAGCAAATATCACAAATTATGTATTAAATTTATATCAGTAAACCAAAATCTAAGTTAATAGATATTTTTCAGGGAATTATAAATTATTTAAAAAACCTTAAAAAGGCATTAAAAACTCAAATAGAAAGATGATTTTAAAAAATGCTATAGAGCTCCCAGTCAAGATGGTGGAGTGGGTAAATGTTATTCTTGCCTCCTCTCAGGACCACACCAAAATTACAACTAAACTACAGAACAACCATCACTGAGAACTGCCTGAAGAGAAGCTGAACAGAAGTCCTATAGCTAATAATATACAGAAGAATCCACGTCAAGACTGGCAGGAGGAGCGGAGATAAGGAGTGAGCTGGTCCCACACCCATGTGTGGCAGTTAAGAAAAGGGAGGGTTATCTTGGCTGTGGAGGTCCCCCCTGAGAAGCCAAAAGTCCCAGCCCTTTACTAGGCCCCTCAGCCCAGGATTCCAGTGCCAGGAAGAGAAGTCTCCATAACTTCCAGCTGTGAAAACCAACAGAGGTTGTGACTGAGAGAGAGGCTTCTGGATTTCTAGGTGTTCCTCTTAAAGGGCTTGCACATGAATTTACTGCTGTCAGATGCCAGAAAAAGAACTAAACAAAGTGGAAACAAGCAATCTAGCAGATGAGGAGTTCACAACACTCCTTATAAAGATGCTCAGTGAACTTAGGGGAAGAGTAGATGAACTCAAAACTTTAACAATGAGATAGGAAACATAAAAATGGAGGTAGAAAACATAAAAAGTAACCAGTCAGAAATCAAGGATATAATAACTGAAATGAAGAATGCATTATAAGAATTAACAGTAGATTAGGTAAAGCAAAGGATCAAATGAGTGATTAGGGAGACAAAGTAGCCTAAAACACCCAATCAGAACAGCAAAAAGAAAAAAGAATCCCCCCAAATCAGGACAGTATAAGAGGCCTCAGCTCCAGGACAACATCAAGCATATCAACATTCGTATCATAGGGGTACCAGAAGAAGAGAGCAAGAAATTAAAATCCTGTATGAAGAAATAATTGAAAACTTGCCTAACCTGCTGAAGGAAAAAGGCATACAAGTCCTGGAAGAGTGGAGAGTCCCAAACAAGTCTTTTTACAAGTAAGTAAAAAGAATGAGATCTCGCCATTTGTGACATCATTGATGGACCTTGAGGGTATTATGCTAAGTGAAATACGTCAGAGAAAAGACAAATTCATATGTTTTCACTTACATTTGGTGTCTAAAACACAAAACAAACACAGAGATAGAGAACATTTTGATGACTGCCAGCTGGAAAGGGAGTTGGGTGAAAAAGAGGAAGGTTTTAGGATGTGCAAATTGCCAGTTATGAAAATAGTCTTGGGGGGTATAGTACAGCAAGAAAAATGCAGTCAATAATATTGTGATAACTATGTGTGGCATCAGATGGATATTAGAGTTATCTGGGTGATAACTTCATAATTATATAAATGTCTAATCACTATGTGGTACACCTAAAATTAATATAATATTTTATTTCAATTATAACGGAAAAATTTAAAAAATTACAAAAATAAATTAAAAATGCTTTAATCAAAATGGCTTGCTTAAAAAGACACCAGGCCTAATTTACCTGGAGTTCCACTGTGAGTTCAATGAACAGATACCACTAGTTATTTAGGACACACAAAAAAATGGAATACTTTCCAAAGCATTCTCCTGGAACAGCTGAACTCTGACACCAATACCAGGCGAGGTGCACAAATAACAGACATAACTAACAAAACAAATTAAACTAATCAAGTGAAATATAGTAGTAATTAAAATGATACATTATGATAAAGTAGTATTTAATGATAAAATGCAGATATGGTGAATAATGTGAAATATTAAGTTATTTAGTTCTTTATTAAATAAAAAATTCTAGGAAAGAAAAGAATACCTTTAATTTTAATGCAAGCTACATTAACATTTAGTAGAAATGCTTCTAACTTTTCATTGCAAAATAATAACAAGCAAGGAACAGGTGCCTTTATTATGATAACATTCCTGTCGACCCTAACCAATGCAATACAAAGAGTAAGAATTAAGAGGCATACTATTGTCAAAGAAAAACTCATATGTGCATGTCACTGCCTATTGAGAAGTCAAACTGAATCAACTGAAAAACTATTAGAGCTATTAAAAAGAGTTCACTAAGGTGACTGGATATAAGAAATTAAAAGCATTGTTACATACAAACAATACCTATATTAGAAAATGTAGTAGCAAAAGGATCCCATTAAAAATAAAACAAAAGGAAGGAAGATGGTGGCACGTTAGGAGGAAGCACATTCCTCTTCCCCCTACACACAGGAGAAAAACCTGGTCAATTTACGGCGGAGCAGAGCAAACAGACATCAGAAACACAGCATATTTGAAAACAGGAGATCGAAAATTGAAGCGGACATTGAAAAACCAGACGGTAAGGAGAGTACTCCAGCAGCGTGGAGACCAAGGCGGGGGCTGAGATCCTGGGCCCGTGCTGGCCATAAGACGCTAGGGAGGGAGGAAGCCAGGTCAACTGCTCCTTGCTCAGCCAAACAAGGTTTCAGCAGCACCGGGATAAATCTGGTTGCTTGAAATCTCACAGAGGAGTTAAGATCTCATAGCCCTGGGAGGACTGTGTGTCAGAGCTCGCATGACTGTCTGCGCCCACGCGCCATTGGGAACAGCTGTGCGAGGATCCATTGGCGCCAGCGCGCCACCGGGGACCTGTGTGGATGACTGGGAGATCTTAGGCACCTACCTGCGACCTTCATAGGGGTCGATTCGCGCCCGCACAACAGTTGGCACTGTTGCATGGAAGGCTGGGAGATCATAAGCACCTGCGCGTGACTGCGGTAGGCGCATGCCGCCTCAGAAGATAAGCCTGAGACCCTGTGCGGAGAGGCCCTGGGCTAGCTCTGAGGACAGTAGCCCAAAGATAACTGAGTGCTGAACAGGGAGAAAAGCGATACCGTCAACCCTTGGCCACTGCAGTCAGCAAGGCCAGAAAAACCGGCTTCGCAAGATTGATAACAGCAAGAGTTGGTGGGGTGTTTTTTCATTATTTTTATCTTTTTTACCCCTCAATTCCTTTTGCTTCCCGTTACTTCTTTCTTGTTTTATTCCTTCTTTTCTCTTTCTTCTTTTCTTTTTGTTTTTCTTTATTCTCTTTTCATTTTTTTCTTCTCTTTGTTTTCTTACTCTTTTCTCTTTTAAAATACCCACGAGTGAGACAAAAACAAAACAAAACAAAACAAAAAAACCCTGGAACTGTGGAAAGACCAGAGTTGGTCCCAAAGAGGGGGCATTTCAACAGCTGAGACACTGGAAGCTGTGAACACCAGGATACCCGAAGGAGACAGTACCACTGAATCTCACAGGTATTCTACCACAGAAGTTCACACCATAAACCCAGGGAACCAGAAGAAATCAATTTAAGAAGCTGAGCCTAACAAGAAGAGCCTCACAAACAATGGGAAGACAAAGAAACAATCCCCAAATGAAAGAGGAGGAAGCCCTAGAAAGAATGCTAAATGAAATGGAGGCAACTCAACTGTCAGATTTTGAGTTCAAAGCAATGGTTGTCAGGAAGCTCCAAGAGCTCTCAATGAGCCACCAAAAACTACAGGGAAGCTACAAGGAAGTCGCTGCAAACTATATCAACATGAAAAAGGAAATAGAAACTATCAACAAGGGCCAAGAGGAAATGAAGAGTACAATTTTGGAACTTAAGAAAACAGTGGAAGGAATGAAAAGCAGAATTGATGAAGCAGAAGATTGGATCAACAAGTTGGAGGACCAAGTAGAAAAAACATCCAGAAAGAGCAAGAAAAGGAAAAGAGGCTCAGAAAGAATGAAGAGGGATTAAGAGAAATGCAAGACAATATGAAACGTACTATCTGTATAACAGGGATACCAGAGGGAGAAGAAGAGCAAGGGATAGAAAACCTATTTGAAAAAGTAATGATGGAAAACTTCCCTAATTTGATAAGAGAAAAAGTCACACAAATCCAGGAAACACAGAGAGTCCCAATCAAGAAGAACCCAAAGAGGCCCACTTCAAGACACATCATAATTAAAATGGCAAAATTCCAAGACAGAGAATCTTAAAGGCAGCAAGGGAGAAAAAGGAAGTAACAAACAAGGGAGCCCCGATAAGGTTAGCAGCTGACTTTTTAATGGAAACACTCCAAGCCAGAAGAGAATGGCAAGAAATATTCCAAGTAATGAGAACCAAAGGCCTGCAACCAAGACTACTTTACCCAGCAAGGCTTTCAATCACAATAGAAGGCCAAATAAGGAGCTTCTCAGACAAAAGAAGTCTAAAAGAATACATCTCTAACAAACCAGTTCTGCAAGAGATGCTAAAGGGACTGCTTTAAGGAAAGGAAGAAAAAGAGAGAGAGAGGGAGAGGAACACAGGCACAAAAATAGTAATGAATAAGTACCTATCAATAATAACCTTAAATGTAAATAGATTAAATGCTCCAATTCAAAGACATAGAGTAGCTGAATGGATAAGAAAGCATGACCCACACATATGCTGCCTACAAGAGACCCACCTCAGGACAAAAGACTTACACAGACTCAAAGTGAAGGGCTGGAAACAAATTTTCCAAGCAAATGGACAGGAAAAAAAAGCTGGGCTAGCAATACTCATATCAGACAAAATAGGCTTCAAAAGAAGAGCCATTGAGACCCAGAAGGCCACTTCATAACACTCAAGGGAAGAATCCACCAGGAAGACATAAACATTTTAAATATATATGCACCCAACATAGGAGCACCTAAATAGAAGAAAATCTTTGAGGACTTCAAGAAAGATATTGACAGCAACACAATTATAGTAGGGGATTTTAACACCCCACTGTCAAAATGGACAGATCTTCTAAATAAAGTAACAACAAAGATATTGTGGCATTGAACAACACTCTAGATGAAATGGACTTAACTGATATATATAGAGCCCTTCATCCCAAAGAAACTAAATACACATTCTTTTCAAATGCAAATGGAACATTCTCAAAGACAGACCATATGATAGGACACAAAACTAGCCTCAACAAATTCAAGAAAATTGAAATCATACCAAGCATTTTCTCCAACCACAAGGGACTGAAACTAGAAACCAACCCCAAGGGGAAAAACCCCAAATCCTCAAAATCATGGAGCTTGAATAGCATGCTATTAAACAATGAGTGGGTCAAGAATTAAATTAGGGAGGAAATCAAAAAGTTTCTGGAAACAAATGACAATGAACTCACAACAACCCAAAACTTATGGAATACAGCAAAGGCAGTCCTCAGAGGGAAGTTCATAGCAATACAGGCCTACCTAAAAAAGACAGAAACATCTCAAATGAACAACTTAACCATACGCCTACAAGAACTCCAGGAACAACAACAAAGACAGCCCAGAGCAAGTAGAAGGAAGGAAATAACCAAGATCAGAGCAGAATTAAATGACACAGAGACTAAAAGCACAATTCTAAGGATCAATGAATCCAGGAGCTGGTTCTTTGAAAAGATAAACAAAATTGGCAAGCCTTTAAGCAGGCTCATCAAGAAAAAAAGAGAGAGGACCCAAATAAACACAATCAGAAATGCAAGAGGAGAGATTACAACTGACACCACAGAAATACAAAGGATTGTAAGAAATTACTATGAAGAACTGTATGCTAAGAAATTTGAAAACTTAGGTGAAATGGACATGTTTCTAGAAAAATATAATCTCCCAAAACTCAATGAAGAAGCAGAAAACCTGAACAGACCAATAACAGCAGATGAAATTGAAGCAGTAATCAAAAAACTCCCGACACACAAAAGCCCTGGACTGGATGGTTTCACAGGAGAATTTTACAAAGCATTTAAGGAGGAACTAACCCCTATCTTTCACAAACTTTTCGAAAACATCCAAAATGATGGAAGATTCCCAAACTCTTTTTATGAAGACAGTATCATTCTAATCCCAAACCAGATAAAGACATAACAAAGAAAGAAAACTTCAGGCCTATATCGCTGATGAATATAGACACTAAAATCCTCAACAAAATATTGGCAAACTGCATGCAACAATACATTAAAAAGATCATACAGCATGACCAAGTGGGATTCATCCCAGGGATGCAAGGATGGTTCAACATTCGCAAATCAGTAAATGTAATACATCATATAAACAAAAGCAAAGACAAAAATCACATTATCACATCAATGGATGCAGAAAAAGCATTTGACAAGGTACAGCACACATTTATGATAAAAACACTCAGCAAAGTGGAAATTGAGGGAGCATTCCTCAACATAATCAAGGCCATATATGAGAGACCTACAGCCAACATCATACTCAACGGGAAAAAACTAAAATCTTTTCCACTAAGATCAGGAACAAGACAAAGGTTGTCCACTTTCATCACTTCTATTCAATATAGTATTGGAAGTATTGGCCACAGCGATTAGACAAGAAAAGGAAATAAAAGGCATCCAAATGGGAAAGGAGGAAACAAAACTATCATTGTTTGCAGATGACATGATAGTGTACACAGAAAATCCTGTAGACTTGGCCAAAAAGCTGCTCGACCTAATAAATGAATTTGGCCAAACAGCCGGATACAAAGTCAATATCCAGAAATCAAAGGCATTTCTGTATATCAACAATGAAAGAGCAGAAGAAAAATCCCATTCGATATAGCAAAAAGAAAAATAAAATACCTAGGAATAAACCTAACCAAGGAGGTAAAAGACCTGTATGCAGAAAATTACACAGCACTGAAGAAAGAAATCAAGGAAGACACAAACAAATGGATACATATACCATGTTCATGGATCAGAAGAATTAACATCATCAAAGTGTCCATACTACCCAAAGCAATTTACAGATTCAAAGCAATACCTATTAAAGTACCAATGGCATATTTCACAGATATAGAACACTTCAAAAATTTATATGGAACCTTAAATGACCTCAAATAGCTGCAGCAATTTTGAGAAAGAAGAGCAAAGTAGGAGGGATCACAATACCTGATACCAAACTGTATTACAAGGCCACTGTAATCAAAACAGTCTGGTACTGGCACAAAAATAGGCACATGGACCAGTGGAATAGAACAGAGAGCCCAGAAATAAACCCAATTCTTTACAGTCAATTAATATTTGACAAAGGAGGCAGCAACATAAAATGGAGTAAAAGTAGCCTCTTCAACAAGTGGTGTTGGGAGAACTGGACAGCTACATGCAAAAAAATGAAACTTGGACACCAATTTACAGCATACACAAAAATAAATTCAAGGTAGATAAAAGATTTAAATATAAGCCATGAGACCATTAAAGTCCTAGAGGAGAACACAGGCAGGAAAATCTCAGATATTTCATGCAGCAACATTTTTACTGATATGTCCCCTAAAGCAAGGGACATAAACAAAAGAATAAACAAATGGGATCTCATCAAAATAAAAAGCTTCTGCAAGGCTTAAGAAAATAGTATTAAAATAAAAAGAGAACCGACTGTATGGGAAAATATATTTGCCAATGATACCTCAGACAAGGGTTTAATCTCCAAAATATATGAAGAACTTACACAACTCCACTCTAAGAAGACAAGCAACCCAATTAAAAAATGGGCAAAAGACTTGAACAGACACTTTTCCAAGGAGGACATACAGAGGATCCAGAGGCACATGAAAAGATGCTCAATATTGCTAGCTATTGGAGAGATGCAAATTAAAACCACAATGAGATACCACTTCACACCAGTCAGAATGGCCATCATAAACAAAGCAACAAACAACAGGTGTTGGAGAGGTTGTGGAGAAAAGGGGACCCTAGCGCACTGTTGGTGGGATTGCAGACTGGTACAACCACTACGGAAAACTGTATGGAAATTTCTAAGAAAACTAAAAGTGGATTTGCTGGGTCAAAACTACCTTTTGACCCAGCAATTCCACTGCTAGGATTATATCCTAGGAACCCTGAAACACCAATCCAAAAGAACCTATGCACCCCAATGTTCATAGTAGCACAATTTACAACAGCGAAGTGTTGGAAGCAACCTAGGTGCCCATCAGTAAATGAATGGATCAAGAAACTATGGTACATTTACACAATGGAATTCTATGTAGCATAAAGAAAGAAGGAGCTCCTACCCTTTGTGACAGCATGGATGGAACTGGAGAGCATTATGCTAAGCAAAATAAGCCAGGAGGTGAAAGACAAATACCATATGATCTCACTAACAGGAACCTAATCAACAAAACAAACAATCAAGCATAATATAACCGAAGACACTGAAACTGAGAACAGGCTGATAGTCACCAGAGAGGAGAGGGGAGGGAATTTCAGGGGAAAAGGGGAAGGGCTTAGAGCAACAAGTATGAAAGACACATGGACAAAAGCTGGGGGGGGGTGGAAATGGGAGGGAGCTGGGGAGGGCTGGGGCAGTGGGCTGGGATGGGAGTAGAAGACAAAAAACTGTAAAAGAACAACAATTAAAATAAAGTTAAAAAAATTAAAAAAAATAAAACAAAAAATGTGAAATACCAATCAATAAAAGCTTGGAAAAAATATGCAAGATTTATTCAGTAGTCCCTTCTTATCTGCAGGGGTCTGTTCAAGACCCCTCATGCATTCCTGAAATCTCAGATAATCTTGAATACTATGTATATACACATTTATGTATGTTTTCTGTTGATATCCCCCACCCACAAATCTAATGTGCTTTGCACGTTAACTAAGCCCTTACCATGTACTATGGCTGTAACTTTCGCACTGTGAGGTGCAACAGCAAAACTAGCACGAATTTCTTTTTCCCCCTTCACAATTTCATGACTAGAAAATTTGCTATCTTAGGTTTCAGATAACTCAGAATACAATTCTTCCCCTCCCTTCCCTGCCCGGCCCTTCTCTTTCCTTATTAAGAACTTTAACCTTTTCACTTAGAGAAAGCATTTTTTGGCTTCTCTTTGGCACATCTGGATTGCTAGCTTAAACACAAGCACCGCAATACTGCAAGAGTCGATCTGATAACCGAGGTGGCTACTAAGTGACTAATGGGTGGGGGTGTACAGTGTGGGCACTGGAGAAAGGGACGATTCACATCCCAGGTAGGATGAAGGGCATGGCCTGAGATTTCATAAAAGCAACTAAAACTTATGAATTGTTTATTTCTGGAATTTTCTGTTTAATATTTTCAAACTACTGAAGCCATGCATAAGGGAGGACTACTGTACAACTTCAATGATGAACCTTGACAAAGATGGAGGGACATTATCAAGTCTTTGGATAGGAAGAGTCAACACAGTGACAATATCACTCTTCTGAAACTAAAAATTTTAAATCCAAAAGGATTTTAAAAATAGTGCTTGATAAATTCAAGCTCATTTAATAAAGTGAAATTGCTCAGGGAGAGCCAAGAAAATTTTGAGAGACTAATGGCAGGGGGATTCACAAGTACCCACACATCTAATAAACTACAGTGATTAAAAAACATGAGACACAGGAATGGACGAGTGATCAGTGTAACAAAAAACGTTCCAGAAGCAATGACATACACACACACAGGTTCAATTTCAAATTTGTGGAAAAAGGTTAGTTTGTTTAATAGAAAATGATGTAGAAATTAACAATTATTAGATAAAAAATTAGAGGACTAACACATGCATTTGGATAATACTTGAAAAAATGCTCGTATCTCACTAGTAATTAGAACATGCAAATTAAAATAACTATTGCTAATGAGATTGGTAGCACTAAGTGACAATATGCAATGTTTTTGAAAATTTGGAGAAAACTGGCCCCTTTCAATGAATAGTTAGTTGGTGAGAATGTTTTTGGAGGGCAACTTGACACAATATACCAAACAAAAAAATAAGTATGACCCTTGACAAAAATTTCAATTCTAGGAGCCCACTTTACTTAGAAATATACTCAGCAGTACTATCTGTAATTGCAAAATCTGGTAACAATTTAAATGTTTATAGTTGGGTAGTGGTTAAGATATTCTCATACACTTGTACTATGTGACCGTTAAAAATGATAGTGCAGATGTGTATGTACTAATGTGGACAAATTTGTAAGACATTCAATTAAAAAATCAAATGTCAAATAATATAATCACATCTCACCACACTGTGTGCTCACAAGGTTTTATTGCACATGGGAGTGTCTTAAACGACACATACTTCACTGTTACCTGTGGTTGCCTTTGGGAAGGGGAATGGAAATATGGGAGATGTGGTGGAGAGCAAGGGCTCAAGGCAGAGGGTGGGGTGAGGTTGTTCATTCTTTGAGTTGTTCACTTTGGACTTAAATTGTTAAAATACGTATTCATTTTATTAAAATGGCTTTAAAAAGTTTTGCAATTTAACAACAAAGAATTGGACTAGAACAAGGACTGTTAGTTTCTTCACTTGTTTTATCCTAAGCAGATTGAGGGGTTTACTTTTTATCAATTTTGCATATTTGACTTCTCGATAAGATTGTATTTAAACATGGGGTTGTATAATAAAGTTTTTTTGAGCACTAATGACCTATAACAGGCCTAAAATTAGTTATAGCTACATGTGATTAGTGTGCAGGAATATTTAAATCTTGGTCAGGCTTCCTGTTCTACTTGTATAAGGTTATGTATGTTCAGGAAGACAAATTCATTTTAGTATTAACAATATGCAAGTAAGAAAACGTACTGTGAAAAAAGTATATGCAAAATTTAAGTGACAAAAACTAAAAAAATAACCAACTTTGGAAATCTGCTTTTACCCTTCACTTCCCACCCTAAGTGGTTAAGTTATGTCATATTCTACTTCTAGGGGCCACAGATAGAACTGTTTCTGATCAATGCTGCCATTATTTAGAAAATGGTGATAATTTTATGATATATACACTAATGTTATATGATAAAAATGTAGAAAAACTGAGAATACTGACTTTAATGTTGCAAATAAACAATTAATTTAATCCTTAGTGGTTAGTGCAATTGCTACTGTATTGCAGAGCAATCAGGCCTACACTGTAAAATTTCAAGAGATTAATATTAGCACTGCTTCTCTTTTCTCCAGCAAAGGTGATTTTTACTTAATAGTTATTTTTCTAGTACTTACTGGAAATTTCTCCAATTTATTCCAATTTCCCTAGCTCCATCCCAGCTTAAACCATGTTTTGTTTAATGTTTAATATGCTCACATTATTAAAAGATAAAAGGTCTAGATCTCCAATAGCTAGAAATCTTTTACCTACCTGTAAAAATGATTGAACACAATTTTAGATGAATAATGAAGCAACACATATTCTTCCCCCTTTCATGGTTATTTTAATAGAAAAAATACAAACCATATTACAAAATATAGTTCACGTTCTTTTGTAATGGGCATTTTAAAAACACTAGCTTTATAACATAAAAGCAAATTCCAAGTAAGCAAAGACATGAAAACAAGAAAGCCCTAGAAAAAAGGTTGCATAAATGTATTTATATTCTGGGAATGGAAAGGATCTTTCCAAAGGGCATAAACCCAAATATAGGGGGTGGGGGGAAGATTGCTAAGTCTGACTATGTTAAGATTAAAAACTTATATATGAAAAAAATCACAAAATAAGTCTAAAAGGCAATAACTGGAAACACGTATTTACAACACCTACTAAAAATAAGAGGCTCTTTAATTTACATAATTAAGAATTCATACATACGAATAAGGAAAAGAACAATTCAAAAGAAAAACTGGTAAAAGATAGGAGCTGTCAATTTAAAAGGGGAAAATTATTTTTAAAATACCAAAATGTATGAAAAAATTGTCAAATCTCATTCATAGTTAAGGAGGCCCCTTACAAACAATAAGGTACCATTTTTCTCACATAGAAGATGGCAAAGATTAAAATGCTTGATGATGCCTAGAACTGGGGACGTGGAGGAAAACACGTACTCTAATCACAGCACAGAATAGAATGTTTTGATTGCAAAACATCCTAAAATAGGAAACTGGTTAAATTACAGCATATCCGGGAGATGAAATACAAGACAGCTACTAAAAGGAACAAGGCAGACCTGTATGTATGCACTGACAAGAAAAGTTGTCTAGGATAAACTATTAAAAAAATACAGTAAGTGAAAAAAGGGGGCAGGGGAATAACGAACAGTGCATCATTGAGGAGGAAAAAGTGTATTAGAGCCTCCTCCAACTCCTTTCTGCTTTCCAAAGGAATTTAAAATACTGTTATCTCTAGATAGATGAATGAAAGGTAGGGGTAGAGGGAGGAAGACTTTTACTTTTCATTTTGTACCATTCTGTCTCTGTTTCTACCCTTAAAGATGCAACATTACTTATTTTAACAGGGTTAACTGGGTTTGTTTTCTTTGTATCTTTCTGTATTAAAAGAAAACCACACAACTTTTTTACACAGTCATACACAAAGATGTGAAATCAAAACATATAAAATTAAAAAAAAATAAAGGCAGAGGCACATATATACACAGAGCTGCTGACTGACAACAAGCACAGGAGAAAGCCTACCTTTCCCATATCAGACACTTACTATTCTAATGTATAATATATTGGGTTGGCCAAAAAGACTTTTTTTTTCCTGTAAAATAAAACTTTTTTTCATTTTCACCCTTAACTTCATTGATTTTTTGAATATGTTACCTATCTCCCATGTGGCATAATGTTGACTGTTCTTAATTAATGTCTCGGTTTGATAGCTATCAACTTCAACTGGTCTACCTAACCATGGAGCATCATCCAGAGAGAAAACTCCAGCATGAAACTTCGCAGACCACTTTTAACACATTTGATCAGTCACAGCACCTTTCCATACACTGCACAAATCTTTTTTTTTTTTTTGCATTTGTGTTTTTACCTTTCTTGAAGTAATAAAGCATACTATGCCAAAATTGTATATTTTCTTCCATCTTCAATATTAAAATGGCTACACAAAAATTCACCATTTTTTTTTAATGCACACTGATAGGATAGCTGTCATAATACAATCTTAACAAAATTGTTTCAAATGCAGTTAAAGACAACTAAGTGCTACTACAGCCACCTTATGGGAAAAAAACAATTTTTTTTGTCAACCCAATACATAGTTAATGTTACCCAAAAGTCTCTAAGTAGTTCATTAATATTCATCAACCTTCTGTAAGTTTCCATTTTACATGGTGGTTTGACTATGGATACAATGTATATCAGTGCATAAGGAAAGAAATTTCAAGTCTCTGATCTGAATAAGGTTCTGACCACTCATGATCTTTTCGTCCTTGTACTGCCTCACAGTTATGATTCAGAGACTGGTTTTCGGATCAGGTTCCCAAAATAAGCAGTGATTGTCTTCAATTTATTATTAAGAAAGTTTTGCTCTATTTCCACTTGTCCTCCAGGCCCAGCTAAGGATGCCACCTAAAAAAAATGAACAGAAGAAAGTCACACATTCACAATCATGATTTCAAAATAAATTTTTCATTCCTATGTTTCATCAAATAATAAGACAACTCATCTTTTTATTCAAGACTGTCCAATAAATGAGGCATCTCAAATGTTCACTCTTACTTTCCAGATATTAATGCACCATTTAGTGGCAGAAATACCTGTTGTTTCAGACACTTTTGATATTACAGGAAAGAGTACAGTGCTATGTTATTGTATACAACCCAATCTCTCCACTGATGGAAGCTAAAGAACTCAGAGGAAGAGAAAATGAACACATCCTCCCCAAATATCAGGTTTATTAAGATAGAAATTTAAAGAATAACTCACTTTCCTAAATACTTTTGTCCTGTTTACTTTAGCTTTGGCATCTTACCCTCTCATTCATTCAACAATATTTACTGAATGCCCACTACATGATACTAAGAATAATACATTAGAGAGCAAGACAGGAATGATCCCACTTTCGTAAGTTCTAGTCTCTACTACCCACTTTTTCCTTTTCTAACTGGTCTCTCCCAACCTGGACCACCTCCTCTACCTTTTGCTTTTTTGCGTGTGTATTTTTAGCTCCTTCCCATTAAAAAATATTTTATTTACTTATTTTTAGAGAGAGGCACAGGAAGGGAGAGAAACATCGATGTATGAGAGAAACACAGATTGGCTGCCTCTCTCACAACTCTCAACCAGAGCCTTAGCCCACAGCCTGGGCATGTGCCCTGACTGGGAATCAAACTGGTGACCTTACGGCTTGCAGGATGATGCCCAACCCAATGAGCCACACCAGTCAGATGTACCCTCCTTTTTATTGGAGTAAAATATAATGCTCTTTTTGAGGTCTACTAGAGTACAGTCACCAACCCCTTTGGTGGGATGCTAAAAACCCTCTCCACCTCTACAGAGTTAACATCAAAAGGATGCTTCAAACTAGCAATGCTTTACCCTAAGTTCTTTTTCTTTAAATTTTGTTTTAATTGTTGTTCATGTACAGTTTTCAGTTCTTATATAGATAAAGTTTTGTTTTAGTCCAACATTTATTCGTCCAACTTCTTGGGTCTTTTAACTATCAAATATATTGCCTTCTAGCCCACCATTACATCACCAAAGATCAGTTTATGGAGGCAGTAGTGAGGAATAAAGGAAAGGAGAATGCAGTGGGAAGGGCCCTGGGAGTCACAGAATAGAACCCTGAGTGGTGGAGAAAGGAAATCACAAAGTACTATCAGGGACAGGTACAAACTATAGGAGACTTGCTTTTCTGTAATTAATTCTGTAACTGAAATTGGCAAAACTAGTGTATTTTTGCAGAGATGTGCTGTTGGTCTAGTTGGTTTGGAGGCTGAAAAGATCTACTGTCACTGGCATTACACGTAATATACAAGCATTGGGCAGAGGAAAGATTTATTGTGCATTCCCAATGCGCACGTAATTTTTAAAGCATTTCACCTTCCTCTTAGAAAAGAAGCCACAGATACAGAAATAGGGAAGAAACAACAGGTCATTCTATGGTACATTCTTAAAAGAAAATTTTAGTTTTCCCACCAAGACAGTAACAGTGTCAACATTAACCTGGCCCCTCACAGGGAAACAAGAGATGGCTGTTTTTATCACTAGAGACAGATGACAACAAAAGTCAAATACAGTATCTATCAATAATGATAAAAATTACATGTACATCCTACTATTTGCTAATAAAAACATAATGATTAAAGTAAAAGTAGAAATTAAAAATAGTCAACTCATCTCAGAGTGGCAATTATTAGGAATAATTATTTTCTGTTCTGGCATATTATGTCAGTCTGATTTTGTGCAACAGCAAAAATAATTGTGTCTTTAATAAATGGCATTTTGACTAGTATATCTAAAATAGAACTGTTTCACAAAAATTTTCTATGTGTTAAATACAGTATTCTCCCATTCCTTTAACAGTGATTTACTTAAAGAAGGTAAGATTAGCAAACTGAAGTTTTCTGGAGAGGCAGTAGCAGGGGTTGGGGAAAGAGAGAAGAAGAGAAAGGAAAGAATAGGAAGGGTAAACAGGACCAAAGTAGAGCTGAATCAACAGCAAAACATTTGCTACAATGGGACTAGCAGGAAAAAGAAAAGTCAGAGGGAAATTTTAATGCCAGTTCCACCAGTGATTTGCTGTATTAAGTTAGAAAGCCATTAAGATGGACTCCAGCTTTCTAAATCTAAAAAATGGGAGTGCTACCTAGCTCCCTAAAGGCATTTTGTAAGCCATAAATATAAAATTACATTAAAATACGTCTTGGAAAGGTAGGGTAGTTTCTTTTTTTCTCCCTTCCTCTTCCCTCTTTCCTTCCCTTTCTTTCTCTCTCTCTCTTCCCATTATTTAGAGGGTTGTTTGAACTTTGGTGCTTGGATAAAAAAAGGAATAATAACGTGTTTACATGACAGTCTCCTGAGATCTATTACAAACCATTTAATAAATTATTTTACTCATGAATATTACATTCTAGCTGGGAGAGTCAGATAATGGACAAATAAAACAAGTATTCTTCCTGAAACTGGAGAAAAAGGTGAATCTATATCAAAATATAATGAGAAGATATATCTACTTGTGCTTAAAAATAAATTTACAAAAAAATTTATTTGATGTTACTTTCAAGTGTTCTAATTAAAAGTAATTTTTAATAATTTTTAACTTTTTTGGTACTTTTTCACATTTTCACAACTATGTGTGTCTGAAGTTAGAATTTTGGAGTTGCAAAGACTAAAAATCTTTATGCAAACTTAATGCCATCAATTTCCAGCTGTCTTTATTTTTCACAAACAGATTTAACTGGCAAAATGTTATTTGGTTCCTTCCCCTTTCTTAGTTAAAGTTTAATAAATTAAGACAGGAAGAGAAATGGAGAGAGAAATGGAGAGAGGGAAGGTGTGAGGGAAAAGGATAGGTAGGTAAACAGACAAAGATTAGCAGCTCTGGATTACATGCCATATTTTTGGATATATATATGATTTATCAAAAGAAATCCCAATTAGTTTGCACTAGAAGTAGCACTAAGAACTAAAAGGACATCAGGTCGATTTTTCTATCAAGCAGTAAAGTTGCTTGGGGATAGGGTAACAAGAAATGGGTAAAGATCACAATGAAGGTGGTAACTTTAATAACAGGTAAGGCATAGCAGATTTAAGAGTCAAACATTCAAAACTGCATTATTCTTCAAAAGCAAACAGATTTAAAGTAAAAATGTATGGTAACTGGATGAATGAGAGAAAATAACTTCAAAACTGGATCTTAATGGCAAAATATATAATATATACAAAGGACAGGAACACTTCGTAATAAAGTGACAGTATATCAGAGCAATGGAAAAATGTCCTTTCACTACAAGGAAATTACACCAGGTGAAAATGAAGAGTATTTTTTTTTATGGGGCCCACAGAGCTCTGTCAATTATAGTGACAAGAGCAGCAACCATCCAAGATATTGGCTGTGATTAGAAACCTAGTATCAGCTTCCAGTCAAGATGGTGGCATAGGTAAACTGGGCTCACCTCCTTGCACAACCACATCAAAATTACAACTAAACTATAGAACAACAATCACTCAAACTGTCAGAAATTGAGTGGAATGGAAGTCTGACAACTACGGAATTAAAAAAACCACACTCATCCAGACTGGTAGGAGGGGTGGAGACACAGAACGGGCTGGTCCCACATCCACGTGTGGTGGATACAAATTCAAGAGGAATATCTTAAGAGTGAGGTGTCCCAGCCTGACACCAGGCCCCCCAGCCCAGGATTCCAGTGCCAAGAAAATGAGTCCCCACAACTTCTGGCTGCAAAAACCAGAGGGGGATGAGTTGGTAGAAGAAACTTCTGGAGTCCCCAGCAGTTGCTCTTAAAGAACCCACACATGGACTTGCTCGGACCCAATCTCTGTGAGCTCCAGCACCAAGGTAGCAGCTTGAAAAGCACCAGTGGCACACAGGGAGAAACTGAAGTGTCTGGCATCAAGGTGAGCAGAAGGCACTATCCCTTTTCTGAGCCCTCCCCTGCAGAGCTGCAGAGCTTGCAGGGTGGGGCTATATCTGAAACTCCATCAACCTGGCTAATACTGCCCCACTCTGGAGATACCCAGAGATTCCATTCCACCCAACTTACGGGCCCACCCAAGCTGCTTTTCCTTATGAATGGCTGGTCTTGGACCATGCTTCACAACTATGTAAACTTTTTCAAACAAGCAACAGCCAGCCTCAGTGAGCCTTCAGCCCCTGTATCTCTTCCTAAGTGGCCCAGGTCTGACACCAGCAGCAGGGAGACTAGATTCATGGCTTGGCTTTGCCTGGGAATCTCCAAGCCCAGCACAAGGAGCAGCCACCTCAGATACTTTATAGCTCAGGCAGGGTGGCCCCAGGCAAAACACAGGTGGGGGCTGACTTTGGCCTGCACCACCCAGAAATCCCCAGGGCCAGCACACCCAATGAACAGTTACAGACCACAGTGTAGCACCACCACCTTTCCCGCACACAGCTGATTTTCCAAGCAGGGCAGGGGTTGGTAGACAGTGGTTCCAGCCAGTCCTTGCAGCTGAATGGCCTAGATAAACCCCTCCTGTTCACCTACCAAAAGCAATCAAGGTTCAACTATAAGAGGGTGTACTCAGCCCTCACAAAGGGCACACCTTGAGTATCCAGCTTGGGTGATAGGTGACACTGTGCCACAGGACCCTACAGGACACCTACTACATTGGGCCATACTACCAAGACAGAGTCAAAGTAGCTCTACCTAATACATAGAAACAAATAGAGGCTGCCAAAATGAGGAGACAAAGAAACATGGCCCAAATGAAAGAACAGATCAAAACTCCAGAAAAAGAAGCAAGCCAAATGGAAATGAGCAATCTATCAGATGTAGAGTTTAAAACACTGGTTATAAGGATGCTCAAGGAACTTAGTGAGGACCTCAAAAGCATAAAAAAGGTCCAGTCAGAAACAAAGGACACACTAATTGAAATAAAGAACAATTTGTAGGGAAACAACAGTAGAGTGGATGAAGCTGAGAACCAGTTCAATGACTTGGAACATAAGGAAGCAAAAAAACATCCAATCAGAAGAAGAAAAAAGAATAAAAACAACAATAACAACAAAAAATACCAGGGACAGTGTTAGCAGCCTCTGGGACAACTTTCAATATGCTTCCAGCATTCCAACATTTGTATCATAGTGGTGCCAGAAGAAGAGAAAGAGCAAGAAACTGGAAATTTATTTGAAAAAATAATGAAAGAAAACTTCCCCATTTTGGTGAAGGAGATAGACATGCAAGTCCAAGAAGCACAGGAGTGCTGAACAAGATGAACCCAAAGAGGCCCATCAAAGAAAGACATATCATAATTAAAATGCCAAATGTTAAAGATAAAGAGAGAATCTTAAAAGCAGCAAGACAAAAGCAGTTAGTTACCACTAGGGGAGTTCCCATAAGACTGTCAGCTGATTTCTCAAAAAACAAAAAACAAACTTTGCAGGGTAGGAGGGATTGGTGAGAAATATTCAAACTCATGAAAAGCAGAGACCTACAGCCAAGATTGCTCTGCCCAGCAAAGTTATCATTTAGAATCCAAGAGCAGGTAAAGAGCTTCCCAGACAAAAAGAACCTAAAGGAGTTCATCATTGCCAAACCATTATTATATGAAATGTTAAAGGGACTTATTTGAGACTAAGATCAAAACTATGAACAATAAAATGACAAAAAGACATATCTATCAACAATTGAATCTAAAAAACAAACTAAGCAAACAAGAAGAACAAAGACAGAATCATGGATCCTAAGATAATTTTGATGGCTGCCAGATGGGAAGGTGGTGTGGGGGAATGGGTGAAAAGGTGAGGGGATTAAGAAGTACAAATTGGTAGTTACAGAATAGCCATGAGGATGTGTAAAGTACAGTATAGGAAATGGAGTGGCCAAAGAAACTATACACATGACCCATGGACATGAACAATAGTGTGGGGATTGCCTGAGGGAGTGGTGGGTGCTGAGTGAAGGGGGGGCAAAGGGTTAAAAATTGGGACAACTGTAATAGTATAATCAATAAAATATAATTAAAAAAAGAAACCTACTGTATTTTGCTGTATACAATATGCTCCCATGTATAATGCACATCTACATATTTGGCCCAAACTTTCAGGAAAAAAAATTCTGTTTTAATTTTTTAATTCAATTTGTTGTTTATTTATACTTAGAAACAAAACCAATTATCGTATTCCAGGTATGTATTTTGCATACAAATATCACTGCTTTTTAGAGTTACACTTTTAACATATAAGCATAAATAAAAGAATTAAAAACAATTATAAAGATATGGAATTAGTACTGCCCTTGTAAAATGCACATCCTAATTTTTCCCTCAAAAATTTGGGCAAAAAAGGTATGCATTGTACACAGCAAACTACGGTAATACCAAACAGGCAAGTGCCTTATTTGAGATTTTGTTCTGCCCTCATGGTACTTTCGTTATATACAACAAATAACTATGTAAAAATAAGAGTTCGTTCATTAAAAATATTTCTAATAAATGGATCTCTGAGAGCTAAAACAAAAAAATATTTTTATCAGTAGAAAACCAGTCAACACTCAACATTTATATTTATTAAAATTAGTTCTATTTCTCTGCATATGGTAAACAGAAATGACATTTCTATGCTTGAGTAATCTTAATTTTTTTTGCTGACAAGTGTTCATATAATTTGAATGATACCTCAAGCTCTTACTGATATGATTTCCTGTTTCTTTTTTCAAGTATTTACTTGCTGATTAAAGCAAATGATTTAAAAAAGTTAACATGTCAACAAGAACATGTTGGTGATAGGTCAAAATACCTCTCCTGGGCATCGAAATTCACTTACATTGCTCTCTTAGGAGAAAGTACCAATAACAAGGTCAAGAAGTCTTGTCCTTTACCTGTTTTCAGAGCCAGACACTGGAAACATGGACAAATTACATAAAGCACAACAAACCAGAGTCAGGGAGCCCTTGGCTAATAGCAAAAGTCTTGTGTGTGGCATCCTTCTTTTTTCATCTACACCATTTACTGGAAGAGTTTACCCGAAGGTGTGAAGGAAACATAAGCTTGTGTTCAGAAGCATCTGTGCCTTTCCAGTTAGACTTACAAGGCCAATTTCATAGTCCCAAGCCAATCAATTGTATCCCTAATTGCAATGTATCATTACACAGTGGATTTACTAAGAACACAGATGATCTAAAAACCTAGGTACAAGGTACTAGAGGACAAAGCTCAGCAGCAGTTGTCTTTCTTTTGTGTTGAATTTTTAGCCCTTTGTTGTCTTCCTCATCGATCAGGAATATTAACAGAACTGATTCAACTGAAATTCTATACAATTCTCTTTGCTTCTCTTGTCACAATTTCTATTCACTACTCTGAACCTCATGGTGGGCACTCTGTGATAAGAGATGAATCTGTTCCTCACCTCCCCACCCCCACAGTAATGAATACCTTGTCAGTGGGAGACAGCAAGGTACTCTTATTATGCCACTGTTAGTCAAAATGAATGACTAGGTAAATCACTAAACTTCCTAGTTTTACTCAATAAAATCAGGCTCGTAACCTGGCTTGCTTACTCCTGAGTTGTTATGATGATCAATGAGAATGTGCAGGGAAACCCTACAAACTCTAAGTATACCATTAAGACAGACATTTATTAAGCTCTGACATGGTATATAAATGTAGCATAATAGTCTTTTCCAGGATGAATTTACTTTTGAGTTTGCTGAGTTTTAAATGCTGGATATTTTCAGGTTAAGCAGTTGTAGAATTTACTGTTCTTGCATGTACTGAAAGCCCAATCCAGTCCTTAGCCTCCTTTTTATTCTCCTGCCTCTGGTGTCTACATCTGGAGTAAGTACCCCCCACTTGTTGGGATGACTTCATTATACTGATCACACAGATAGAGTTTTGCCATTAGAGCAGCATCTGACCATGGGAATTTCATTTGGAAAAATCTGACACAAGTTTTAATCAATCCTAATATTTAGAAACCAATAAGGCCCTGATTTTTAGAAATTAAATAAACAGTATTATAGCTTAGAACAAATATAGGCAAGGAAATTAGTGGTAAATTTTTATTGTATTCAGCCAAAAGCAAATGCTAAAAATGCTAATAAATTGAGTTTAGTTGTATTTAAAATGATTCTTCCAAATACTATTACCTAGTATTCTCTATATTTACAGTTTTCATTATTCAAATGCATTTATATAACTGTATTCTTTTATATAGTAAGTTTAAAAAGTTTTACCTACAAAATAAGCACCCTTTTTCTTCCTGCTTCCTTAATAAACTATTAGAAGTGCAATTAGCTACAATTGGGAACTTTTCCCTCCCTTGTCACTCCACATTGGCTCTAATGGGAGCCTCAAGAACTCTACCAACTAGAAAGGAGAGATCTCTTGATTAAATCTAACATCAATTTCTATACTTAAAGATACAACTTAATCACAGGATAAGTTTTACCTACAATATTGGGTCAATTTGTAAATATTTCCCCACTTCATGAGGAAATAAAGTAGGTAGGACTTTGCCTAATTGTTACCATGACGCCTATCTGAAGGTGGTCATGGAAGGGTGGGGAATGTCTACCAGATGAGTGCCAGAAATTGCACACTGAAGGGCCTTCTAGTTAATTTTTCAACACAGTTCTTAGGGATGATGCTCAGTGTTGCTGTGCTCTCTGTACTGGTGTGAATAAATTATTTTTAAACAGGTAATTTGAATTAATTTGACCTGAAAAGTACAAATGTTATCACTTTTCTAGGGCTAGACATTATAGTTATGAGATCAAACAAAGAAAAGGAGGTACTGTATCAAACCAATCAGGAGTCACTCCTCTTGCCATTCCCATGTCTGCCTAGGAGAGAGACCCCTCCTGTCAGAGATTCCACCCAAAGGGAGTTCATACAAATACAGTGTCTGACAACCACTGCTGTGTAGCTTCCTTGGGGAGACTAAATCATTCTACTCTGCTCAGAGACCTCTATCCATGTCATACATGTTTATTACTCAAAAGAGAAGCTTTCATGGTTGGAAAGCATTATAGATTCGAAGGTAATATTGGGTGCAATTTTATGGCTGTGAAAAGAAAAATGAAGAAAAACATTAAGATTCAGGCATTGAGTAGAAAAAAATACATTTACCCTGGGCTCTCTGAATCGAATCTAATCAGTTCCCAACTTTCTACAGTGAATGCAGGGAGATATAACTTCCATTCAAAGAGCCTGTTAGAAAAAGATTTCTAAATCATTCAACATGTGAGTTTGATATTGAAAAGTTTAGATAATAAGAGATACATGTCCTCAGAGAGAAAAAAGGAATAAGACATCAAGGTAAGAGTGAACCTAGAAAAATATTTTACTAGATACTGAAGACAATTAGACTCATCTCCTACATGGAAAGACTGACAGACAAGTTATATTTATAGCATCCGTGGTCAGTATAACCTCCCTAAATAAATATTATGCAGAATATAAATCTCCCCCAGATTGGAAACTAATGTTCTTTTCAGATGTTTCTATGGGGGAAATGTAGCCTAAATTTTAAACTGCAGATTCATAACTTTTGGGAACCTTACCCATTTTTAAGTTTAGGTTGTTTTGAAATTCCAAATATCCCTTAACAAAAAGTTGACTTCTCTGTAACTCTGCTCTCCCTCACATTTAAAAAATACTACTTATAGACATTCTTAATTTTAAAAAAGAAAAGTTGATTTCCTACTGTAATTTGATACGAATTCAATATCATATACTTGAAATCTCAAGGTTCCTTTCTTACTTTTACTGTATTATTCTCTAGTGTCATTACTCCCTCTAGAGGTAGGAAATATGAATGAACTACCAACAGTAATTCAGTATGCTTTTGAAGTAAATCACAAACACCGTTAAAAAGTAAGTTAACTTTCTCCTTGGGCTAGAGTTCATTTAGAAAAACATTTACTTACTGTAACTTTTACGATAATTTCACAATGTTATTGAAGTACTCAAATCAGCCCACTTAATATTTAATATCAAGGTAATATAGCTTCTTATGAAACTAGTTACAGAACATAATATTTACATATGAGAAAAGTAAGGATTATGGAATCAATGGGCTCAACCTTACCTAGGATTCTAAAATGCAGTTCTGAGTCACAGATGTGAGTAGCAGATATCAGGTTTAATATCAAATTTGTTATAAAGGTGCATGAAGCAAGGGATGGTGCTTTTTCTTGTAACTGGTACAACAAATAGTATTGGAGAGGCTTAATGTTTAGACGCAATGGCTCATAAATGGGTAACAGGAAGCAAGATGTAATTTTATCTTCTAACTCACAGAGTTAGAGCTCAGGCTTGGTAACTTTTATTTATTCTTCTTTTAACACAGAGAATCTCAACTCTGAGAGCACATAACCATCACTTGGGGGTTTTAAAAAAGTGTATGCTTGGGCTTCATCCCAGAAAAGAAATTAGAGAGAATCTTTCCCAGTGGACCAGGGTATCAGTAATTTTAAAAGCTACTTAACTAAAATTATAAAACTGTTAGAAGAAAACACAGGGGAAAATGACAATGAATTTGACAACGATTTCTTGGATATGACATCAAAAGCACAGGCAATACACGGAAAAAAAAAGATCAGTTGAACTTCCTAAAAATCAAAAACTTCTGTAAGGCAAAGAACACTATCAAGAGAGTAAAAAGGCAACCCATGGAACAGGAGAAAATACTGGCAAAGCCTACATCTTATAAGAAATTAATATCTAGAACACATACACATGAAGAGACAGTCAACATCACTACTCACTGGGGAAATGCAAATCAAAACCACAATGTGATACCATTTCATCCACAGCAGTAAGGCTGTTATCAAACAACAACCTCCAGAAAATAACATGTATGAGCAAAAATGTGGAGAAGTTGGTCCCCTTATGAATTGCTGGTGGAATATGAAATGGTTTAGCTGCTATGGAGAACAGTATGGTGATCCTCAAAAAAGTAAACACAGAATTACCTTATGATCTGCCAGTTCTACTTCTGATTATACTCAAAAGAAGTAAAAGCAGGGACTAGAATAAATATTTGTATATCCCATGTTCACAGCAGCATTTTTAGCAACAGCCAAAAGGGTAAAAACCCCAAATGCACATTGATGAATGAACAAACAAAATGTGGATTCTACAGACCATGGAATATTATTTGGCCATAAAAAGAAAGGAAATTCTCATACATGCTCTAACAAGGATGAACATTCAGGAGATTATACTAAGTGAAATAAGTAAGACACAAAAGTACAAATATTGTACGATTCCACTTACATGAGGTACAGAGAGTAGCAAAAATTTTATGAAAACAGAAAGTAGACTGGCGGTTGCCAGGGGCTGGTTGGTGAGGGTGATGCAGAGTTAGTGTTTAACAGGCATAGAGTTTCAATTTGGGAAGAGGAGAAAAAGTTCTCATGGTGGTGATGGTTGTACAAAAATGTGAATGCATTTAATGACACCAAACTGTATGCTTAAAAATGCTTTATGGTAAATTTTATGTATATTTTACCATTATTAAAAAACAAAACCACTCAGGTGATTCTTATTTGCAGGTGAGAACAAGTGTTCCCAAGACTAAACAACATATAAGCCAAGGAGGGGGAAGTATAACAGATTAATGTGAAACTATGTCCAATACAAGAGTAGATCTGGTTTCTGATAGGAGGAAAAGAAAAATCTATAATCTTGGGTGGGGGAGAGCCTTGTCTTGAGATGGTATTTTGTGATAAATAACTGCAGTATATGATGCCTGGGTCAGTGACCCCGGAGCTTACCCACCTTTACCCCTTGAAGTTATCATTGGGGCCAACACAGATTTCCGCAGTGGTTCTCAAAACAGGCTGTACATTACAGTGACCCAGGGAGATTAAAAAAAAAAATGGTTGGATCAATTTCTAGGGGTGGGGGGCTGCATAGTCACACTTTTGTACAAGTGTCCCCAGTAATTCTAAAATGCAGCCAGTTTGACACTCACTAGACTCTGGCCTGTCCTTTATCCTTTTGCATTACTCAAGAATCACCAATACCCAGTAAGACATTTGAGGATCAAAAGTAGTTCATGGAAGACAAACAGACTGGATTATAAATTGTATTAAACTGTGTGCACAAAGAATAAAATAGATTAACAATATAAACTTCTTATAATGACATCAGAATGCAAAAAGATGCAAAAAATAGAGAAATAATAAGTATAAAGAATATAGTGATTGTATAGACTCTGCAAAAAAACTGCTTGACCTAATAAATGAATTTGACAAAACAGAGGGATACAAAGTCAATATCCAGAAATCAAAGGCATTTTTGTATACCAACAATGAAACAGCAGAAGCAGAAATCAGGGAAAAAATCCCATTTGATATAGCAACAAGAAAAATAAAATACCTAGGAATAAACCTAACCAAGGAGGTAAAAGACCTGTATGCAGAAAACTACACAACTCTGAAGAAAGAAATCAAGGAAGACACAAACAAATGGAAACATATACCGTGTTCATGGATTGGAAGAATTAACATCATCAAAATGTCCATACTACCCAAAGCAATTTATAGACTCAATGCAATACCTATTAAAGTACCAATGACATATTTCACAGACATAGAACAAACACTTCAAGAATTTATATGGAACCATAAATGACCCTGAATAGCTGCTGCAATTTTGAGAAAGAAGAGGAAAGTAGGAGGGATCACAATACCTGACACCAAACTGTATTACGATGCCACTGTAATCAAAACAGCCTGGTACTGGCACAAAAACAGGCACATAGACCAATGGAACAGAACAGAGAGCCCAGAAATAAACCCAATTCTCTACGGTCAATTAATATTTGACAAAGGAGGCAGCAACATAAAATGGAGTAAAAGTAGCCTCTTCAACAAGTGGTGTTGGGAGAACTGGACAGCTACGTGCAAAAACTGAAACTTGAGCAACAGCTTACACCATACACAAAAATAAATTCAAGGTACATAAAAGATTTAAATATAAGCCATGAGACCATTAAAGTCCTAGAGGAGAACATAGGCAGGAAAATCTCAGATATTTCATGCGGCAACATTTTTACTGATACGTCCCCTAGAGCAAGGGACATAAAGGAAAGAATAAACAAATGGGATCTCATCAAAATAAAACAGCATTAAAATAAAAAGAGAACCAACCGTATGGAAACATGTACTTGCCAATGATACTTCAGACAAGGGTTTAATCTCCAAAATATATAAAGAACTCACACGACTCCACTCTAAGAAGACAAGCAATCCAATTAAAAGATGGGCAAAGGACTTGAACAGATACTTATCCAGGGAAGACATACAGAGGATCCAGAGACATATGAAAAGATGCCCAGTATAGCTAGCTATCAGAGAGATGCAAATTAAAACCACAATGAGATACCATTTCACACCAGTCAGAATGGCTATCACAAACAAACCAACAAACAAGTGTTGGAGAGGTTGTGGAGAAAAGGGAACCCTATTGCACTGTTGGTGGGACTGCAGGCTGGTGCAGCCACTGTGGAAAACAGTATGGAATTTCCTCAGAAAACTAAAAATGGATCTGCCTTTTGACCTGGCAATACCACTGCTAGGATTATATCTTAGGAACCCTGAAACACCAATCCAAAAGTACCTATGCACCCCAATGTTCACAGCAGCACAATTGACAATAGCCAAGTGTTGGAAGCAACCTAGGTGCCCATCAGTAAATGGATGGATCAAAAAACTATGGTGCATTTACACAATGGAATTCTATGCAGTGGAAAGAAAGAAGGAGCTCCTATACTTTGCAACAGCATGGATGGAACTGGAGAGCATTATGCTAAGCGAAATAAGCCTGGTGGTGAAAGACAGATACCATATGATCTCATCTTTAACAGGAACCTAAAACAACAAAGCAAAGAAACAAGCTAAATATAACCAAAGACAATGAAATTGGGAACAGGCTGACAGTGACCAGAGGGGAGAGGGGAGGGAATTTCGGGGGAAAAGGGTGGGGGGTTTGCAAGAACAATTATAAAGGACTCGTGGACAATAATGGAGGAGGTGGAAACGGGAGGGAGGAGAGGAGGGCTGGGGGTTGGGCTGGGGTGGGGGGAAAGGCAGAAAACTGTACTTGAACAACAATTAAAAATATATTAAAAAAAAAGAATATAATGACTGAACTAAAAAACACAGCAGATGAGGTAGATAATAGAATGTATATACCTGAGGAATGACAAGATTGAGGTAATCTCTCATAAGGAAAAAGGAAACAGAACAACAGAAAATACAGTTGAAGAAGACTAACACCCACAGAAGAGATATTCCAGAAAAAGGAAAAAAAGATAGTAAGGAGAATATAGTTGAACAAATAATAAAGATAAAGATATTTCTCTAGAATAAGATGAAAAAGCTCAGAATGACAGGGCTGGTTCTCCGAGTATCAGACAGGAGAGAAAGGAAAAACCCACACCTAGCAACACTTGTAAAACGTAGAATATGAAAGACAAAAGATTTAACAGATGCATAGCACTAGGCAGTAGGTAGTAAGTACTTATTAAAAAATTCAATGAAAGCATGTAATAAAGACATCGTCAGATCTTTATGAAGCAGTTATTACACTAGATCCAATTCTATTAGGGGAGAAAAGAGCATAATTAAAATAAATGATTATGGTAAGAACCAAATGAGGACATTATAATGTTAGTCAAGTGTCCTATATCCCAAGACAACCTACCTATAGTTCAAACAGATCCTGGCCAAATTAAGTTTTATCTGTCTCTATATTTCTATTTAGGTAACTATTTTCAGCTATACCTGAAATATCTATTCTCAAGGTAGGTTCCAGTAAAGACAGACCTTGGCTAACTCAGGTGTGCACGTATGAACACAACACACTGAATCACTGTTTCAGGACACATTATAGGCCCAGCATGCTGTTTATGTTTATGCATGCCAGGAATGGTGGTAATGAAGAGAACGAAGGAAGTAAGGGTTTAACTGGCAAACACTTCCACTTTTCTAATAACAGTCAGAAAACCAGGGACTGCTCATAAATACTTTCTCAATTAAAGCAATACTCTGTATCCTTTTTTTTAAAACCCATTCTCTGTAACAGTTATTACCAAAGGCTCATAGAAGTTTTTCAGTAATGGCATACCTGGTCAATATCGGCATTTCTTGGAAGAAAATAAACAATATTATTAGTGATCTTCTGGGAAAGTCTGAAAATTTCAAAGGTGGACAACAGTTAAGGAAAAGTGACAAAAACAGTTAATTTCTGATTAAGTTGTTTTCTTGTATCGTAACTCAAATGTATTTTGATGTGTAATAATAAAGCACATGTTTAAACTAAGTAGCTGATTTTGTAAATCAGCTACTCCCTATCACACCTAACTCAGCTGCTCCCTCACACTATCCCTGACAGGTCAGAGGTTAGAAATTAAAGCTATTTTTCATTTATCTTAGTGGCAGACAACTAAGAGTTAGAAAATATACATTCTTTCTCCTCCTGCCATTTCCTAGTTTTTGTATAAACAGAACAGGAAAGCACAATACCACCTCTTCCCAGTAAGAAATAAAGATAAATAACTGTTCATTATAGTTTACACTCTAAATTTTAACTAAGAATTTAGAAACATATTTCCTGTTAGAGTCAAAGAGACGACTCCTCTGGAAAGCAGAGAAAAAGGGACAAATAATATAAATGCTATTCTTTATGAAACAAGGGCTTGCTTCAGTATCTTGGAAGAGTAACTAGAAAAATTTCAAGATACACAGAGAATTAGCACAAGTGTGAGTGGAAGAACAAATAGTCATCCACACTTTAGGAACAGGTCTCCACGAAATTCCCAATTTCCAGACAACAATTCCAAATAATTAATGCTTTCTTGTTCTTGTTTTGCAATTCTAAAAACAGTAGCCAAGGGAAATATCTCTCACATTTGCTATAACTTTTGGAGATCCATTACCAGTTAACTTTTTCATATGTGCTTTTTCTGTAAAAGAAACTAGGATCTAACAGCTGCTATTAGTTCCTCTCTTCCTTACCAATTTCTCTTACACACACACACACACACACACACCCCTTCCTCTCCACAACCACTGTTTGAGAAAACTCTTAGAACTTTCAAAGGATATCCATCAGGAGACATCATTGTCCTAATGTCAAAGGTCTCTGCAGCGGCGTAGTCTGGACCTCCCCAAGGAGGGCTGAGGAACACAACATCGGCTTTTAAATGAGAAGCCAGCAGCAGGAAATCTCCACAGATGAACTCAATCTTGTCTGCTATCCCATAAACTTCTGCATTATTGCGAGCAAGATCAATCTTAACAGGATCAATATCAATGGCAATCACTAAAAAATGGAAACATGAAAGATAAGTCAAATGATACTGATTAGTAGTTACATGGAATAGTTCATCTTCTGATCAGTGTGTCAATTATAAGAATCTTTTTTTTTTTAAAGACAAAGGGAGGTTTGGTCTCACATACTACAGAGAGTTGCCACTAAGTATCTACTGAGAGACAAACAGGTGGCCAGCACTGTGCTTTGTGCAGGGTACAGGTGGAGCAGCAAACACATGGAAAGGTCCCTGACTCTATATTAAGCCTATAAATGCTAAGATTTCAAAAAAGACCAATCTCCTCAAAATCAGGCAACCACCAAAGACAAATTTGACAGCTTCCACAGAAAAGCAAAATAAAACAAACTTTGAAAAATTTCTTTAGCCAACTATTGAAGAAGAAATGTAAAAGTCTGCTGATGATGTTTAATGAGACATTTTAGGTAGAAGGAACAGTTCGACAACCTTATGTTTTCACCAAATGGGCTTTCATTTAATTTACTGCAGTTTCATAATTAGCAATGCAAACATAAATTTAAATTTAGCTTATTCATGTCTTGCAGTAAGTGCATCTGTATATGCAGCAGTGTGTTACTGGCAATATTTTATATTTGGAAGGGCTAAGTGGAACCCTGATGCATACACCACGGTTACCAAGGAAACATAGCTATTTTCCAGACATGGTGGTTTCAAATTTGTTAACACTTTTGAGAAATAATGCACAAAATAAACTTGAACAATAAATATAAGCACCAATTGTATGTTGCAAAATCATGCATTTGCAAATGCTATTTTTGTGTTCTAAATAAAAATTCATATTTATAAGAGAGAAGATAAATATGTCCTTTTCAGCTGTGCAATCTGCTACATGATAGCACAGACAGAGGGAAAGATGCTGATACTATCAAAAATTCAATGAAAAAATGACTTTCAACATTAAATATATTCAGTTAATCTTCATTTTTACGACTTCCCTTGGAAGCTGACTTTGTTTTCAGGCCTGACAGAATGCAAGCACTCAGTGTCCTCACATATAACACAAATGCTGACAAACGTTGGATAACACTATATAGGAATGCACGGTCCAATAATGGGAGCCACGAGCCACATGTGGCTATATTACCTTTAAATTATTAAAATTAAATAATGTTACGAACTTAGCTTCTTAGTCACAAGGCCACATTTCATGCCCTGGCTGGTGTGGCTTAGTGGGTTGAGTGCTGGACTGTGAACCAAAGGGTTGCTGGTTTGATTCCCAGTCAGGGCACAGGCCTGAGTTGTAGACCAGCTTCCCAGTAGGGGGTGCTCAACAGGCAACTACACGTTGATGTTTCTCTCCCTCTCATTCTCCCTCCCTTCCCCCCCTTTAAAAATAAATAAATAAGATCTTATAAAAAAATAAAATGATGTCCAAAGTCATAATAATAATGAGTGGCAAAATTGGGATTCCCTGTCTATTCTTTTCTTCTAGAGCACAGTCTCCCTATTTTAATGTTTTATTTTTCTGTTATGTTTTAATCTTGGCTCCACCAAACTGGAACTGTACACTTTACCCTTTTATTTCTCAGTTATAGGTGAAATGTACATAGTAAAAGATATATTTCACAAGATTGTTGACTAGATGAATTAATAAATATTAAGCACATGCACTAGGATGATAAAAGTGTACACTTCATATATGCTAGCTATTACTATTTTAAATATCTGGCATTAATTATTAAGTGCATATTAAATGTCAGTAAAAACAAGGTGAAGCAAAATGAAGCATTTACTGAATAAATTATACAATTTACTTTTTTTCCTTTGATGGCTTGGCTAATTACCTCTCTTTCCAGTTAAGGCAAACTGAATGGTATTTCCTCCAACTCCACAAAATGCATCCACTACAATGCCGCACATGAAGGACTGACTGACCCGGCCAGCAATGTGTTCAGCAATTTTTTCAGGTGTAACTGAAAACCAGCCCTCTGCGAAGGAGGAGTATTTCTGTTAAATTAAGATGTTCAATTTCAAGAAGCCAAGGCAAGAATAAACATAGCAAACATTACCATATATATACTAAAAACAAACAAAAAAATCCTTTGTTCTCTTTTCAAGACTATAAATAACCTAGTTTTAAAGAAAAGTTCTACAAAGCTTGTTATAAAAAAGAAGTACCATTCCCATTCTCACTTTCCAGGGAAACCAACCACCTTAATTCTGGCCTGATTCTTTTGTGATATATCTTCAATAACTGACTACAATTCTGATTTTTGTGTTTGAAGTATTAACTCCTTACTATCTACTATAGAAAATAAAAAGTTAGCCATTCTAATTGGCTAACTCCCCAAACTCCACTAAGTTTCCCAATTAATTCATTCCTAATGAGGAAGCAAGGAAACTGATTTGTACTGGATACTTTGGAAAAATTCAAACATTTCTAAAGGGCCAGGAAAAGGTAGGAGTTACAGCAAAAGCTGCAAAGCTGTAGGAGTAGCAGAACCAGCGTCATTTTTAGAAATGAGGTCCCATGTCCCATGACTGCCCCAGAGGAAAGAAGGTACTTCCCTCCTTCTTTTGAAATAGAAGAAATTCATGTTTTTAAGAAAAGTGTTTCTCTGATGCACCAATTTTCTTGTTTTTTTTTTTTTTTCCTTACCAAAATGTTAAATGGTTCCTCATTGCTGGAAGAATAAAAACAGTACCTCCTTTTACAAAATTAAAAGTTTTTTTGTTATGTTTATTGATTTTTTTAGGGAGAGAGAAAGGGGGAGAGACAGAAACACTGATGTGAGAGAGAAACATTGATTGACTGCTTCCCATATGTGCTCCAACTGGGAATAGAACCTGCAGTCTAAGTATGTGTCCTGACTAGGAATCAACCCACAAGCTTTTAGTGTACAAGATCCCACTCCAACGAACTGAGTCACCTGGCCAGGGCCAGAATAAAAAGCTTTTATCTACTCTTAATTGTCCTAACAAACTCCTTTGCACTTTTTTCAGTACATAACATTTGTAAATAATTATAAGAGGTTCACAGACCCCTGATATTCCACCAGCGATCAAGATTTCCGGATTTTCATAATTAATACATACCTAATTTCAGTAGATCCCATATGAAAACAAGCATCAACTTGCAGAACTAGGTTAAGTTAGCTATTCAAGGTCAGAACAGGAAACTTGAAAAAAAAATTCAAAGTTCCCAGTGTTAATTCATTAAATTATGAGAAGATGGCGGCGAGGTAGGTGGGAATGGAGCCCAGTTCTCCCTGTGCCCAGCTGGAACACCTAGCCGATCTTCGGAGAACAGAGTGAACAGCCAATGGAATCCCAGCTTATATGAAATTTGGAGGCAAAAAATTGCAGAGGACATTGAAAATGAGTGAGGAGATTGTGCTGGGATGGTAAGGACCCTGGGATCTGCATGGGGACCAAGGCTGCTGCGGACCCCCAGCCTGACACCTGCTGTAGGATATGAGGAGGAGAGTTAGAGCACCAGCTCCCTCCCCTACCAGAGCAGAAAGGACAGCCTGGCACCAGGAGGGACCTGGATGCTGGAAGTCACTGGGGGAATAGAGATGAAGTGGGAGACACACAGAGGTGGTGCACATCTGCTGGGACTATGGGCACGGGCACTGGAGAAATTGGGGTGCCAAGAGACACGTGGAGAGGGGAGGAGGTGGGCTGTATTGGACCCTGACTAGGATAGTCTCCAGACTGGTTGGAAAGTGGGGCTGGGTGAAAAGCCACATGCTAGTTGGGAACTACAGGCAGCTGCTCTATAAGGAACCCTCCAGCAGTGGCTGGTGTGCCCAGAAGGTGATTTCATCTGCGTGCGCCCACAGTGAGTGGCTGAGCAGAGCCACGTGCCCCACTTGTCTGGCACTGCATACCCAGAGTGAGGGGCTGAGCAGAACTGTGCTCCCCACGTGTCTCGGGCTCTGCGCTGGAGACTGACTCATGCTGTGAGCAGCTGAGTGGCTGATTTGAGCCGGGCACCTCATGGAAGACCTGGGACAGAGGCCAGGAAACTGTGAATATTGCCATTCAGACCTAGTCCCCATCCTCTCAGAACCAAAGTAAGGGAGAAAAGCGAAGTCCAGCACCCCTCTTCCTGTGACATCTAGGAAGACCAGCAGAACTTGCTGAACAGCTTTAAAGTCAGTAGAAGGCTTATTATTATTTTTTTATTTATTTTTCTTCTTTTTGGATCCTCTGTCTTTTTTTCCCTTTTTTTCTTCTTCCCCCAAGTGAGACAATAACATGTGGAGTTGGAAAGGGTCCAAAGACAGATCCAAAGGGGGAGCACAAGGTTAACCCCCAAAATTGAGAAACTGAGACAAATGTCACTTTGCTATCCCATAGAAATGTCATTTTATTGTTTATTTGTATTATTTTTTCATTATTTTTACATCTTTTATTTTATTTGCTATCACATTTGCTATCATAGAGCTGGCATTTTATTGTGTATGTATATTATTATTATCTTGTCATTTTTTAAATTATATTTTATTGATTATGCTATTACAGTTGTCCCATTTTCCCCCTTTCATTACCCTCCACCCTGCAAACCCCCTCCCACCCACATTCCCCCCTTTAGTTCATGCCCATGTGTCATAAGTTCTTTAGCTTCTACATTTCCCACACTATTCTTGCCCTCCCCCTGTCTATTTTCTACCTACCATCTATGCTACTTGTTCTATGTACCTTGTCCCCCTCTCTCCTCTTCCCACTCCCCTATTGCTAACCCTCCATGTGATCTCCACTTCTGTGTTTCTGCTCCTGCTGTAGTGGTTTGCTTAGTTGGCTTTTGTTTTAGGTCTGGTTGGTAATACCTGTGAGTTTGCTGTCTTTTTACTGTTCATATTTTTTTATCTTCTTTTTCTTAGATAAGTCCCTTTAACATTTCATATAATAAGGGCTTGGTGATGATGAACTCCTTTAGCTTGACCTTATCTGAGAAGCACTTTATCTTCCCTTCCATTCTAAATGACAGCTTTGCTGGATAGAGCAATCTTGGATATTGGTCTTTGATTTTCATGACTTGGAATACCTCTTTCCAGCCTCTTCTTGCCTGTAAGGTCTCTTTTGAGAAATCCGCTGACAGTCTGATGGGAACTCCTTTGTAGGTGACTGTGCCCTTATCCCTTGCTGCTTCAAGGATTCTCTCCTTCATTTGACTCTTGGGTAATGTAATTATAATGTGCCTTGGTGTGTTCCTCCTCAGGTCCAACTCCTTTGGGACTTTCTGAGCTTCCTGGACTTCCTGGAAGACTATTTCCTTTGTCAGATTGGGGAAGTTCTCCTTTATTATTTGTTCAAATAAGTTTTCCACTGGTTGCTCTTCCTCTCCCCCTTCTGGTACCCCTATAATTTGGATGTTGGGATGTTTAAAGATGACCTGGAGGTTCCTAAGCCTCTCCTCATTTTTGTGAATTCTTGTTTCTTCCTCGTTTTCTGTTTGGTTGTTTCTTTCTTCCTTCTGGTCCACTCCATTGATTTGAGTCCCAGTTTTCCTCTCATCTCTGTTGGTTCCCCATGCATCTTTCTTCATTTCACTTATTGTAGCCTTCATTTCTTCATCTAATTTGTGAGCAAAATCAACTAACTCTGTAAGCATCCTGATCACCAGGGTTTTGAATTGTGCATCTGATAGGTTGGTAATCTCTTCATCGCTTAGATAAATTGGCTCTGGGGCTTTGATTTGTTCTCTGGTTTGAGCCATTTTCATTTCTGGGTTTTTTTTTGGGGGGGGGTCTAGTCGCGGCTGTTATGTAGTGAGGGGTGGAGCCTCAGGTGTTCCCCAGGGCGGGACAGCCCAGTCGCTGGGTAGTAACACTGTCTGAGAGGAGACAATGGCGCTTGCTTTGCTCACTCTCGGATTCCCCTCCCTTTCACTGCTTCCCCTTTGCCTGGATTATCTGCGCGTGAATGTGGGACCACCCAGTCAGCCAGCCGCCTCGTGCGACCTCACTGGTTCTGCACAGTTGCTGCCCCGTGCCCGGGGTCTGCTAGTCACCGTCTGTGCACCTGGGGGCTGCCAGCCGCTGCTGCCTGCATGCCTGGTCCGCACCTCTGCTTTTTCCTGCTGCGACTCCGCCCCTCTTACCGGTCTGGATGAATCGTTGTTGGATTTCCAAACAGTTTGATTTTCTGAGTTCTGGTTGTTTTCTTGTTTCTAAATCTTTGTTCTCCTTAATTTTGGTTGTGAGAAGAGGCACAGTGCGTCTGCCTACGCTTCCATCTTGGCCGGAAGTCTCTTGTCATTATTTTTATCACTTTTATTTTATTAGTATTTTTTTTATTTCTCTTCCTTATGTTTAGTTTTCCTCATTTTATTTCCCTGCTTAACTGCACTGTTTGATGAGTTTTCCTTATTCTCTCTTTATTGTATTTTAATTTTCCTTCATTCACTTCACGCATGTTCCAATAACACACAACTCTTGATCAGGTACTTTCTATTCTGGTTGTCTAAATCATGTATTTCTTGTCATATTATTGTTGTTCCAGTACTATTGTAAATAATTGTGGTTCCATACAAGTGTACACATTACACAGCAACCTTCCATGATCTTAGCCCACTTCACTTTAATCCTGAGCATTTGTATAATTGTGGTCAACTCTATTCTCTCTCACACTGCAACTACTTTCTAAAATTTAATCTCACTATATCTCATCATCTAACCTTTCACAAGCGCTCTGTTTTCTGGGTTCAGTTCACAATCCTCCTCCCCTCTAACAAGAATCTTATCTTTCACCTTTTATGAAAAGTAGCTAGTTGAATGAAATATCACAGTTAATCTTATAGTTATCCAAAGAATCGCCTTACCACTTCTCTACTTGCTGGTACTTTAAATCTCATAAAATACTGTTTTGCTGTCTTAATCCATCTTGCCTAACCCCTGCCACTGATCACATACAAGAATAGGTGGGAGATGCGAACATCATTACACCTGCTGGATGAGAAAAGCCACCAACAAAGGAACAACCAAAAGGTAAAAACCCAAGTACAACAAGAAAGTCCACACAAACAGAATAAAGGACAAACCTAGGGCATCCAGACAAGGAGATCAGAGACTATAACACTGAATCTCATAGAATTCCTACCACTGAAGTTCACCCTACAAAGACAGCTAGCAAAATGAAACATCAGGAAGCACAGAAAGAAACAAAAAGAATTATCTAAAATGGGGAGACTAAAAAAGAACATGCAATCAAAAGGAATGGAAGACTCCCCACTAAAAGAGCTAAATGCAATGGAGGTAAGGAAACTATTAGATACAGAATTCAAATTAATGGTAATAAAGATGCTGAAGGAACTTACCCAAAACTACAAGGAACTGAGTGAGAATTATATCAGCATGAAAAAGGAAAGAGAAACTATAAACAAAAACCAGGAAGAAATGAACAATAAAATCTCAGAAATAAAAAATACATTAGCAGAAATTACAAACAGGCTAGATGAAGCAGAGGACCGGATCAGTGAGCTGAAGGACAAGGTAGAAAAAAATACCAAGATAGCGCAAGAAAAGGAAAAGAGACTCGGAAAAATGAAGAGATGGTAAGGGAGCTGCAAGACAACATAAAACATAACAATATCCATATAATAGGGATACCAGGAGTAGAAGAAGAACAAGGGATAGAAAACCTATTTGAAAAAGTAATGATGGAAAACTTCCCTAATTTGATGAAAGAAAAAGTCACACAAATCCAGGAAACACAGAGTCCCAATCAAGAGGAACTCAAAGAGGGCTACTTCAAGATACATCATAATTAAAATGGCAAAATTCCAAGACAAAGAGAGAATCTTAAAGGCATGAAGGGAGAAACAGGAAGTAACATACAAGGGAACCCCAATAAGGCTAGCAGCTGACATCTTAATGGAAATGCTCCAAGCCAAAATAGATGGCAAGAAATATTCCAAGTAATGAAAGGCAGAAGCCTGTAACCAAGATTACTCTACCCAGCAAGGCTCTCAATTAAAATGGAAGGCCAAATAAGGAGCTTCCCAGACAAAGGAAGTCTAAAAGAATACACCTCCACCAAACCAGCTCTCCAAGACATGCTAAAGGAACTGCTTTAAGTAAAGGAAGGAAAAGTGTGAGAGAGAGGGGAACACAGGTATGAAAAAATGGCAATGAATAAGTACCTATCAATAGTAACCTTAAATGTAAATGGATTAAATGTTCCAATCAAAAGACAAAGAGTAGCCTAATGGATAAGAAAGTATGACCCACACATATGCTGCCTACAAGAGACCCACCTCAGGATGAAAGACCTACACAGACTGAAAGTGAAGGTCTGGAAACAAATTTTGTAAGCAAACAGACAGGAAAAAAAAGCTGGGGTAGCAATACTCATGTCAGACAAAATAGACTTCAAAAAAAGGGCCATAAAGAGAGACCCAGAAGGTCACTTCATAATATTCAAGGGAAGAATCCATCAAGGCACAAACATTGTGAATATATATGCACCCAACATAGGAGCACCCAAATACATCAAGAAAATCTCGGAGAATTTCAAGGAAGATATTGACAACAACATAATTATAGTAGAGAATTTTATCACCCCATTGACAAAAGTGGATAGATTTTTCCAAACAAACTATCAACAAAGATAGTGCAGCCCTGAAAAACATCCTAGATCAAATGAACTTAACGGATACACGCAGTGCCTTTCGTCCAAAGAAGCAAAATACACATTCTTTTCAAATGCACATGGAACATTTTCAAAGATAGATCACATGATAGGTCACAAAACAAGCATCAAGGAATTCAAAGAAAACTGAAATCATATCAAGAATTTTCTCTGACCACAAGGGACTGAAGCTAGAAACCTACCTGAAGGAAAAAAACTCAAAAACACTCAAACTCATGGAGATTGAATAGCATGCTATTAAACAATGAAAGGGTCAAGAATGAGATCAAGGAGGAAATCAAAAATTTTCTGGAAACAAATGAAAATGAACTCACAACAACCTCAAACTTATGGGATGAAGCAAAGGCAGTCCTGAGAGGGAAGTTCATAGTGATATAGGCCTACCTAAAAAAAATAGAAACATTTCAAATAAATGACCAAACCCTACACCTACAAGAACTTGAAGAACAACAACAAAGACAGCCAAGAGCAAGTAGAAGGAAGGAAATAACCAAGATCAGAGCAGAATTAAATGACATAGAGACTAAAAGCACAAATCTAAGGATCAATGAATCCACGATCTGGTTCCTTGAAAAGATAAACAAAATTGACAAGCCTTTATACAGACTCATCAAGAAAAAAGGAGAGAGGAACCAAATAAACACAATCAGAAGTGAAAGAGGAGAAATTACAACTGACACCACAGAAATACAAAGGATTGTAAGAAATTACTATGAAGAACTGTATGCCAAGAAATTTGAAAACCTAGGTGAAATGGACAAATTTCTAGAAAAAATATAATCTTCCAAAACTCAATGAAAAAGAAGCAGAAAGCCTGAACACACCAATAACAGCTGATGAAATTGAAATAATAATAAAAAACCTTCAGACACACAAAAGCCCTGGACTGGATGGTTTCAAAGAATTTTACAAAGCATTTAAGGAAGAGCTAACCCTTATCCTCCACAGACCATGCCAAAAGATCCAAGAAGACGGAAGACCCCCAAACTCTTTTTATGAAGCCAGCATCATCCTAATACCAAAACCAGATAAAGACACAACAAAGGAAGAAATCTTCAGGCCAATATTGCTGATGCATACAGATGCTAAAGTACTCAACAAAATATTGGAAAACTGCATCCAGCAATAAAATTAAAAAGACCATACACCATGACCAGGTGGGATTCATCCCAGGGAAGCTAGGATGGTACAATATTCGCAAATCAATAAATGTAATACATCACATAAACAAAAGCAAAGACAAAAATTGCATGATCATATCAATAGATGAAGAAAAAGCATTTGAAAAGGTACAGAACCAATTTATGATTAAAACACTCAGGAAAGTGGGAATAGAGGGAGTATTCCTCAACATAATAAAGGCCATATATGGGAGACCTACAGCCAACATCATATTCAAATGGGGAGAAACTAAAAACTTTCCCACTAAGATCAAGAACAAGACAAGGTTGTCTTCTTTCACCACTTCTATTCAACATAGTATTGGAAGTCCTAGCCACAACAATCAAACAATAAAAAAAAATGCATCCAAATTGCAAAAGAGGAAACAAAACCGTCATTGTTTGCAGATGACATGATAGTATACACAAAAAAGCCTATTGACTCAGCCAAAAAACTGCTTGACCCAATAAATGAATTTGGCAAAACAGCCAGATACAAAGTCAATATCCAGAAATCAAAGGCATTTTTGTATACCAACAATGAAACAGCAGAATCAGAAATAAGGGAAAAAAATCCCATTTGATATAGCAACAAGAAAAATAAAATACCTAGAAATAAACCTAATTAAGGAGGTAAAAGACCTGTATGCAGAAAACTACACAACACTGAAAAAAGAAATTAAGGAAGACACAAAGAAATGGAAACATATCGTCTTCATGGATCAGAAGAATTAAAATCATTAAAATGTACATACTACCCTAAGCAATTTATAGATTCAATGCAATATCTATTCAAGTACCAATGGCATATTTCACAGATATAGAACAAACACTTCAAAAATGTATATGGAACCATAAATGACCCTGAATAGTGCAGCAATTTTGAGAAAGAAGAACAAAGTAGGAGGGATCACAATACCTGATACCAAACTGTATTACAAGGCCACTGTAATCAAAACAGCCTGGTACTGGCATAAAAACAGGCACAGGGACCTATGGAACAGAACAGAGAGCCTAGAAATAAACGCAAGTCTCTACGCTCCAACTAATTTTCAACAAAGGGGGCAGCAGCATAAAATGGAGCAAAAATAGCCTCTTCAACAAATAGTGTTGGGAGAGCTGGACAGCTACATGCAAAAAAATGAAACTCGAGCACCAACTTACACCATACACAAAAATAAATTCAAGGTGGATAAAAGATTTAAATATAAGTCATGACTCCCTTAAAGTCCTAGAAGTTCTCACATAGGCAGGAAAATCTCAGATATCCCACGCAGCAGTATTTCCACTGATGTTTCCCCTATAGCACAGGACATAAAGGAAAGAATAAACAAATGTGATATCATCAAAACAAAAAGGTTTTGCACAGCTAAAGAAAACAGCATTAAAATGAAAAGAGAACAAACCGTATGGGAAAATATATTTGCCAATGAAACCTCAGACAAGGGTTTGATCTCCAAAATATATAAAGAACTCACATGACTTCACTCTAAGAAGACAAGAAATCCAATTAAAAAAATGGGCAAAGGACTTGAACAGACCCTTATCCAAGGAGGACATACAGAGAGTCCAGAGACATATGAGAAGATGCTCAATATCGCTAGCTATCAGAGAGATGCAACTTAAAACCACAATGAGATACTACTTCCCACCATTGAGAATGGTCATCATAAACAAAGCAACAAACAACAAGTTTTGGAGAGGTTGTGGAGAAAAGGGAACCCTAGCGCACTGTTGGTGGGATTGCAGAAGGCTGCAACCACTTTGGAAAACAGTATGGAATTTTCTCAGAAAACTAAAAATGGATCTGCCTTTTGACCTGGCAATTCCACAGCGAGGGTTATAGTCTAAGAACCCTGAAACACCAGTCCAAAAGAACCTATGCACCCCAATGTTCATAGCAGCACAATTTACAACAGCCAAGTGTTGGAAGCAACCTAGGTGCCCATCAGTAAATGAATGGATCAAGAAACTATGGTACATTTACACAATGGAATTCTATGCAGCAGAAAGAAAGAAGGAGCTCCTACCTTTTGCAACAGCATGGATGGAACTGGAGAGCATTATGCTAAGTGAAATAAGCCAGGCGGTTAAAGACAGATACCATATGATCTCACCTTTAACAGGAACCTAATCAACAAAATAAACAAGCAAGCAAAGTATAGCCAAAGATATTGAAAATGAGAACAGGCTGACAGTGAGCAGAGGGGAGGAGAGAGGGTATAATGGGGGAAAAGGGTGAAGGGTTTATAGGAAAAGACAATAACAAGGGGATGGGGTGAAGACAAGGGAGGGATTTTGGGGAGAAAAAACAGAAAATTGTACTTGAACAATAACAAATGTTAAAAAAATAAAAATATATAAAAATAAAAATGGACTTCCAGCCAAGATGGAGGCATAGGTGGACACACTGTGTGTCCTCTCACAACCAAAATTAAGGACAACAAAAATTTAGAAACAAAAAAAAAACAACCAGAACACATAGAAAATTGAATTGTACAGAAGCCAGACGACGATTCACCCAGACTGGTAAGAGGGGTGGAGTTGGTGGCTGGCAGAGAGAGATTTTGGCAGGAAAAACCAGTGGCTAGTGGTCCCAGATGTGCAGGCAGCAGTTAGCAGACCCTGGGAACAGAGAGGCAATGAGTAGACCCAGTGAGGCATGCAAGCAGGCTGACTGTGGTCACTCATTTGTGCGCAAATAAACCAGGTGAAATCGGGCAGCGAGGCAGACTATGCAACCCTGGGCCCCAGCCCTGGGAAAAACTAACAGTACCAATTGAAAACACGTGTGGGGGTTGAGGTGCCTGGAGAGACTCCCAGCCTCACACAGGGGACTGAAATCACAGAGAGAGCAGAGCAAGCACCATTGTTCCCTCTCGGACCCTGCCCCCACATAAAACGCCACAACTCTGCAACTGGGTTGCCCCATCCTGGTGAACACCTAAGGCTCCGCCCCTCAGTAAGAAAGAGGCCTGACCAGAGCAAAAGAAAAAAGAAAAAAAAATGGCTGAAAAGAATGAACAAATCAAATCACCAGAGCCAATACTTTTAAGTGATTAAGAGATAGCCAACCTGTCAGATGAACAGTTCAAAGCATTGGTGATCAGGATGCTCACAGAATTGGTTGATTTTGGTCACAAGTTAGATGAAAAAATGAAGGCTACGGTAAGTGAAATGAAGGAAATGCACAGGGAACCAATAGTGATGGGAAGGAAACTGGGACTCAAATCAACAGTATGGACCAGGAGGAAGAACAAAACAACCAAATAGAAAAGAATGAAGAAATAAGAATTCAAAAAATGAGGAGAGGCTTAGGAACCTCCAGGACATCTTTAAACATTCCAACATCCGAATTATAGGGGTACCAGAAGGGGAAGAAGAAGAGCAACAAGTGGAAAACTTACTTGAACAAATAATAAAGGAGAACTCCCCCAATCTGGCAAAGGAAATAGACTTCCAGGAAGTCCAGGAAGCTAAGAGAGTCCCAAAGAAGTTGGACCCAAGGAGGAATACACCAAGGCACATCACCATTACATTAGCCAATATTAAAATGAAGGAGAGAATTCTAGAAGCAGCTAGAGATAAGGGGACAGTTACCTAGGAAGGAGTTCCCATTAGACTGTCAGGTGATTTCTCAAGAGACCTTGCAGGCAAGAAGGGGCTGAAAAGAAGTATTCCAAGTCATGAAAGTCAAGGACCTACATCCAACATTGCTCTATCCAGCAAAGCTTTTATTTAGAATGGAAGGGCAGAGTGCTTCTCAGATAAGGTCAAGTTAAAGGAGTTCATCATCACCAAGCCCTTATTATATGAAATGTTAAAGGGACTTACCTAAGAAAAGATAAAAAATATGAACAGTAAAAAGTCAGCAAACTTACAGGTATTAACAACCACACATAAAACAAAAGCAAACTAAGCAAACACTTAGAACAGGAACAGAACCACAGAAATGGAGATCACATGGAGGGTTAGCAACAGGGGAGTGGGAGGAGGAAAGAGGGGGAAAAGGTACAGAGAATAAGTAGCATAGACAGCAGAGAAAAATAGACAGGGGGAGGGCAAGAATAATATGGGGAATGTAGAAGCTAAAGAACTTATGACACATGGACATGAACTAAAGGAATGTGGGTGGGAGGGGTTGTGCATGTTAGAGGAGAATGAAGGGGGGAAATCGGGCAATTGTAATAACATAATCAATAAAATACATTAAAAATATTCATTAAATTACATTATTTCTGCACAAGATATTTCTTCATCTGATGTTGTTTTTTATAGCTTGGTTGAATAATCTATGAATTCGTTTTGCTATCTATCCCAAGAAGCTGCAAATACAGATTAATCCCGAGTCTGAAGTTTTAAGAACACATATATACCGAAATTGAGGATGTTACAGATATTAACTGGTTATTATTCTTTGGAAAATGTCAAAGTGCTGAAAGATAAAAAAGGCTGAGAACTATTCCAGATTAAAGAAAACCAAAGAAACATGAAACTAAATGTATCACATGATCCTATACTAGCGGGGAAAAATGGTATAAAGGACATGATTAGCATAATTGATAAAACTAGATTTCTAATATACTACAGATTATAATATTGCAACACTGTTAAATTTACAATTTTACCACTGTTACATAAAAATATCCTCATTTCTGGAAAATACACAGTAAAGTTTTAAGTAAAAGGTAAGGGCAACTGGTGCAGGAACACTCATACATAGAATGATAAAGCACATGTAGCAAAATGTTAAGAAACAGCTAAGTCCGGGCAAAGAGGATATGAAAATTTTTCTACATTTGAAATTATTTCAAAATAAAGTTAAAAATTACTTATATACACTTTTTACCTGTGTCCAGTTTAATCCCATCATCAAAACGGGAGAAGAGCCTGTACCTCTGGGCCCAATATTTTGCCAGCTTAGGAACCGCAGCTATCTCAGGAGGCAGACCAATTACCCTTTTGTTCTGTTTTTTCTTCTTCTTCTTTTTAATTTCAGCTACAATAAAAGAATATAAAGAGTATGGATGCACACTATAAAAAAAGGAAATCACAGGTGAATTTATATAATAGTGTAGCTACATCAAATAATTATAATTTGGGATCAAACTCCAGAATATGTGCGCAACGACACACTTGGAGAAGCAGGAAGGCATAACTGAAACACTGCTGACTTTAGATTACAGACTCTAGTTTGCTATTTACTGGCTCCCCAAACTTGGAAAAGCAATCTAGGCTCTCTGAGCTCCAATATTTAATTTCTTAAAAGGAATAAATGGCTGAGTAGTATTTTTATCTATTTACTTTAGAAGACATGTACTATTACAGGTATAAAGGTTAGTACTTCTGTTAGGTAAGACAGTGCTTTCATTGGCAAATTCAGCAATCCAAACATTTCCCTTCCTTTCTTTAAAATAAAATTTCCTAAGGACTGATTAAGCTTTCTCAGCCACCCATAATTTTGCCGTGTATAATGAGCACCTTTTATAATGCCTACATTTTTGAGGGAAAAAAAAGGATGCACATTATACATGGGCATAATGACTCCACACCATGAGCATAATAATCCCGTGTATAATGCTCACCAAAACACAGGTGTGCATTATACACGGCAAAATATGGTACATCCATCCTCTGAACCTAGCCATGACCTAGAACTCATAGTGCTCTGAGAAATTCAAATAGAGGTCACTAGCCCCTTTCAATATAAAAATATCTCATTCATTCAGAGACTGTCTGTTTCTTAAACAATTTTTATTAGTTTGGTTATTTGGCTTCATTGCTGAGGAGATTAGAAGATGACAGTATTATTATAGCTAAATATAATAACAAAAAATGATGTTGACAAATAAAGCTCTATCAGATTTAAACAGTCTTCAAAAATGGGACCATGTCTTAATATGATTATATGATCATTACAAATAGCTAAAGGGATCATCAACAGCAAAGTGCAGCAAGTTTCTCGAGAGATTAAACACTCAAGAGATGAAACACTAACATTAGTGTTTCAACACTAACATTCCGAGTGAACAACCCTTATTGTGCAAGACCATCCTGTACACAATTGAGCGTTAAGTAACCCAAAGGACTAAATGTCAAAATTCCCCAGGTCATTCTAACAACCAACACCTCCCAAATGCCCCAGATGGTGGTATCATCCCAGGTGAGAACTGCCAATATTGTGACAAGTGGTGATTAGGGAAACAGGGGAAGGAGGGAAGATGGGATTTAGGAATCAGACAACTTGGTACTGACTGCTGGCTATGCCACTTACTGACTGTGTGACCTCAGGCAAATTTCTTAATTTCTCTGAACTTTACTTTTACTGTACATATTTTTAGAATAGAGCTAATTCCATCTACCTCTTTGGGCTACTGTACAGATTAAATGAGAATAAGGCATGTAAGAGCATTTCAGAAATCTGCAAGTGTGCCAGGAATACCAGTTGTACATAAAAAATTGTACAATAACAAATAGTTGCTTAATTAAAAAATTTAACTACCTTAAGTATGCTCTTTAGAAAATCAAGAAAGTATATGATATAGATATCATAGGTCTATAACATGCACACACACACAAAGAAAAAACTATAAAGATCCAAATGAAGTATTTTCCTTAATATGAAATTAAGAAAAACCAAAACAGGGGTCACTAGCTCCATTCAATAGAAAAAGATCTCATTCATTCTTAAGAAATAAATCATCATAATAGATATAATTATTTCATTAGGCAAGTCTGAAATAACTCATCTATAAAACTGAACATTATTTCAAACAAAATTTCTTACAAAAGCTACAAGTCCCACTGAATTATTTTTAAACTATAAAAGAACATTTGCTAAAAATAAATTCAAATAATACAAAAGAGCATAAAGTGAAAATGCTACTGTTCTCCACTCATTATAGTTAACTACTGTAAATACTTCTTTATGTCAATGTACCATCCAAAAACAAATTATCACTACCCACAACTACTACAATAAATAAATAAATAAGATGATCAAAATGAACACCAGGACAATACTAAACTTCAATAGGTATAAAACGGTCTGGCCACCTTTAGCTCATGAGACAGAGTGTAGTGGCAAAACTGATCTTAGTTGCACAGAGGGAGGTACTCAGACAGTTTTGTCATTCGCTTTATCTTTGATTTTATCATGCTTGTTCAGCCAAGAGGGAATTGCACTCTGGGAGCCAAATCCTAGCCCTTAGCTATTACTTAATATGCCTTCTCTCAACTTAAAAATAAGTAGCAGTGACTCCTTAGGTGTAGATGACTTGTAAGTGAAAACTAGAGAAAACCATTTTAAAAATGTACTTGTCTAAATCCACAATCAAGTTGGAGCATATTTAGTCTTACCTTCAGTTTCTACCTGGAGAGAGTCTGGTATATCCTGAGCAACACAATCTTCCTTATCTGTAATGGCTGCTACTGTGCTGTCCCCTTCATTTTTTTCTGTTTCAAGTTCACCAGCTAAAGATATGGCATGACACTGCTCAGGTTCTGGGTTGCTCAATTCCAGTGGCTTATCCCCTTTGGTAACAGACATTTCTTGTTCTTCTGAATCACTGCTTGTGCAAATGTCTTCTTGCACATTGTTGTGAGAAATTGACTCCTGTGATGCCTCTGCATCCACTGGTTCATTAACCCATTTTAGAAACTTTTCGACCTGAAATTTAAGATGTTATAAGTATTAACCAATTCCAATTACACAGAATATTCCTACTTGCTTTACAATTTGTGACTTGACTGACAAGTTACATCACAATTCTTAACTCTGATAAGTACACTGTATCATACAAACTAATGTGAGCAAATCCAAGCTAATTGCAATTTCTTGTCTGGACATACCATGACCTTATTAAAGACTTCCTTAAAAGGAAGAAAATATCAGATTACACTCAAGACTATGACCTTCCTGTTATCAATTAATACTAAGAGGATAAAGCTAAACTCTTCCAGTAGCTCATAATGTCTTCTAACAATATAACTGTACTTTGTGCTAGGACCACTAACAAATGTACCTGCCTATTGTTGTCATTAATTTTAATTTTTCAAAATTATATAGAGCTTTCTGCAAGGCCCAGGCTATTATCTACATTAAATGATAGTACCAAAGAGGAACTCTAAAAAGATTTTGTGCCAATCTGTCTATAAGAATAAAAGCACTGCTATTTTGGAAAGAATGTGAGCTGCCTTTCAATGAAGCAGTGGAGTCAGTAAAATGATTCCTAAAACCTAGGTTTCTTCTATTAAATGTTTACAAGGCTCAAGGTCTGAAGATATATACTTCCTTGCTATTTTCATACCAGATCTTGATGTTCCTAAAAGGTAGGAAACTAGAACAAGAGTGGTAGGTAGAAGATGGGCAAGGACAACCACCCATATTCTTCCTCTGGGGGGACTGTGCCTATATATCCATCAGATATCTAAGGACACAGCCACATTTATTTTTTAACTTGGTAATACTTAGCATTTATGTTTCTGCTCTTCATCTACAGATGGATATATGGGGATTCTCATATCTAAAACATTATAAAAAGTCCTACAGTATTGATTGAACTGATATTGGAAATCTGTCCCAGATATAACTAGGGTCAATAAAATATTCAAGTATCACCAGCAACCATACAATCTGAAATACAGTAAAAATGAGACTAGCTATACATTTGTAGTATATTTTGGAAGAATACTGAAGTTGAGAAGGGTAATGTCCACTAGGGGAAAGACAAAGTCCTCAGGAGGTCCGAGATTTTGTTCTGTTGACTGAAAAGAGCTGCTGGGGATGTGGCTGCCACAAGGTTCTGCTCACTGACAGGTGCTTTTCTTTTTCTACAATGGATAAGAATCACTCATCACAACCAAGTGAAAGCAATTTTAATTACTTTTGTTTACCAGGTAGTTGGACAACAAGTACAGCAAAGTCCAAGAGAGGGGATATGATTAATTAACAATGTGAATCACCAAATTCTCCTTGAGTCTCATGTCATTAGGATGAACTTGTTAGTGCAAAGTTTAATCAATTACCTTTAGATGATCTCAAAATTATGGACTACAATAAAAGTAGTATCAGACATTGGATTTCCAGGATCCTACTTAGCCTAAAACAGGAGCCATTTCCATTGTTGTTACCATACACCTAAGGCAATTTTACTCATTTATCTTCCTAGACTCTACTAATTTGTAGCTTTCAAAATACCCCCTTTTCATATTATCCTCAACATAATCTTTTTCAAATGTAGTTCACACAGTATATACCTTTAGGAAGCAAGTGGAAAAGAATCTTAGGTGCCCTTATGTCTGGTAGAAACAGGGTTCTCTTTTGAAAACAAGAACTTTAAGGAGCCAAGCTCACAACATGAAATTCTACCTGTAAAAATAAAACAAATACATACCTTATTCAAAGCTTTACTTTTTTTGAAACATGTTTTTTCTGTGTCTTCAGTAAAGAAAATATGTTTGTTTTTCATATTTGTTTGTCTTCTCATGTCCAAGAACTTTGACTTATACTTCATATTCTTCTGTAGGTACGTGATCCGCCTATGACTGAAATTTGAAATTCCACCATATCTGTGACCAAATCAAATGAAGTTTACTCAAATCTTAAGTTCTAGGAGTTTGTTTCTTCATATGAAAAGAAAATAAACCTAATGATTTTTACTATTTTTCTATTAGCAGCCACTATTTCAATTTCACTTTTCTAAATTAGGAAATTATGAAATAAAGTTCAAAATGCAGTTTAAAGTTTAGCTTGAATGTAAATTCTCCAGTAGATGTGAAACACCAAAGTTGGGAATATCAACATATATATAATATAGAGCGGAAAGTAGAAGTTACATAGTATACATGTAATTAAGAAATAGCAAAAAAATATAACACCACTGTAGTTGGTGAGGTGATGCCAAAGCTCTTTAACACATATCTGGATATGTTTGAATTATCGTAAAGTGGTCACTAAATTCCCAACCCAAATCAATCTGAACTCACCAAAGATGCAAACCCCCATTAACATAAATAAAGAACATCTTTTGATCTAACCATCTACATTTTTCAGTCCTAAAATGAATACACGTACTATCAAACTATTAGACAAAGTGTAATATATAATTTAGCACTTATAAACTCAACAGTTTGGTTTTTAAATGCCAGGTATTATCTTCTAGCTGTATTCAAAACTTCTTTGTAAAAAGTACATGTTATTCTTCCCTTTTAGGTAGAATTTTGTGCTCTAAATAGAGGAGAAATAATCCAAGGCAAGAGAATAAATCTCTATGAGTGTATATCAGCAAGAGCTACCCAAACAGTTTCTCAATCAAATTACATGTGAGTAAAAATAAATTCTGCCAGGAATTTAAACATGGCAATACCAGGAAAACTCTTTATGTTACTAATCTTTATGATATTTAGCCTGAAATAATAATAATAATAATAATAATAATAATTATTATTATTATTATTATTAGTTTTTCAACCCAGGCATGTGCCCTGACTGGGAATCAAACCAGCGACCCTTTGGTTTGCAGGTCTGTGCTCAATCCACTGAGCTACACCAGCCAGGGCTTCTGCTTCTTTATTTTAAAAGTAGTTACATTTTCCTCGTTGTTTATGTATATCTATTCTAGTAGTAGTTTCCAGTTTTTGTCACTTGAAGAAATTCAATTTCTTAAAATCAGAAGTATTTTTTTAATTTAAAAAAGTCATAGTTTTTTCCTTCTTTTTTATTTTTTAATATATTTTTTATATTTTTAATTTTAATTGCTGTTCAAGTACAGTTTTCTGCCTTTTACTCCCATCCCAGCTGACCCCCTAGCCCTCCCCTAGTCTGAAATTATATGAACTACAACTGCTTTGAAATATCATAAGTGAGAGATAACAATTAGTTATTATGTATAACTATTAGCTATATAATATTAGTTATACTATTCTATACTAGTTATATATTGTAACATATAATATACTAGTTATATATAACTGTATAACTATATATAACTATATAATAACCATTAGTTATTAGTTATTTACAGTATTATAATTATGAGCGTGTATTTCTGAACTAATTTGGATTCAATTTGCATCAACCTACGTCCTTTCCTTGCTGACTTCACAATGTGTAGGAACCCATCAAAATTTCAGAACTAACACAATATGTCTCAATCATTAGAAACATCAAAGACCAAACATCTTGGTTTAAATCACTCATACAAATTGTCATAAATGGTAGGTCTTTATGCCTTAACTACTCAGTTCAGTGTTCATGTCATAGATAAAAAACTATTCAGTTTCCTTATATTTAATGCTTGGGCATTTAATCCAAGAATGCCAATACTTTCTGTACACAAAAGTTCATAGCAACTTTATTTGTAATAGCAAAATACCTCACAAAATCCAAACGTCCTTCTGTAGATAATGGTTGAACAAACTATGGTACATTCATACAATGGTGTACTATTCAGAAATAAGAAGAAATGAACCAATAGTACATGCAATATATATGTCCTGGGGGTACCTCAAACACATAAGCTTAAATCTTAGGAAACAACCTAGATGTACATACAGGATAAACAATCAAGCACAGGGCCCTACTGAAAGGATTAGGTATATGTGTTGATAAGGCAGGCTATTGAGGGTAGTACACTGATGAAGCAAAGAAGCAAGCTTTAGACTATGTACAGTGATTCCATTTTTGTATTTTATAAAAAGGAAATAAGGTGTGTATATGTACATAGTCTTAAAAACACATGACTTCTGGCCAAGATGGAGGCATAGGTAGACACACCGTGCCTCCTCTCACAACCAAAATTAAGGACAACAAAAATATAGAACAAAAAAACCCCAACCAGAACAGATACAAAATTGAATTGTACAGAAGTCCGACAACGATTCACCCAGACCAGTAAGAGGGGTGGAGTCAGCAGCCAGTGGAGAGGCGCCTCGGCAGGAAAAGGCAGTAGCTGGTGGTCCCGGGTGCACAGGCAGTGGTTACCAAGCGCGGGGAGGCAACAAGCACACCAAGCAAGGCGCACAAGGAGAATGACTGCGGTCACACATTCGAGCGCAGATAAACCAGGTGAAAATGAGCAGCAAGACAGACTGCACAACGCAGGGCCCCAGAGCCGGGAAATAAAGCCTAAAAGCACCAACTGAAAACACTTGTGAGGGTTGAGGTGCTGGGCCAGAATCCCAGCCTCACAGGAGAGTTTGTTGGAGAGACCCACAGGGTCCTAGAATAAACACAAGCCCACTCACACGGAAATCAGTACCAGAAGGGCCCAATTTGCTTGGGGAAAGCGGTGGAAGGGACTGGAATCTGAGAGGGAGTGGAGCAAGACTCATTGTTCCCTCTCAGACCCTGCCCCCACATACAGCATCACAACCCAGTGACTGGGTTGCCCCGCCCTGGTGAACACCTAAGGCTCCGCACCTCACTACGTAACAGCCACAACCAGACCCCCCACCCCCCCCAAAAAAAAACACCCCAAAATGGCTCAAATGGGAGAACAGATCAAAGCCCCAGAGCTAATTTGCCTAAGCGATCAAGAGATAGCTAACCTATCAAATGCACAGCTCAGAGGACTGGTAGCCAACCTATCAGATGCACAGTTCAAAGCACTGGTGATTAGGAAGCTCACAGAATTGGTTGATTTTGGTTGCAAATTAGATGAACAAATGAAGGCTACAATAAGTGAAATGAAGGAAAATGAACATGGAACAAATAGTGATGGGAGGAAAACTGGGACTCAAATCAATGGAGTGGACCAGAAGGAAGAAAGAAACAACCAAACAAAAAACAAGGAAGAAACAAGAATTCAACAAAATGAGGAGAGGCTTAGAAATCTCCAGGACATCTTCCAACATCCCAACATCCGAATTATAGGGGTACCAGAAGGGGAAGAAGAAGAGCAACCAGTGGAAAACTTATTTGAACAAATAATAAAGGAGAACTTCCCCAATCTGGCAAAGGAAATAGACTTCCAGGAAGTCCAGGAAGCTCAGAGTCCCAAAGAAGTTGGACCTTATCAAGGAGGAATACACCAAGGCACATCATAATTACATTAGCCAAGATTAAAATGAAGGAGAGAATCCTAGAAGCAGCAAGGGATAAGGGGACAGTCACCTACAAAGGAGTTCCCATCAGACTGTCAGCTGATTTCTCAAAAGAGACCTTACAGGCAAGAAGGGGCTGGAAAGAAGTATTCCAAGTCATGAAAGTCAAGGACCTACATCCAAGATTGCTCTATCTAGCAAAACTGTCATTTAGAATGGAAGGGAAGATAAAGCGCTTCTCAGATAAGGTCAAGTTAAAGGACTTCATCATCACCAAGCCCTTATTATATGAAATATTAAAGGGACTTATATAAGAAGATAAAAAATAGGACAGTAAAAAGACAAAAAACTCACAGATATTAACAACCACACCTAAAACAAAAGCCAACTAAGCAAACCACTACAACAGGAGCAGAAACACAGAAATGGAGATCACATGGAGGGTTATCAACAGGAGAGTGGGAGGAGGAGAGGGGGGGAAGGTACAGAGAATAAGTAGCATAGACGGTGGGTAGAAAATAGACAGGGGGAGGGTAAGAATAGTGTGAGAAATGTAGAAGCTAAAGAACTTATGACACATGGACATGAACTAAAGGAGGGAATGTGGGTGAGAGGGGATGTGCAGGGTGGAGGAGAATGATAGGGGAGAAATGGGACAACTGTAATAGCATAAGCAATAAAATATAATTAAAAATTTAAAAAATCACACATGAAAAATTAGGAAGGATATATGTCATATATTGCTTATCTCTGGGTAATGAGTTGAAGGAAAGATACACTCTTTACTTGTTACTTCTGTTTTGTTTTTAGTTTCACTACTTTTATTGTAAAAAAGAAAAATGGTTACTGGAGATTCGAACTTTTCATGGCATGTCTGCTAAACACTTCAGAAATACAAAGAATTACGTGAGACACTAGGTGAAGAGACAACCATGCTTAGAATCTCAAAGGCTGGCCTTGAACTCATTCTCTTCAGGAAATAATGTGATTGTGACTAAGTCAAGACCTGTAAGCTGCAGTTGCTTTACTATAAATTGAAATAACAACATCGGATTGCTATGAACTACAACTCAGTAAATATATGTGAATATATCAAATGTATGGTGATTATCTTCATAATTCTTACTAATCAGAGAGGTTAGTGTCTTAACTGAAATATCTCAAAGGCTATAAAATACATACCCATTATTAGCTATCTGAATATCAGAGAGCTTTAAGGCAGCTGAAATGGTTAAGATTTAAGGATAACAGCACTTATGTATAATTACTTTTGTCCTGAGCCATGCTTGAATCCTAGAAGGGATCCACTGTCATCAAAGTCTGAATATGGGTTTTCATCGAGGTCCAGTTCATGGCTAAACAAATAAACAAATGGTGACAAGACATTATCTCCAGAACCCACATGTTCAGGTAAATATCAAAAGTATATATAGTCAACTTATGTAAGCTTTTCCATCACAATAATCAGCCATAGTCCACAAACCCAGGAAGAACAGGATTTTCCAAATGAGATAAAGTACCAAGCAGCGTTTGGAACACAGTAACAAGCACCAAAATCTTAAATCCTGTTTAGTAATTATCTCTATTCCTGAAAATTATAGAAATATGCATCTACCCATTCTCCTCTGAAAAAAGCATCAGTTAAAAGCTTCAGCCTCAAACCAATCTCCTAGAATGATACCTCTAGAGGTTTTTCAGAAAAATAAACAAGGAAACACTTGAAAAATATCAACTTAACCCCCCAAAATTACAAAAGAAAATACATACTGTTAAGAAGAATAAGGTTATGATACAAATGATACTAAGTAACCCAGGATTCTCTATCTATTGGGGATAATTCTAATATTCCCTACTACCTGGGAAACAGTAACAAGTAAATGGAAATGGCGAGAGATTATTCTTGCAAATAAAATTATGCCCACTAAACACTTACAGTGGACCTATTAGGTAAAATATAAGTACACAGTGTGCCTTCAGGTACTGACAAGAACTAATGGAGGAGGTAACTTGCAATGTCTACCATGTAGAAGGAACACTGGAGAGTCATGCTTTTATATACTAAGATACTGAGCCTCTGAAGCTTGCTTACTGTTTTTCTTTAAGCTATATGGAACAAAGAAGTGTTAAATAAAGCACTGTATATCCTGTCATAGAAATGAAATGTGTCTACCTCACATCCAATTTCTGTAATGTCCATCCTTTTCTTGTAATTTACAGCATCAGCATTTGACCACATCTTACCTTACATCATTCTCTACTTGTTCAATTACGTGTACCAATGACACACTAGAAAGAGTACTGTCTCTGAAAGAGTTGGACTGGGCTCTAGCTTTAAAGCTGCCATTACTGCTACATACCTCTGGGCAAGGTATTTATCTTTGTTTTGTCTTAGTACTCCTATTGATACGATGAAAGAACTAGAGTTGATGTATCTGAGATGTCTTAAAAATCCTGTGATTATTCCCAGACTTTTGGAAAAAAAATTGGAACTTCCTTGAGAAAGAGACTGTACCTACTTATATAGTACTAGTTGATAGCTGCTAAGTATCTGATATATTAGATGCTAGTACCAGTCTTCCCAATGATTTCACAAAAAGACTTCAGTTCCATTTTATAGATAAGAAATTGTGCCAGAATTGAAGAGGCAGAGTTGGGTTTTGACCATTCTCCAAAGCCCAGGGCCTTGTTTCTTCTCCTCATGGGATTAGCAGTAATACATCCATCAGATATCTAAGGACACAGCCACATTTATTTATTTCCTCGGTAATACTTAGCATTTATGTTTCTGCTCTTCATCTACAGATGGATATATGGGGATTCTCATATCTAAAACATTATAAGAAGTCCTATAGTACTGATTGAACTGATATTGGAAATCTGTGTACTCAGTAACAGGCACTTTATAACTACTCACTCATGGTCAAAGTGCTTATGCCAACACATTCTAAAGAGTAAGGTAACCTGCAACTTGCCTCCTCTTGAGTTTGCTTGGCCTATGTTCTGGTGGATCTTCTTCACTGTCGTCTCCATCCACACTGTTGGGATGTGGTCTTTCTTTGATTGTGTTTGCTTTTGAAGACTCCTGTGAATCTAAAGAGGCAGTTATTACTGTGGATTTTCATCTCTGGTTAGACAACTCTTCTGCCATTTGCAAAGGCAATCAAAATATTTCAGTGCCTTTCCTGCAATGAATGGTATGTGTACACAAGACAAAGTGCCAGACCACATCTATCTGTTCTGTGTATCTACAGGCAGAACCGGAGCACAAAAAAGTTGGAGCCATGTCTATTAATGTTTAAAAGTTTCCATGATTTAGCTACTTAAAAAGTGAATTCACTTCATATACGAATAAGAATGAGAAGAAAGTCCCTACATGCCAGACTTTTCCAGTACCAAACATCAAGGATGCCAATATAAAATACATGTTAGTGGGCTTCAGGAAAAACTTGAAAGTTCTAAAAATTTCCTCATCTCTCATTTTCCTGGTGCCATCAGTTGGTAGTACCCTTTTCCCAAGCAAGAGCATTCTTATCTAGCCTATTCTTCCTTTTCTTAACACACTTCTTACTGGCTTTCTTTAGTCTTGACAGTGGCACCAGTCTGCATGACAATGAATTTTTTTTTAATCACTTAGGCAGGAGTCAACCAAGTTCTTATCTTGGGTATTTTATGAGAATCCTGAAATCAACCCTTCCAGTTATAAATGAATATAATTTCCTGTTTAGATTTGCTTTATAGCAAAACTTCACTTGTTTCAACTGAATTCCAGCTATGGCTCTCATTCAGATTTGCCCAATGTCAAAGGTGCTCTCAACCCCTTTCTTACATGCCTCCTATAAACTAATTTGTTCCAGAGAAGCTTGGACATTCCAAAATCAGTCTAAATTAGATTTCTGATTTAATTAGGAATTTCCAAGTTTTAATTTATTGGCCACCAAAGTACAAAATGAAGGAATGATACTTTGGAGAACTCTGTGCAAATATTCTTTTTTATTTATATAAAAGGGTAATAAACAACTTGTGATATAAAAATAAGATTGATTGAATAATTTCATTATACTATAAAATGTAGTTGGCATTATTTAACTCTACCATAAAGGATTAGTGTTAGTTATTTTGCTAAATAGATTCATTTAGTTAAACTGTTACTTAGAATAAATCTTGGTCAATCTTACCTTTAGCCAATTGGTTTGCGCTTGTATTCCCAGACAAGTTGCTTTCTTTGGTTCCTTTACCATGAGGTTCACTTTGGCCAGAAGCAGGGCATTCTTTTCTGTTGTTAACCTCAGTTAGCCACTGATGTCCATCAGAACTTACAAATGAATCTAACTGGCTCTCTTCTACTTTGCCTGAATTCAGCTTTATGTTCCTAATTCCATCAAGTACTTCATTATGATCTTTATCACTTGAACTAGAGCTTTCACTACCAACTGATGAAGGTGGAAATGATTTTAAGTCTGCTTTCATGCAATTTTCATCTTTCTCATTGGCAACGTCTGTTTTAGACCCACAAATATTTGTATCACAACTTTGTGAGTCATCAAAAGTCCAACCCTGAGCTTCCCAATACTGAAATTGTTCTAAATAATACCAATAAAGTTGACTATAGTGTTGTTCCCATTCTGCCTTGGTATCAGGAATGTTCCAAGGTTCAGAACATAGTGTTTGATCTGAATGTTTTTCTTGCCAGCTTTGCCACAATAGTCCTCCACCATATTCATTCCAGTACTTTTCCCATTTCTCTGTAATTTCTAGCTTTGGAGACAATGTATTTTCAACAGAAAGATTTTTAGTTTCAATGTCTTTTTTGGATTGAAGTTTACATGTTCTGGTGTTCTCATACTGTTCAACTGAAGATGGATCATCTGAAGCCAAAATGTCCTCTTCTTCACAGTCTTGTCTCAAAGATTCTTTAATAATCTCATCTAAGTGCTTCTTTTGATGTTTTTTCTTTTTCTTTTTTATTTTAACTTTATTCCTAGTATTCATAGACACCTACATAAGATAAATAACTTGAATATAAAATCCACTTCATAAACTAAAAGAGAAAGTAGAACCCAAGTCTACTTTGACATTAAATTAAACAAAATACCCTCAATCCTCCTCCACCACCCTGGGTTTTCAGTTACACAAACAAGTGAATCTTGCTACCTAATTTTCCAAGAGCAGAAAAAAATCACATGTGGAATACATCACAACTTACAGTTTCGGTTGATTTATAAAAATGTACATTAGAAAAGAGATGGAACACTCTAATTAATAAATGCATTATTTAACCCCAAATGCAAATGATTTGGGGTTAAATAATCCCATGCGATTTTACAAAGAAAACCAATAGAAATAACGAAAGTTAATACTTACTTCAAAATTCTTATGTGCAGACATCCCACCAAACTGAAGTGGCAGTCCCATACTTCTCATGAGTTCAGCCTCAGAATCAAGTTCACTTTCATCTAGGCCTATTCTTTTGCTATCACATGATTCTTTAGTAGTGTGAGAATTATCACTTTCTTCCTCATCTGTAGCTTGGTCTCCTACAGATAGCATTTGTTAGCTTAGTTTGAGAAAAAAATTTGGATGCAGGTTTTATCATCATTTTAAGGAAGAAACACCTGAGACCCAGAGTTATTACATGATTTACCCCAAGTAAAGGTGTACAAATGTTACAGTTTTTAAGGATGGAAGACAAAGGGAATGTATGGTAATCTGGATTAGTAAAAAAATGGCCAACTAAGAATCAAGAGACAAGTTGTAGTCTGGCTCTACCTGCCATTATCCATCCAGCTGCTGATACAACTTACACAGACTGACCATCTCTTCTATGCTGTGCATTGTGCAAAAAGTACCGAGAATGTAAGAAGAAACACAGTACAGTAACCATAAGGCAAATGTTTACATTTTAACATTCCTTATCTGCAATATTTCTAGATTGGTGTATTTTACATGGTGACATGTGGAGTTATTTTAGACGCAGGTAATAAGAGAGGTGAGAGCATGACTTCGAGCCCCTCCCAGGTATTCTAATCACAACTAGATTTATACCCTGGAACTCTAAGGGAGAGTTGGTTTAATAAAAGGGCTCTGCTATTAAATGTCTGAAATCCACTGAACTGGAAGATCCTTTCAAGTGCCCGAATTCTAGTTCTTATAGAAAACCTGTTTTATTATAACAAAACAAGTTTTACTTTATCCTAATATGGTTATCTAAGTGGATCAGACTACTAATTGGACAGATGTCATTCGAATGCTCTATTAACTGTTTAAATGAGAGATAAAAATCACTTTATGTATCAGCATACTCAATTAGGACTGAGCTGCCCTCCAGATAAATGATTTTAGGCAACAGATAAGTGAGTCTTACACAGAAAAAAACCAACACTGAAAAGAGAAAGAGAAATCTTGTATGTGCAAATTCTACTATAAGAAAAAAGGAACAAAGATATCTATCTAAATAATGAAGGGGATTCCATTCACCACTGCATTCAATGAACTTATAAAAGCTCAGGAGAGAGCAAAATAGGAAAAATGAAACAACTAAGTATTATGTTCCTTTCATGGTATACATACTTTAGAGTCTGTTGTAGTCCAGTATCGAAATAAAATTTATTTGTACTAAATAACACTGAAAAACAAACCATTTCATGCAGTATGCAAGTAAAGAAACAGTGATTTGTTTAACCATTATGAAAATTAAAGGATTTTCAAGGGTAATATGACACCCTACTTGTGCTGGTTTGAGCCCACAACTTATGCTGCAGTTTTCCCTGTGTGCAAAGAAACATGCAGGATGCGTGTGGAAAGGACAGGGAAATGTGGGAGAGACCAAGATGGTTTTCAGGTAGCTGGGCAAAGGTCAAAGTATAGAACAAATCCTATTTGTTATTTGGGAAAGTTAACCCAGATTGTGGCCCTTTAACTTTAGGCAAGACTATGTTGTTCACTTGGAATTTACCCTTAATCATTTATTTATATAGTTGTTAAAGTAATTAAATAAGGAGGCCCTTAGATGAGATAGCTCTAATGCCTTAGAAGCCAACCCAAACAAATCAAAACCTAAGCCAGAGTCAATGCACTTGAACGAGAGAAAATGAAATATAAGAACCACCAATCACAAACAGCCAACTAAGCTTTCCCAATTAAGGCGACAGCTTTATGGCCAATCAAATAATTTCTTTGTTTTGCTTCTAAAGCTTCTCCATGAAAATACCCCTCCCAGTTCCTGTCAGTGGAGTTATCCTAATCATCTTTGGCTTGGTACCGCCCAATCCGAATCATTGTATGCTCAAATAAATTCTTGAAATATTTTAATGTGGCTCTGTATAGCTTTTAACACCCAATAAAATTTTGCAGAAAAAACTGTATGTTTTCTACTTTTTCAAAGCCTCAATTTTCAGGTTGCTTTTATCTAATGGTGACAACTCAGGAAGGAATGCTACATGAGGTAAAGGAGGCTACTACTTCAAGTCCACACAGGAGCTTGCTATAGGAAAAAAAAAAAAAAGATCTGCTTTGATAAGAATTCTAGAACCATGTTATAATAGAAAAGAAGGACTATCTACCATTACAAATTTTTTTTTGCCATGTAATATTTTATGCTAAGCAATTAGTACAGTAATATAACAAATTATAATACAAAATTATGGTTAATTTTAGCAAAAAAAAAGGTTATATAGCTTTATACTATATTACCTGCGTTGTTGCCATTGCCTTTAACATAGTAGCCTTTTAATCCCAAACTGCATAATTTTCGATCCCTGTGAAGCAAATTAAACAGTCAATATTGAAAAAAAAATTAAATTATAAATTTAGAGGAAAAAAGTTCAATGCAGCATAAATTAATTAATAATAAGGCTAAGGAACAGAAAAGCAATCTATTAATACATTTTTCCTCATCTGTAACACAGAAGTAGTAACACATATCTCTGGGGTTGTTTTAAGGATTGACAGTAGCTGTAAAACATTTAGTATACACCTCATGGGAAGCATGGGTAATTGTAACTACTAATTATTAAAATTAAGTGGTATTCTGGATATTGGGGAAAGAATCTAATCCCCCTTATGCTACACTAAAACAATAAAATGCTGTCTAAATTTGCTGTACAAGGGAAGCACAACAGTGGAAAAATTTATCTGACACATATATGAAATCCACATGCAAACCCTAGGCCATATGCAAATAGGCCAAATTATTGACTTCATAGTAGACAAGATATTCATGGTACAAGCAAATCTTGTTTTGGAGACTAATATAAAATGAAGTTCTTATTTAAATATTTTATCACACTGAAAAATAAGTCTGAAAAAAACCAGTCTTAATGACTTTTGAAACAATAAATTTTTCCTTTATCTACTAAGACTGGAAATTACATAAACAAAATAAACCTAACAGAATACTTTAAAAAGCAGAAGAGGAGGAATTTTGCTATTATCATTTTAGCAGTAAATTCTGCTGTAATAAAGTCCATCATATCTGCCATATAATAAGGCCATCTGCAAGTAATAGCTGATACTACTTTTCAATGGAGGCACAATAAATTCAACAAAATGAAATTTTTGTATTTCACACCCTGTTTATTTTTTGATACTTTATAAAACATAAAACAGGCAGTAAGTAACTCACAGTGGGAGAGTGAAAAGAGGGGAGGGGGTCCTGGCTGGTGTGGCTCAGTGGATCGAGCACAGGCCTTCGAACCAAAGGGTTGCCAGTTCATTCCCAGTCAGGGCACATGCCTGGGTTGTGGGGCAGGTCCCCAGTAGGGGATGCTCAAGAGGCAACCACACATTGATGTTTCTCTCCCTATCTCTCTCCCTTCCCCCCTCTAAAAATAAATAAATAAAATCTTAAAAAAAAAAAAGAGGGGAGAGAATGAGGCGCAAATGTGCTTGGGTAGTATGCCGCATGCCCACTGGCCAGTCCCCACGAACATAGACACTGGTGGGGTGGGTGGAGCTTTAGCTAAAGTGGACATTAATGATGTGCTTCCCAGCACCCAAGGATATGGTGCACCAAGGTGTCCAGTGGAGGAAAGGGCCAAGAAGGTTGCGAGATTGGTTACACGGAGGAAATAAGTAACATGTTGAAGATAATGATAGCCAAGATTTTCCTACACACACATTTACGTATGTATGTATGTATGTATACATCAGGTCTTCCAATAACATTCAAAGTCATTTCATTTATTTTATTATAATGTTGATGCAATGCCACAGGACCTTAAATTTTGTTTATATTAATTAACCTAAGGGAAAATTGGTTTCACTATACTTCGTCTGCTTATGTTGAACCTATTAACATTAAGTGAGGACTTACTGTATGTACTGACTAACTCTGTCTGCTGAGAGGGCTTGGAAGCAACAAAAAACCCAGGAGTAATGAGCACAATAAGCAACTGGGTCTTGGTTTCTAAACACTATTCTCCACTAAAAGGAACCTGGGTACCTTGGAAAATGGCAATCCTAAACTGGAGCATGGACTGTAAAAGATATGTCTGGGTCATCTTATTGTGCCAGAAGGTTAGGAGGAGCTCAAAAAATGCCAGGGATACATCAAAAGAATACAGGAACCATCTGAAGGGGCCCCCACCAGCCAAATCTGAGACAATAATGGTAGTAACAGAATATAACCTATAATAGATTACTAAGCCAGAGTGCATGTTAATATAAATAAAAGAATAAATGAATACATGAGGAGAGAGGGAAAGTGCTCCATATAGAATGCTAACTAATAAATGTAGAAGGAATGATGGAGACAAAGAATCACTCTTTGGCAACCTTTAGAGGCAGTGGATTCAGGTGGGAACAGGGCACTGATATAACACTGGAATACCCCCTTACAAAGTATGGATCCTAATTCATAGAGACAGCACCATCATTGTGACTTTACAGTGGAAAAACCTGGGAGACAGCAACATGATGACAAAATGGAAGTCAACAGCACCAGTGGTGGGATGAGTCCACAGAAAAGTACCTCATGAAGTGAAGCTGAGCACAGCACGGGATAATTTCTGGGGCATTCTTGCCAAGAAAGCATCGGCCTGGTTCTGTTCCTGTTGACTTTACTTACTATAAAGTAAGGTCATTCTACAGAAGGTAAGGCCTGAACTGTTTAAACTGATGAAGACATGATGGGGAGGAAACAGAGTGAGGAATTTTTCCAGACTGGAAGAGAATGACAAGACATAACTAAATATAACAGGTCCCTATGTGGAATCCTGGATTGCAAAGGAAAGAGAAACACTGATAGAAAAGTTGGGAAATTTGAATTTGAATCAACTATAGCAGTCATGTAGGAGAATATACTCATTTGGGGGAAATACACAATGAAGTGTTTAGTACTAATGAAGAATCATGTCTTCAGCTTGTTCTCAGCACTAATGATGGTGCGTGGGTATGTGTGTATTTGTTATGGAGAGGGAGAGATGGAGCACATGCACTTAAGAGTTGGTGAATCTGGGTGAAGGGGATATGGGAGTTTTTGACTAATTTTTCAAATTATTTCAAAATTAATTATTAAAAAAATGAATAATTAAAGCCTGTTATTTACAGCACAAGCAACTTTCTACCACTCCATCATTTTAGCATGTTCTGGTCTAGGCTTTGTATGTAAACACACACAATTTTTACATAATTGTAATCACACTGTAGGTATTTTTTATTTTATTTTACTTTCTTAAAATATATTTTATTGATTATGCTATTACAGTTGTCCCATTTCTCCCCTCTTCATTCCCCTCCACCCTGCACACCCCCTCCCACCCACATTCCCATTTAGTTCATGTCCATGTGTCATAAGTTCTTTAGCTTCTACATTTCCCACACTATTCTTACCCTCCCCCTGTCTATTTTCTACCTACCACCTATGCTACTTATTCTCTGTACCTTTCTCCCCTCTCTCCTCCTCCCACCCCGCTGTTGCTAACCCTCCATATGATCTCCATTTCTGTGTTTCTCTTCTTGTTCTATTGTTTGCTTAGTTTGCTTTTGCTTTTGTTTTAGGTGTTTTGCTTTAGGCTTTTGTTACTAACTGTGAGTTTGCTGTCTTTTTACTGCTCATATTTCTTCTTTTTCTTAGATAAGACCCCTTAACATTTCATATAATAAGGGCTTGGTGATGATGAACTCCTTTAACTTGACCTTACCTGAGAAGCACTTTATCTTCCCTTCCATTCTAAATGACAGTTTTGCTAGACAGAGCAATCTTGAATGTAGGTCCTTGCCCTTCATGACTTGGAATACTTCTTTCCAGCCCCTTCTTGCCTGTAAGGTCTCTTTTGAGAAATCCGCTGACAGTCTGATGGGAACTCCTTTGTAGGTGACTGTGCCCTTATCCCTTGCTGCTTCTAGAATTCTCTCCTTCATTTTAATCTTGGCTAATGTAATTATGATGTGCCTTGGTGTATTCCTCCTTGGGTCCAACTTCTTTGGGACTCTCTGAGCTTACTGGACTTCCTGGAAGTTTCTTTCCTTTGCCAGATTAGAGAAGTTCTCCTTTATTGTTTGTTCAAATAAGTTTTCCATTTGTTGCTCTTCCCCTTCCCCTTCTGGTACCCCTATAATTTAGATGTTGGAACGTTGAAAGATGCCCTGGAGGTTCTTAAGCCTCTCCTCATTTTTTTGAATTCTTGTTACTTCATTCTTTTCTGTTTGGTTGTTTCTTTCTTCCTTCTGGTCCACTCCATTGATTTGAGTCCCAGTTTTCTTCCCATCACTATTGGTTCCCTGTGCATTTTCCTTCATTTCACTTAGCGTAGCCTTCATTTGTTCATCTAATTTGTGAGTAAAATCAACCAATTCTGTGAGCATCCTGATCACCAGTGTTTTGAACTGTGCATCTGATAGGCTGGTTATCTCTTGGTCGCTTAGATGTAGTGGCTCTGGGGCTTTGATCTGTTCTTCCACTTGAGCCATATTATTTTTTGGTGGGGGGTCTGGTTGCACCTGTTATGTAGTGAGGGGTGGAGCCTTACGTGTTCACCAGGGTGGGGCAACCCAGTTGCTGGGTTGTGATGCTGTATATGGGGGAGGGGTCTGAGAGGGAACAATGGTGCTTGCTCTGCACTCTCTCTAGGATTTCAGTTCCTTCAGCTGCTTCCCACAAGCACATCAGGGTGATTCCCGGGTGGGTGGGCTTGTGTACATTCTAGAACCCTGTGGGTCTCTCTAACAAACTCTCCTGTGAGGCTGGGAGTCTCTCCCGCTGCCTCAACCCCCACAGGTGTTTTTGATCGTTGTTTGAGGTTCTATTTTCCCACGCTGGGGCCCTGGGTTGTATGGTCTGTCTCACTCCCCAGTTTCGCCTGGTTTATCTGCCCACAAACGTGTGACCACCCAGTCAGCCATCTACCTTGAGGGCCTCACTGGGTCTCCCCGCACCTGGAGTCTGTCAGCTGCTGCCTTGAGTGCCCAAGGTCCACAAGCCACCGCTCTTTTCCCTCCGAGCCCTCTCTGCCCGACCCCTCCTATTGGTCTGGATGAATGTGTCTATTTTAACTTCTCGGTTGTCCAACTTCTGTACAGTTCAATTTTCTGTCAGTTCTGTTTTTTTTTGTTGTTTTTAAATTTTTGTTGTCCTTATTTTGGTTGTGCGAGGAGGCACAGTGTGTCTACCTACGTTTCCATCTTGGCCGGAAGTTCGGAATTTTGTATTTTAATATGGTAACAAGGATTTTTTCCATGTTATTACAGTCACTGTAATGTTTATTTTTAGAGCCTGATAACACTAATTATGTCTTCTCCATATAAATAATGTATAGAAAATTGAATGTGTAGATGAAACAGAATGATACTCCAATAATAAAGTTTATAAGACAGTATGTTATTATAGTGTCCTCAGAAAATAAGAGTTAATTCTATTTCCTGTCTTTGAGGGGAGATCTACAAAATATCTTATTTAGTACAAGAATCAACTCAATTATTGAGAAGTTACTTGGTTCCCATGATAATGCTCATTTTTTATATTTTCTGCTACAAGGTACTGATCTTTCAGTTTAATAATATATTTTAGAATTTTGTCAACAATCAAATCTGTTTTTAGATTTTTAAAACAGATCTTTTCCATACCTTAAGAGTCAAGGTTACACTTATAAGCGTCTGAACTTCCGGCATGTCTCCCATTCCCAAGTACTTCTCAATGACTATTGGCAAACAATTCAAGATCCTATCTCCAAGTTCTTTTTGTTCGAAACAATTATAATTAATTTGACCATAAAATGATCTAAATGAAAAAGCTATTCTTTTCTCTTTACTTATTTTGAATTTAAAATGTAGTTTCTAAAAGTGAAGTAGAGCTTCCAGGTTTTAAGAAGATGTATGAAATTAACTGTAATGAAAAGAATGCATGTTTTATTTCAAGAATACTAAATTCAATGTATTTGGTGATTTATATAATTAATAACTGTGTTTTAACATTGCTTTAATTGAAATACAAGTCGCAAGTTTCTACAGGTACAGCATGAGAATTTTTTAAACTTTTTATATTTTATAACTTATATTCATCCCTTTGTTTTTCTTTTTGGAAAGGAGGCTTCATGAAGAGAGCACCAAGACTCCAAAGGCTATAGGCTAAGAAATTGGTATCATATGCAATCTGACTCTTCTTTTTTGCCCTTTTTTGTCAGGTGCTCTTTTCTGGTGAACTCCTTGGCCCTGCCCACAGTGCCAGCTTGCACGCTTTCTGGAGAATGGGCAAGCCTATGAGGTCAGGTCAGGTCCAGAGGAAGGAGCAAAAAAACATATCTTCATGGGTCAGAAGTGAAAAAGGTGTCCAAGGTTATTACTAGTATTCCTAAGGGTACTGATAATCTGAGGCATAAATATTAGCAACAAGACCCTGGCCAGGTAGCTCAGCTGGCTAAACCATCATCCCTATACATCAAGGTTGCAACGTTCAATCCCCAGTCAGGGAACATACAAGAATCATCCAATGAGTGCATAAATAAATAGATTTTTTTCTCTCTCTCACTCTAAAAACCATTTTAAAAAAAGACTAGCAACAAGAGAGAAGATGTTAGCTCTTAAATTTTTACGAAAACTGTTTCCAACTTAGGGCAACTTTCAATAATATCCAAGAGCATTCATCCCTGGGAAAGATATATTTCTGAGGCTTGGTATTTGAAGAAGTTCCTGTTATACTTCCTAAGTGTCCTCTATAAAGTAGTTTTTAAGTTTCATCAGTGTAACACATGCCATAGAGCAAAATGATTCTCAGTGAGTATCTGGACCTGGCACACTGTAAGAACTAAAGAAACCTTAACTACCGACTGATAAAACTGGAGACCAGACCTGCATTGTAGTGACCACACTAATGCTGCTCCCTTAATAGTACTGATGAAGCATCATTACCCCTTTGACTACAACAATCATCACTACCATGCCTGAGTCATCCTTTTTACAATAGTACCTGATACACGGGTGGCTGAAATACATGCTGAATAAATGATTCTTGGAAATTTCTGAAGTACAGGTAGCAACTTCTCTACTGCAAAGTGACTGTGGGTTAGTTTCAAGTAGAAAAGGGAAAAATAAGTCCTAAACATATCAAATGATTTTGTTGTTCTGTATATAAAAAACAGAGACCACCAGATAGTGTGACATTGATAAGAGGTAAATACAGGCTCTTCAGTTTTCAGAATAGTTCTCTATCTCAACTAAAATGCATTATGTTAAAGTATTTTAACAAGTCACCAGTGTTCTAGTGACTTTAGACCACTTAAATACCTCAGTCAGAAAAATTCAATAAAATGATGTGTTCTAGACGAATTAGTGGGATGGGGAAAGGCTATTAAGTCACACAAACCTACACTTACCTGGCTGTGTAATTTTTTTTTTAGGCCATTACTGAGACTCAGTTTTCTGTTCAATAAAGTAAGGATAACAAGACATACCTCAGGGGGTTGCTGGAATGCTTAAATGGGGGGGGGCGTGAAGTGCAAAAACAATAAGTAATCAATTCAGTAGGTTTACAAAAATATTCTCATTTTTAGTGGATATATTTCAGACCTCATTTTGCTTGATGTTGTAGCAGCTTTCCAATGTACTCCTTCCTTCAAAGGTTTGGAGATAGTATACTTGAATTTGTCTTCTACATCTTTTTCAGTTAATACATCTGTTAATCTTTTAAAAAAAGGTTGGAATTCTTCAAGAACAGGGGAACTCAAGAGTTAAAGATTTTAGCTTTAGTTATTATAGTCGACAGGCTTGAGTGATTAATGCATGTGGAAAGCTTTTTCCAGGAACTGGATGTGATCTATGAGACTCCAGGGGGTCCACAAGTAATCAAGATGTTTTCTGAGCCACTCCGTTCCAGGGAGGCCTGCAGTTACAGAACTGTTGATCAACAGATAAAGAAGTACTAGGAAAATCACCACTGGACTGCAGCTCATACCTAATTAACCTTTTTCCAAATCCCTTACCTACCCTTTCTTCTCCTTATAAGGTCGGCTAGAAATGAGATGTTAAGATGGTTTTTGAGGGTGGACAACCTTCTGTCTTTTCAGATCACTAGCTATCTGATTCAAGTGCCCATAAAGATTCAATCCTTGTCTCTACTTACTGGCTCTGGTAATTAGAGGAAACATGAACACCAACTTTTCTGGTTTCAACTCTCTCGCAGCCCAGTACTAAATCAATGGCTTCAATTATCATCTATACTAGAATGGCTCAAGTTTTTAAGATGAGCCTAGGCATCACAGAGCTTCACCAATATATCTAACAACCTATAATATCTGCCCTCACCTATCATAAGTACTTGAAAATCAAAACTACAAAATTGATTATCTTCTCATTGCTGTCCCAAAATAAAAACTCATGTCTCTCCAGTAATCCCTATCTCACTGAAAGGCATCAATATAAGCCAGAAACCAGGGAGTTACCCTTGACCTAATTCTCCTCTTACCTATCCTTTATCTTTCCTTCATTCCCTCACATCCAATCTAATTCCTTAAACTCAACAGTTTCTCTCCTATATTTCCTCCTGTCTCCATTTCCACTGCTACCACCAGAATCTGTTGCCTGGAAAATGGTTACGTGGGTCTCCTCCTCTCAACCACCCCCCAGGCTGCTGCTGTAGTCATCTGGTTGGAGCATGGTCCTTATATGCCGAAGGTGCAGGTTCATTCCTCTGTCAGGGTACATATAAGAATCAACCAATGAATACATGAATGGGGTGGAATGGCAGGTCAATGTTTCTCTCCCCCCACCCTTCCTCTCCCTCTCTAAAATTGATAGGGGAACTCGAGAGTTAAAGATTTTAGCCTTAGCTGACAGGCTTAAGTGCTTAATACACATGGAAAGCTGTTGTTCCAAGAACTGGAATGCATGGCCATGACTCTAGGAGGTTGAGAACCAATTCTACCTTTGTGCCCCAGGAAGGCCAAGTGATGGAGACGGTATCTGAGTCATTGTGCTCCAGGGAGAGAACAGTTTCAGTGATGCAGCTAAAGAATTGCTGATCAACAGATACAGAAATACTAGGAAAATCACCACTGGACTGCAACTCTTACCCAATTAACCTTTTTTCCAAATCCTTACCTACCCTTTCTTCTCCTTTCAAAAAGGTCAGCTTGAAGTGAAATGTTAAGATGGTTTCCCAGGGTACATAACCCACCGTTTTCTCAGATCAGTGGTCACTTGAATGAAAAGCCTATAAAGATTCAATCCTTTTCTGTACTTATTGGTTCTGGTAGTGACAGGCAGCAGGAGTACTGACTTTACTGGTTTCAAAATCAATACAATTAAAAAAAAAAAAAAGAAAGAAAATCTGATCCTGTCTTCCACAAAACACTCCCATGTTTTTACCCTGCCTACCTCACCAATTCTATCTTCTGTCTTTGCCATTTTGCTTCAGTTTCATAAACTTGCTCCCTCAAGGCTTTAACACAGAGTTCTGCTTGCAAGAATGCTTCCTCCCACTCAAATATACCCAGTTTATTTCCAGTCACTCTTTAGACCTATTTTCAAATTCTACTTCCTGAAAAAAAATCTCTGATCTGTGGAGAAAGGTTAGATTTTTCCTATCATAGCATCCTGTACTTCTCTCCCATAGTACTTACAACTTTAATTAACCAAATAATTGTATAATAGTTATCTTGATACTGATCTCCTTTGCAAGTAAGTATACTCAAAACATGTAGAGAAGGGCTGTGTCTTATACCCCAGTGCCTACTAGTACCTAAGACAAAGGAGAACAAAAAGCATTCCTTGAATGAATATATGATATATGAATACAAACACAATACTTTTCACATTAAATTTAACATAATTTTTCATTTCTTTTCATATTAATTTTCAGATTACTCCACAAAAATACATGATGACTAGTAGAATTTCTTCAAATTAAAACTCTACTATATTAAACTATATTAAAAGCTCTCACATAAAATTTACTTCCACAAGTTAATCAAGCAATAAGCCTGTGAACTGATTATTGTAAATATACCTATTTTAGAGATGAACTTGCACATATAATATAAAGAAGGCCATCCCTAGAATCCAATTCTTTAGGCAGGTTTTTCCCCACCCATTAGGTATTGTACAGGCACAGCAATTTTTACCCCAAACGGATATTTTCCAAAAATAAAAGAGCTCAAAAATGGATGTAACAATAGTTAAATCTTCTACTTCACAAGTTCTATGTATGTGCATTTGTGCTTTAATAAATTTTAAGGTTTTAAAAAAGGCATTAACTGGACTTCCGGCCAAGATGTAGGTGTAGATGGATGCACTGTGCCTCCTCTCACAACCAAAATTAAGGACACCAAAGATTTAGAAACAAGGAAAACAACCAGAACTGATAGAAAATTGAACTGTACAGAAGTCCAACAATCATTCATCCAGACCAGTAAGAGGGGCAGAGTCGCAGCAGGAAAAAGTGGTGGTGCCGACCCAGGTGCACAGGCAGCAGCAGCAGCTGGCAGATCCCAGGCATGCAGGCCATGGCTAGCAGACCCCAGGCGCACAGGTGGTGGCTAGTGGAACCCAGGCACAGGGTGGCAACTGTGCAGACCCAGTGAGGACGCGTGTGAGGTGGCTGGCTGACCAGGTGGTCCCACATTTGGGTGCAGATAATCTAGGCAAAGGGGAGCGGTGGAAGGGACTGGTATCTAAGAGACAGCAGAGCAAGCCCTATTGTTCCTTCTCAGACCCCGCCCCCACATATAGCGCCACTACCTAGCGACTGGGCTGCCCTGCCCTGGGGAACACCTAAGGCTCCATCCCTCACTAAGTAACAGCATTGACCAGGCAAAAAAAAAACAAAAACAAAACAACCCCCCCAAAAAAACCCCAACCAACCAACCAAACAAACAAAAAGCTCAAACTGTAGAACAAATCAAAGCCCCAGAGCCAATTCATCTAAGTGACCAAGAGATAGCCAACCTATCAGATGCACAGTTCAAAGCCCTGGCGATCAGGATGCTCACAGAATTGGTTGATTTTGGTCGCAAATTAGATGAAAAAATGAAGGCTACAATAAGTGAAATGAAGGAAAATGCACAGGGAACCAAAAGAGATGGGAGGAAAACTGGTACTCAAATCAATGGAGTGGACCAGAAGGAAGAAAGAAACAACCAAACAGAAAAGAAGAAACAAGAATTCACAAAAATGAGGAGAGGCTTAGGAACCTGCAGGACATCTTTAAACGTTCCAACATCCGAATTATAGGGGTACCAGAAGGGGAAGAAGAACAACAAGTGGAAAACTTATTTGAACAAATAATAAAGGAGAACTTCCCCAATCTGGCAAAGGAAATAGACTTCCAGGAAGTCCAGGAAGCTCAGAGAGTCCCAAAGAAGTTGGACCCAAGGAGGAACACACCAAGGCACATCATAATTACATTAGCCAAGATTAAAATGAAGGAGAGAATTCTAGAAGCAGCAAGGGATA